>JARHVA010002598.1:1145000-1300000 GCA_037957365.1 Torreya grandis
TAGGTGAAAAAATGGCAAGAACCTATTTTACTCTTATATTGACCTCATTGGCAGCTCTAGAAGGGTAGTTTTCAAATGCTTGGTACGGAAAGAGGAGAAAGATTCAATATCTAAAAATTTGGACATTGTTAGGGGTAAAATTAAGTTTTAAATTAGTGGTATTTATTTATGTATTGGTGTCTTTTTATTTATGAACAATCACTAAGAGTGATAGTAGGTTACTATGGCCTATGTATCCAAGAGGGGTCTATTCTTTCACTTGCTTGTCAAGATTAGAAATAAATGGATGTGAATGGTTTTTATGGATGATTTTATAGGTCATTAATCTCCTTTTAATCTTGGTTTCATATAATAACTCTTTATAAGAAGCTATTTATATCATAAAACTTGTTTCCTTCACTATCTTTGTAAATGGTCTTTTGGGTTAGTTTTGGACTAGAACCTGAGTTGTTAAGCAAAGTAATTAATATGAATAGGTTTTAAATTAAATATAAAATTTATGTCATACCTCATTCATCCAATGAAGGGTTCAGAGGTCTCAATTTTAAGTATATCTCCTTTGAGAGAGTTTAAGATGAGTTAGTCTCTTTAACAAGGTAAAAATGTATTTAATGACCTTAATTTCAGTGTTCAATAGGTTATAAGGTGATGTAAGATAATATTAACTACCTAAAATAATTATCTAAGAAAAAAATGTGACTAAATACACTTTAACAAATCAAAGGTTTTAGTTTAGAGCCTCAAATGACTGAAATAGCACTAAAGTACCATGTGTTACTGAGTTGCTAACTTAAGAGACCTTCCAAGGAACTTTATACCCTTATGAATATGATATGAAGGTTAAGAATTAGATAACAAGGTGATATATGTCCTATAAAGGGGTATTAGTGCTTACAAGGTTCACAAAGTTCATCAAGATCATGAAGAAAATAAGCCTAAAACTCAGTTTAGCAGAGTTTAAGGTAAGTTAGCATTGTTTAAGGTAATAGGTTGTTCTTTGTTTCCTTACTATTATGACCCCATCATGTCTTGAATAATGAAGTTTATGAATGAGTAATGAATACTCAAGCATTTGGAAACCTTCAAGGTAGATGGGATGATAAAGTGACTATTGACCTTGGACCATACATAATCTCCACCTACAACCATGAGCTATACTACAGTCAGTTAAGTTTCAAAGGTAACCTTTTTGTCTGAGGGTCTTAAGAGTTGCCATGAATTATTCTTGGTTTGAATATAGTGTAAACATGTTATAATTCCATCCATTTAATATCAAGAGGAGATAGACAAATAAAACACCAAAAAATCTATCTTCAGTCCATAGAAAGTACAAGGTACCTATAGTTATCCTACTATCAGCTTGAACAATGACTTAGGATAAGATATAACCTAGAGAGGTAGAATTATTTGATGAGATATTAATGAAATAAATTAAGGAATATATAGATTTCAATAAGCCAAGAACATATATATAAAGTTTCTCTCTCAAATCTATCTCAGTTCAAGCATACCTATATGAAGCAAAAGGGACACCTATAGTCAATTTGAAGGCTAAACAGGTTCTCTAAGCTCAAATATGGAAAGTGGGAGACTTGAAAGTGTAGTTGATAGTTTTGGTTGATAAAAAATTAGTTTGAAATAGATTTATGATAAAGGTCATGAATTAAATTTTCAAATGGATAGAGACCTTTCATAGTAACCTACAGTTATAATGATAACCTCTAGCCACAAGGGGAAACACAATCAACAATCAAGTTGCCTAAAACTGAGTTTGCATGTTTTTAAGTTTTATACTATCTAGTTGGATACAAAGTGAGTGAGAAATAATGTATTAGGTCAAGACTAAGTGGATAAGCTATAACCAAAAGAAATCAGATTTTAACTTACAGTCCGTACAATGAAGAATCTCCACCTACAGGTTACTCCAAGAGCTAAATGATTTCATGGTCTGGAAGAGTGATCAAGGTAGAGTGATTTGGTTTTGAGTTTAATTTTGGATGAATCCATTTTAATGAACCATTTTAAGGGTAAAATTTTTAACATCATGGTCTTAATCTCATGATATACAGTCATATATTCTACTATGATAAGCTATAGCCCTGTTAGAGAGATTTTTTTTCACTCTCTAAGCCTGAGCAAGAGAAAGATAGTGGGTTTGAAGACACTTTGGTTTCTAAGACTCAATAAGGTACTAATAAAATTGTAATATCACAAATTTAAGCATTGAAATAGGGTTATAAACCTCATTTATTAGTCACATACCCTAAGCACCTGTAACCAACCTGTACTTGAAGGTCAAAAATTAGGGTTAGGTCTTGGTCTATGTGTAGTATGAAAGAACTTCTAGGTTATATATGATTGCCAAGAAAATTAAAGAAGATAATAAGGTATATAATGTATTTTTCAAGGATAATGAGTTATTTTTTCATAGTTAAGATTCCAAATAAAGACACATAGGTCAGTGTATGGAGGAATGTAGAAAACTAAAGGTTCGAAGAGGTCAATGGAAGGCATATATACATGTTAAGGTGATAGATATGGAAATGAGATAAGAAAATGTTGTCAATATATCTCAAGATTTCCTATAAAATTGAGACCATGATCTATATACATACACCTTATAATCAAAATGAGTTAAAATCTAGAAATAGGCACCTATAATTGTGTGGAGATGTTAAGAGTTTGATTGTGTGTGGTAAAGAGATGGAATCAAGTATTTTATCCAAGTTAACATGAAGGACATAAAGTTTATGAATATGAAATAATAACTTATAATATGTTAAAAGGAATATGGTTTCATTAATTATATATTTCATCATGAGAATAACACCAACAACTAGTGTTGGCAGGGTACAAGTTAGTGAGCAATGAGAAGAGATAGTGTGGTGATGGTGTGTATATGTCTAGAGAAAGACTAATGGAAGCCAAGATAAATATAAGAGGAGTTATAAGAAATTACCAATACATTTTTATCATCATAATTAAAATGTGACAAGATGAAATAAGATAAATTTAGACATGAGCCTAGGAAGCACAAAAAACCAGACAACCAACTAGTTAGTTCTAGAAAAAAATGAGTTTTGAGACATCTAGATGTACAATCATGTTGTAAAATTTGGTATAGTTGGTTATCATGAGTAGATTTATATTTAAATTATATTATTTAGGTCATATCAATATTGGACATATCCACTATTTTTTTCTCAGACCTAAGCCATTCTAGTTGCAAGTTTTATTCAAGAGACCTAGAGATTCACCAAAGGTCAAGAACACAAAGTAAACCTTAAATAACTCATGAATGGTTTCAAATGAAGTGTATAATAATTTAAATTACCTACATAAAATCTTAGGTGACAAGACACTTATTTTTTTAGTCTACGTTCCCTTGAGGGCTTCTAAGGGTAAGGCAGTCTTAAACCCCAAGTACCCTGATTAGTCCATCATGAGCATATAGAGGGGTAAACAATATTTATATAGAATTTATAATAATTTTGGGGGTATATATAAATGTTTATTAACTATTAAAAATAGTGGGAATGACTTCTGAGAGCTTAAATTCAAACTTAACCTCTCTCTAGCCTCGAGAGTGCTAAGCAAGCCACCCTAAGAGCAACTTCAAATGCTCATATCTTATCTCAAATTTTGCATGGGACCCGATGGTATTTGTATTAATTATATGGGTCCCATAAAAATAATATTTTTTCATTAGGATGTTAGTTGGATGTTTTTTTATTTATAAACAATCATTAAGACCTTGTACAGGACTTAAACCCTCTTAAAACCCCAGTTTGAACTAGTTTTGAAAGATGGACTTGAAAAACACCTCAAATGATATATTTTACTATTGAAACCTAACATAGGTTGTATTATACTCCCATAGGATCCTCCACATGTGTTTTTTCTATACCTTCACTTATACACAATAATACAAAAACTATACTTTTTCATGTTTTTGAACTAAAACAAGGGTTTTGCAGAGTGTGCAGAGATGACAATCAATGGGAGAGGTGGATTGAGACTTTTTTTATGTATTAAAACTAAAAAATATATAATAAATAATTTATAAGTGCCCAAACCATTTAGATATTTTGAGCCAATCAAATTATTTTTCAAAAAGGCAAGCTTGCCAATGGCCATTTCAAGGTTCTTGTACCTCCACAGTGTTACAAACCACCAAAATTGACTTGTAGAATTTTTAAATCATGGGTAAAGTGAATAAAATGGTTTTTTTGAGTTTCACAGGTGTGGGGGGTTTGAGGAGAAATATTTTCACTTTCTAGGCTTAAGAGGGCTAATTACGCCTAATTTGACTAAAAGAATGTGCTAGAAAAGACACTTACGATTGTAGTTGGATCACCAAATTTTGTGTGGATATGTAAGGGGATATAGGGTATCTAAAAATGTGTTTATTTTCCCATTATCATCTCCATATTATCTTATACAAGTAGATTTGATTTAAAAAAGGCTATAAGGAATTGAGATGAAATGCATGGTTTTGGTGTAAAACTAGGGCTTTTTGAGTGTTAGATGGATCAAATTTCCTTGTTCCAGGTTTGGTATAATCTTGGTAAGTCATTCGTGAATTAAATTTTCAAACTTGAAGAAAGACCAACTTTTGCCTTCTACGCCTTAGTGAAAAATGAGAAACTTAAGGGGATAAAAGACTAAATGAGTGTATATGAATCCTAATAAAGCTTTAAAAATATCATACATGAGATTATATGCCACATTTATAATTTTAATAACTCATGAGAGAGATTAATTTAAGGAGAACAAGTGTCAAAAGGTCTCCAAACTCCAATAGGACTCCTTTCTTTTCCTACACCCTCCTTGAACACAAAGTCAAATAAGGTTGAAGAAGTCTCATAACAACTTGATCCAAGTGGTGAAACATCATCAATTATCATAAATAAGGGTTAAAATAAATAATTGAATGGGCTTGAATTCCTAATTTCATAGAGGAAGACTCATTCACCAAGGATACATGTAAGCTAAGATCTAGGGGGCTAAAGCATGAATCTAGGCACTCTCCAAGTGGTCAAGGCTTGACCAATCATTATGAAAGTATTACAAAGTTCCCAAAAAAATTTAAACTCTTTCTTTCACACCAATATATGGATTATTATTTAAAGGGTTGGAGAAGTACTACATAACACTAAAGGAGGAAAAGACCAAGTTTGAAGTCCCCTATTTTGGGTCTACTTTATCTCCAAGAATTTATTTTTACTATTTGAACTTATTTTATAGAATGAAATTGATCAATTTTTTATTTTGGTTGTGCCTAAAGGCTGCCAAAATTTGTACTCACCTTTTGAGAGAAATAAGAAGCTTTTGCTCCTCTATTTTTAGGTTTTATTGAGTGAAGTGTATGTGTTTGCCATTGACATAATCTAGTGAATCATTTGTTTTCCTATATTATTGTCTAGTTATTGTACCTTCATGAGAGATATTTGATGTTATATAGGTCATATTAAGTTTCTATATCAGCTTAAGTTCAAGCATTGGATGTGATTTCAATTTCTCTAGATTCCTTCCTTGCATAAACTAAGTTTGTCAAGTCCTTCTAAAACATTTTTATAAAAGTCATCCTTGACTATACAGAATGTGTGAAAGTTTCTCCCTTTCATAAGAGTGTTCATTTCAAGCATAATTGGTCATAAAACATTGGTTCATCACCTTCATTTCTAGTTTATTTTTCAATTCTATTGCAAACAATGTCTTTTTCACCCTTTCCATTGCCAAAATTAGTAGATAGTAGGTTAAGAATAAGTTTTAGTGAAATCGCCAAGGGAACCAGCCCTCACTAGAGATTATATCCCTTCCAAAGTCACCCACACTTAGGAAAGATTCCATGTTCCAGTAGGAGTGATAAATAACACACTTTCTCTCAAGGGCACACTCCTGATTGACAATAATTGTTGGCATGCCCAGTGGGACTCATTATCCTTGTCATAGATGAGGTTTAGAACTAAGGAGAAGTATTTGTTGTAGCATAGAATACTCATTATCATTATAACTTGAATATTCCTCTAAGTTTCATAGTTCCTAGCAATATTCAGGCAACACTTTCATGCCAAAGTTTACCACAAGATCATCTAGTAAAGGTATTCTTCTTGAGTTCATTGAGTTGCCTTCTACTTATTACAAAAGAGCAAGGTTTAATAAGATAAACCTTTATCGTAAAAATAAATATCTATCTCCTGGTCATCCTATTATCCTAAATAGAAAAATTCCCACTATTTAGATGGCCATCAAAAGCCAAGTGTTTATCCCATTCAATAGAGGTAGTGCATTGAATCTAGCCTAATTTGATGACATACCTATATTAGCTCTTAAGAGTATCCCATTCTTCTAAAGTGAAGATCAAAAAACTCCTATTGAGCACATCAAGGATGTTGATAACCTCTGTTCGGTTCACAATGTCATTCAAAAGAACATGGCTATTAGAATTCTTGCTACTCACTTCAAAGAAAAAACATTGTAGTGTTATAGAAACCTCCCACTAAACTCCATTAGTTCTTGGGAGTGACTTAAGTTTAGCCTTAGCTAGATAGTTTGAGGATAAATCTAATCACCTATCCTTAGTTAAACAACTAACTACCATATTGAGGGATCCTCATGAGTTCATGATTGAATTTAACTTTATATTCCAAAATACATGGTCCAAGATACCTTTATTGATTAGGCCATCCCCATAATATGCCTTGTACTATCTAAGAGCCCTTAATTCTGACATTAGTGTTATTATACAGTCAATAGGTGGTAATAATTTGTCTGATGTATTTGAAGTTACTATAAGAGCTGAGAATAGTTTGATATAAGCTAGAAAATTAACACCTAGGCCTCTTATTCCCTTTTTCATTAAAATACAACCCATATCAGCTCCTCAAGCTCCTAAATTGGCTCTTATTATAGCCCCCTAAGCACAAGTATTAACCCCTCCTATCCAATCAAATGATATTGGAGAGCTCAAAGGTTTGTTTCAATATTTTTAAAATGAAATAGTATAATTTAAGAGGTAAAAATATCAAGAAAATAAACTTTATCAACAACTAAGTCAGCCCACCTATCAGCCTTTCAAAGATCGAAGGCTTCCTTATCAAGGTTTTAGAGAGCAAAGACCATCTTACCAAGCTCAAGGAGAAATAACTCAATCTAATCCATATGCATCTATTGATCCTAGTGCACCTTCCACTTCAAATGCTATTGTTCCTACAACACCTCAAAACAACTTGATGCAAGACTTAAGTTGCCATCCCTCTAATCTTAATGATATTCAGAACCAAGACTTAGTGTCACAAAGCATGACTATTTCAAAAATGACACAAGAATATTATTCTCTTTAAGGAGGTCAATACCAAGAAACATGTTTGGTACCACAGGGAAAGGCTCAACAAGTTAAAGGGTAACCTAATGTAATTAATGTAAATTAGCAAATAGATGATCATGTGACTCTTAATCAGGTTGGTGAGACTAACACTCCAAATGGTCAAGCTACAACTATTACTAGAGCTAAAAGAAGAGTCATTGATGAGGCTCAAGAGGTGATTCATGCTTCAATTACTCCTAATATTATTTACTAAGGTACTAAATATCAACTTGTTTCCCCAATAACTCATAAAAAATAGAGTATAGAAGTTAGAAAAGTTCATCAAGTACCTTTAGTTCATGAGCATCCAGTGGTTTAAAAGGTGAAGCCAAATGTTAGTGGGACTCAATTTAGTATTTTGGATCAAATGAGGAAGTCTAACATCAACATAATCATTTGGGATTCCTTATTTATTCTAATATAAAAGGACATAGTCACTCAATAACTTTCAGCTCTCAAGTTATCTCTAAAACCGGTTGAGAAAGGGGGTGTTATCTTGACTAATACAAACTAGCCAATGAAGAAAAAAGTACAATAGGTACATAAGATATTAAAGGTGGATAAAATTAAGGTAAAATAAACTAAAACTCTTTTTTGAATCTCTTTTTGATAGTTGGTGACACTTTATTTCATAATTGTATGGTGGATAGTGGAGCTAGTAGCACTGTTATGCCCAAGCAAATTACTGATAAGCTTGGTTTAATTTATGAACCAAATGCAAAAGGTGTATTTTAATTGGATGGATCACAAACAAAGATAATAGGCATGATTAATAACTTGAATTTGACACTACATGCTTGTCCAAATATTACCATTTAATAGGATGTATTGGTGGTGGACTTGCCTCCTTACTTTGTCTTGTGTTTATCAAGAGACTTCACCTAGAAGATTGGGGGCTACCTATCAGCTGATTGGACATAATTAATGTTTAAAATCAGGTATGATATAAAGGTAAAAATCCATTCTAAAAACATTGCACATTTGTACTTAGACCCATATATGCCAAGTGTTGTAAACACTAACTGTGACTCTCAGATGAGGTGCTAGAAGCTAGTGGAGTTGAAACTGACTCACCTTTAGATGGAGTTATAAATTTATTAATTAATGAATGGGCCTAAAATTTAAATGATCATGATTCTTAAAATTTTATTGAGGAGGAGGGACTTGGTGTTTATTTCCTTCATGAGAATGATGCTCTAATTCTAGCCATGGTGAAGGATGATGAAACTAGTGAAAGTCTATGACAATTGTACTTTAATGGATCAAAGAAAAAACATGGTACCAGGATTGGAATGATGTTGATTTATCCAAAAAATCAAAGATATTTTTTCTCAATTAAGTTTTAGTTTGGTTGTTCAAATAATGTTTTAGAGGGTGAGGCACTAGTTCATGATTTGCAGTGGGCTAGGAAGATGAGAATCAACACCTTACAAAATTTTGTTGATAGTGAATTTATAGTTCACCAAGTAAGAGGTATTAAAATATGAAAAAATATATTGCTTAGATCTTATAATCATAGTGTGTGAGACTTACTTGAGGAGTTTTAAGATTTTAACATTCAGGCAATACCAATAGATGATAATAAACATGCAGATAGGTTGGCTGCCATAGGGGGCTCAATTTAGCATTCCAGCTGATATTAAAAATGAGAAAATTTAGTCACACATTAATATAGTTGTGAGGCCTTACATTTTGGATAACCATGAGAATTATAAGGAATTTGAGGATGACAATTATAGTCATGTTTTTTTAAGAAGAGGCTGAGTTCTCTAAAAATCAAAGTTGTTGCAGTAGTATGGTGATCGGATTGTGCAATTGAAAACTAATAAGTTGTAACATCCCAATTGAGATATAACTATAAATACATAATTTTTTTTAAATTTACACATATATAAAAGTATACTACAACCTTAGAGTCTAACAAATATTATAAAAGTATTTACATGCAATTATGATAAAAAAATCATATTACAACATAAAATATGGATCTCTAATATCATGAGAGAATGACAATCCAATATAGAAAGTAATTATAACATTTTAAACTCAACTCATCAAAATAGACAATCACCACTTTCAATGTGCATCAATGCATAATTACAACTCTTCATGATAATTTTATAATAATAAGTACAATATAATACAATGTACAAATAAGATACTTAGCTACCCCGAAGCATAGTTCCCAAACTTCAAGTATTTGTGAGAATTTCAATTGTCATCTTGATAAGTAGTACTATTGTAGGGAGGGAGAGCATCATCTGAGTATTTTTTCATACCAACCATGAACCAACAATTTTGCACATTAATCCCATTAGGGAATTACCGTCCCTTGATAGATGGGTAGATAGTGATTGCGTGGGAATCCAGAGAGACTAGTAGGTAATTGTATGCTATACGATTTCTAACTAACTAAACATGTAGTGTATCATATAAAACTCAATCTATTACAAGATATCATATATACATGTAAATCATACTCATGAAATGATAATGTCTCACTAAACATACTTTCGCCAAATTTTTATGAATAGTAATATAAAAGTGATATATAAATCTATCAATTTCATGCACACCACTTGATTCGACTACCTTCATCTAACATTACAATGTCAGTAAACTAGTGAAGTCCATCTCACTCCTTACTTTGCATTATCAATGCAAATTAGTCAAATACAATTCAACCATAAGATTCAACAATTTACATCTTATTAACAAATGCATCACATGACATGCTAATCATAAGAGTAACAACAACATACATTTAATCCGATAATCATATGCATGAATCTTATATTATATTATATCTCATACTAGAAATAATGATCATATTTATACCACCCAAATAAACACACAATTAACTATAGAATTTAAACAATATAATTTGTTTCCAGTTGACTACGCCCTATGGCAACCCATATTACCATAGTCTAGTGTTTAATCTTAACTGTTAAGCATATAAAAAAACTAATGAAGTAGTTATAAATACATGGAAACACACAATGCATACAATAGCTAGAAAAACCAAAACTTTTTTTATCTCGAAAACATAAGATGTTTATTTTATCAATCAATTTATATTTGGGGGTTTATAAGCAATCATTTTCTAAACTATTTTATTTAATTCTTTCATTTTTTGGCTAATATTTCTCTTGAGAATAATAACTTAAATAAATCTACGTCAATTTTTTAATTATGTTAATAGTCATAAGCATGTAACTTAGTACAATGTCAAATTTTATGTGACAAGTTTTCATAATTTGAGGAATCTAAAGTTCCACCAGTTTTAACCCACAAAAAGAGGTAGTTATGTTTTACCCGTTCAACTTCATTCACACAAAATGTTATGGTTATCAATACAATAATGACTAAGAACCCGATTTTGTATCACTACTCTCACACTATAGTTATCAATTCATGGTTCATGCCCATCGAGCAATATAACTCTAATGTTACAGTAATTTTAAGAGAAATATATCACAAGACTAGAAAGTTTATTATAAAACCCCAATTTAATTCATTATATAAATCATGCTACAAATCTCATCTAAGTCTGGTTATAAAGATAGAAAATTAAAGATTGTCTCTAATAACATTTTCATGTAAAAAGTATGTTTATCTATGATCTAGATTTATACTTCAAGATTTAAATAAAAACATTTTATGGAAAGTAAGGCTTTTTTAACTAATTATATTTAGCTAGCTTTTAGTCAACAATATAAGTTAATATAAGTTTATATAATAGTATTCTATTTCTAGCCATAACTATAGTTACTATGGAAATCTTACTAAGTTTTCAGTGAGTCAAATATTATTATAAACTTGTTTTATGCACTTGACCAACATAACAATAAAATTCATAACAAATATAAACCATTTTTAATCTTCCTACCAATCACTTAAGTTACACTTGAAAAATAAATATTTATACATAAAAGTTTCAGGAATATTCAACCAGCTGGCCTAAAATTGGGTGATGCCCTATTGACTAAGTTGAATAATACAAGAGTTATTTCTCTCATCTGTCTAACTAGGATTTGATTAATAAGTGTTTAGAGAGATAAAAGGTAAGTCAGTGCCTTATAATTAAATTATGTTCATTATAAAACATAGTAATTATTGCCCAATTATAAAGTAAGCTTAATCGACACCTCTATATTTGATTCCATTCATTATATTGACCCTAACACCAAATTTAAGAGTAAGTTGAATTAATGGAAAAATATACACATATAGTTATTTGAAAAAGCTCATATTGGCTAGGAAGAGTGACACCTAAATGAGAGTCAGATAAATCAAGTTGTTCCTTTTGATTAGTTTTCAACTTATGAAAACTACACGGACTGTATGACATCTAAAATTCTATTGTCTCATATATATGCATGAATGAAAAATGGAGTGACATATAACTTAAGCCAAAGATTAAAGGCCGTATATGTTAAACAATAGATTTAATATTTATAGTTTGCCTTTTTTGTTCACAAATGCCACTATTGTTATTTTACTTTTTGCTATCAAACTAGGCATTAATATAAGAATAAAGGCTTTTATAAAATTTTAACATTACCAAGCTTGACTGAAACAAAATAAGGAGATGCCTATGTGCAAGCCCAGAGTTAAATGTGACATTATAAAAATATTCTATTAAAGCACACATAGTTCGATGGCATATAAGACAATTCTTTAGTATATTTTAAGTTGATAATTCACCTCTTTTTTTTAATAACTTTAAATTTTCAAAAGTTTAGATACTTTAAATATCTATATTGGCTATAATTTATTACAGGTCGTGTATATCATGCAACATATATAATATTTAATTTTTTTTTTTTTTTTCCTATGAACATTACTATCGTGGTATGACATCAAACCTCATTACTAAGAATATATGTGAATATATGTTTTAATTGCTTAACTATTTGTATTATATATGAGGTAATGCGTAGCTTTGGGTGAGGAAAATCATAATAATATGACCCCTAAATTGCTAAACTGAATTTATAATCTCTATGCCTAGCTAGAAATATAGATTTCAATATACTTGACAAAATAAATCAGATTTAATGATATTATTCCCAGTTTAATAATACTATTCCATTCAAACTAAGATAAAAAATATATAAATTTAAAGACATTACCTACCGATAAAAATTCTCCCATTGATCTTCTATGTTTTCTTCTCCTCAATGTTGTGTCCTTTCTTTCTTCTTCTCTAATGCATAAAACTATATGTGAATTTTCCTTCAATTCTTTCTTTTAAATAGAAAATATATGTTATTTCTTTTTTTTTCCTTCAAGATTTTTGTTTTTGGCTTTCTTTTTGTTTTTACTATTTTTAAACCTCTAATCTTTTTTTTTTCTAGATTTTTAATTTATTTCTCTTTTTTCTAATTTTAATGTTTTTTCCTTTTTTTTTAAAACAATTCTCTTTTATATTTTCTGCATTATGTATAAGCAAATTTAATAAAGGTAAAATTAAATACGAGTTATTATTTATGATTTTATCATTAAATTATTGAAGTGTAATTAAATGTTAAATTGGTTTAATATAAAATTCTAATTTCATATTAAACTAATTTAACATTTAATTACACTTCAATAATTTAATGATAAAATCATAAATAATAACTCGTATTTAATTTTACTTTTATTAAATTTGCCTCTACATGTATTAATAACACATTAGGCTAAGCACATAAATAAATTTATTTATATAATTTACGTACTTAGGCAATCACAAAAAACAACAATTTAAACAAACACAAAAAATAATCATTTTTAAATACATTTTCTACCATGACTAATTATTGTGGTGTGTGCAGAGTTTTGTTAGTTCTCTATCAACCTGCAATGTCTCCATCTACATCATCCTCTCTGATGATACTCTCTCTAGTATACTCGAGGGATGAATTATCTTGCATCCACCTCACAACACACAGGTAATTAAATCATATCACGTGATAATCATAAAATATTAATATATAATTGAATCAATACATCAATATGCTTAAAATATAAATGCATACATAAACTAGTTCATAATAAATATTCATGTAATATCATCTAACTAAGTAATATTATATTATCCTAAAATAACATAAATCTCAAACTTAATAAAAAGTATAACCAATATCATGTGTATCTACTACAACCATCCATAAAAAGTCAAATAGTTTGCTTAGTGAGAAATCAAGATGTAACAGAAGCTGCTTAAAGGATTGGTCACACTTGAGAACATATTTAGTGGTGATGATGAAATGAGAAAAGAGAAGTCATCTTTATCAACTAAAGAAGAGCACTATGCCAATGTGGAGATTACAGATAGTAAGAACTTGAATTTGGGTAAGGTATGTACTCCTTCACAAAAATAATCTTTCATTTAATTATGTACAAGTTTTGCTGATGTGTTTGCATGGCAATATAGTGATCTAAAAGGATTTGATCCAAGTCTAGCTCAACACACCATTGAGCTAGAGGTTGAAACCAAATTAGTAAGACAAAGGCAAAAGCCCATAAATACAAAAATTGAACTTTTGATGAGAGCTGAGCTTCATAAGCTCATAGAGTTAGCCATCATATTCTTAATCAATCATTCAAACTAGGTAGAAAACCTTGTCCTAGTATGAAAGAAGAATGGTGAGCTTATACTATGTGTTAACATCAAGGATTTGAACAAGGCTTCCCTTAAAAATAACTATCCATTGCCATCTATGGATTAAATTTTGTAGTTGGTTGTAGGTTTAGATAGATTCTCTTTGTTGGATAGATATAGTGGCTATAATCAGATCTTGGTTAAGGAAGATGACCAATTTAAAATAGCCTTCACTACAAACTGGGGGACATTTGCATATATAAATATGCCTTTTGGTTTATCTAATGCTGGAGAAACTTTTCAGAGGGCCATGGATGTGACATTTCAAGGTCTTATTAATTAGTTTGAACTTGTTTATTTAGATGACATAACCATGTTTTCAAAGAGTTCAAGTGAGCACATGGTCCACCTCAAACAAGTGTTTGAAAGGTGTAGGCAATTTGCGGTCGCTCTTAATCCCAAAAAGTGTGTCTTAGTGGTTCATAAAGGTAAGCTTCTTGGACATGTGGGTTCAAAACATGGCTTAAGTATAGCTCCTAAAAGAATAGATTCAAATCTTGATCTTTTTTTGGCTAAGCACAAAAAATCCTTACAAAGCTTCTTAGAAAAAATTAATTTTATAAGAAGATATATTCTAGAGTTTTCCAACTTTGGTTAAGCCATTTACAACCATGCTAAAGAAGAATTAAAGTTTTAGTTGGTCCGAGGAAGGAATGAAGAGTTTTAAAGAGATAAATAAATCCATAACTAGTGCTCCTACACTTATAAATCCAGATTCCACAAAAGACTTCATCTTGTACACCTATGCTAACATGGACACCATTTTGGGTATCCTTATGTAACATAATCATGAGGCCTTTGAGAAGCCAATAGCCTTATTCAGTCAAGGCTTGGAGAAGTATGAAACAAGGTATTATTTTGTTGAAAAGCATGTCCTTTTAGTAATAAGATCTCTCAAGAAGTTTAGATACTTGTTATCTAATAATAGGATACACCTAATGGTTGCACATCCAAGTATTAAGGAGTTCCTCTTGAACAAGGATATAAATGAGAAGAGATCTGGTTGGATAATGAGAGTAATGGAGTATGATGTGGAAATCAAAGTCACAAATCTGATTATAAGTAAATGACTTTATGAGCATTTATCTCAAGACTTGTAAGAGGTTATCCATTTTAGTGTCAAATTATGGAGAAGTTGTAGCTGATCATACCTCACATTCCAGTTGGTTTCATGAATTAGTAAGATATCTTCGAGATGATTATTATTATTCTCATTCAAGTGCTTCAAAAAGAATATATTTTAGATTGCAATCCATTTCATTTCTTCTTGTTTATGGTGTTATTTTCAAGAAAGACATCAAAGGTATGTTGCTAAAGTATATACAACCAAGCCAAACATAAAGGTTGCTTGAAGAGTTCCATAATGGACATGGTGAAGGACATTTTTCAACAAGGATACAACCCTTAAGATCATGAGAGGTGGGTACTATTGACCAAGTATATTTGGTGATTATCATGTATGGGTAAAAAAATGCAAGCAATGTGCTATGTTTGTAGGAAAAGTAAAACTTGTAACCTTACCTTTCCAACCAATTACAGTGGACCAGCCTTTTGTCTAATGGGAATTGAACTTTATTGGCCTAATTAACCCTCCTTAAAGCTTAGGTCATAAGTGGATTCTTATTATTATAGATTACTTCACAAGATGGACAGAGGCAGTAGCATTGACAAAAGCAAACAAATCCAATGTACTATATTTTTATGAAAGTTTGCTTACTAGATTCAGGATTCCTTCAACCATCATTTCAAACAATTCCATGGCCTTTGTGGGAGCTAAGATCAACCAATGGGTTATTCAACATGGTGTTTACCTTAGCATTTCATCAAACTACTATCCACAAGGTAATGGCCTTATCGAGTCCACTAATAAGAACCTATTGAAGATCATAAGAAGGACTATTGAAGATAATCAAAGGTCATGGAATTTAAATTTGAATTCATCTCTATGCATTGATAAGATCACATGGAAAAGATCAATAGCCAACTCTCTATATAGGTTAGTATATGGTAACGAAGCAAGGTTACCCATTTCTCTTAAGTTTCCTACTTTAAAACTAATGCACCAGCTTGAGTTGGTTGAAAATAAACCAATGGAGATCAAGTATGTTGATCTTATAGAGATGCAAGAGATTATAAATCAGTCCATATTAACCATTTAAATTCATCAAGCACAAGTGAAGAAGGCCTTTGACAAAGGATCTTCTTCACAGAGTTTCAAAGAAGTAGATTTGGTTCTCAAGTGGGATGAGGACATAGCTAAAATAAGAAGGCATACGAAGTTTGACTCCCTTTGGAGTGACCCACACACAATTTCCAACTGTAAATTTCATAATGCCTTCCAACTTGCAAACATGGATGGTGAGGAGCTTCCAATCCCAGTTAATGGGATACATTTGAAACACTACTATAGAGAGTTAAGTTTCTTATAAATAGTTAGTTTATTTTTTTTTAATCCAAGTGTTGTCTTAACATTTTTTTTTCATGTTTTGTCTCAAAGAAGTGCTTTATTTATACATTTGCTTTGTTAGTTAGTTTCTCATGTCTTGTGCGTTTCCTTCCCTGTTTTGGAGGAGAAAGTGGTCTTATTTCAAGTCAAAAATGTCTTGAAGTCATGAATCATATTTTTCACTATTATTTATAAATATAAATGTAGTTTTATGAGTCTAAAATACATGTAAATGGTTTGGTTCTCAAGCATAGTAGACATGTTTTCCAATTGAGTCTCCAAAATGTTGATAATTTTGACCTCACAAGTCAAAATGTTACCCCTATCATTTGAAATTTTGCATGTCAAACTAGTTTATCTTGTTGTTTAATAGGTTAGTCTTGAAAATTACTTAAAGTGATCATTATAATCCATAATTATTGGGTCTTAAGGTTGATTAGGTGAGTTGAGGTTTTGTCCTTCATTTGTCTTGTGCTTGTCTAGTCAATTTTTGGCCTTTTTGAGTCATTTTTAGTGGTGAGAAGAATATAGAGTATCTTAATGAGTTTCATAACATATTTCAAGGTAATTTTATTCCTAACATATGAACAATCAGGTTGATCACATTCTAGAATAAATTCATGACTCATTTTCATACAATTTTGACCATTTTGTGCCCTCAAGGGAAGGTTTTGTAAGGTTCTGATAGTATTTGATTATATTGAATCTAAATTAAATCTTTATTCACATTATAGTACATTTTAAATACTTAGGAACATGTTTTAAATCATTTCAATCAGAGCTCCTTGGTGAATTTTGCTTTTTCAATGCAAAAATAGGCTTTTTGAAGCAGTGATATAGGTTTATGGAGAGTTTTTGTGATGAAAGCATCTCAGAGGATTCATTAGGTTCCCATAGGGTCATATTAGTGTTTTATAAGAAGTCTTAGGTTAAAAATGATAAAAACCTATTTTGCTCCTATATCAACCTCCTTGGCAACTCTAGAAGGGTAGTTTTCAAATGCTTGGTACAAAAAGAGGAGAGAGAGTTAGGATATAAAACTTTGGAAATTATTATGGTTCCAAGTAATCTTGAAATTAGTGATATTTTTTATGAATTTTTGGCCTCTTATTTATGAATAATATCTAAGAGTGATAGTAGGTTACTATGGCCTATGCATTCGAGAGGGGTATGTTCTTGCACTTACTTCTCAAGATAAGAAATCAGTGGACATGAATGGTTTTTTGGGATGATTTTAGAGGTAATGAATCTAATTTTAATCTTGGTTTCATCTAATAAATCCTTCCAATAAGGTATTTATATCATAAAACTTACTTCCTTCACTATCTTTGTAAATGGTCTTTTGGGTCAATTTTGGAGCAGAACCTGAGTTGTTAAGCAAAGTAATTCATCTTTATAAGTTTTAAATTAAATATAAAATTCATGTCACACATCATTCATCCAAGCAAGGGTTCATAGGTCTCAATTCTAAGTATATCTCCTTTGAGAGAGTTTAATCTAAGTTGGTCTCTTCAACAAGGTACAAATATATTTAATGAGATTAATTTCAATGCCTCAATAGGTTATAAGGTGGCTTGGGATAATATTAAATACCTCCTAGCATTATCTAAGAAAACAAGGTGACTAAAGAAACTTTAGCAAAGCAATGGCTCTAGTTTAGAGCCTCAAATGACTGAAATAACACCAAAGGATTGTGTGTTACTGAGTTACTAATTTAAGAGTCCTTACAAGGAACTTTATACCCTTATGAATATTCTATGAAGGTTACAAATCATAGAACAAGGTGATCTATGTCCTATCAAGGGGTATGAGTGCTTACAAGGTTCACAAAGTTCATCAAGATCATGAAGAAAATTATGAACAAAGGGGTAAGAACATACTTTTTAACTCAGTTGACTGTATATATATCATAAATATACATTTAATATTATGTATTCAATAATATGTAAAAACACAACCAAGTAGGTGTGTGTGTGTGTGTTCAAGTTCAAAGACAAGAACTTGACTTCTATTATATATCAAAGTCTATGTATTCAAATTAAGGATACAAATTTTTCAGACCTATGCTCGAATATTTTGTATTTCCTTACAAGCTATTGAAAATTTTTATTCGTATTTCCTTACAAGCTATTGAAATTATTTAGTACTCACATGGTTCCATGTAACAAAAATATTGAATAGGAGAATGGATGTGTAAACCATGAAATGCCCTTAAAAATTCTAGTCGTGCTCAGATTTGTTCCATTCATTCTCTAAACTTCTCACCACTCATTTTCTTCAACTTTATATATATTTTTCTAAACTGCTCAGATTTGTTCATGAAATTAGATAAATCTTTCAACACTCGCATGTAATTTATTTGTAGACAATATTGGAAAAGATTTTAAAAACACTAAACTTTCTCTAATTTTGTTCTCTAAACTATTGTATGTTTTCCGTTTTCTCTAATTTCATTTTATATAGATTTTTATCAACAACTAAAGAATATTGGAAAATATCAAGGGAATTTCTAATAAGAGTTAGAATGAAGACTATCTTATGAAATATCCTCAAACTAAAACAAACTTCTGGTAGTGCCAAAATTCAAACTCTTCAACTTTAAATATAAACCATATAATTTCCTATCAATATTTTGATAGGGCTTCACCATAAATTTCATTCACATTCATTTACAGACAATAATTCTCCCAAAATACTATAACTATTATGCCTAAACACTGACCCGAGTTGGGTTTGAGCTCAAATCAAAGCATCCAAAAAAGGGTAACTTCTTGGGGAGGCCAAACGACATTAAATGTTGCATAGCTTAGTTTTTAATTGCATGGTCAGTTCTCTCCTACAATGTCTATTAAAAATCCATGCCTATTAATGTTATTTGATATATAGATAATTTATTATTATTTTGTATATATTTATCTAAGATCATCATGCTTGGAATCAATGATAGTATCAAATTAAAGTCTTTAATATTCTTTGATATAGATAATTATTTATTATTTTTATACTTTATCTTTTTTTGGTTTATTTATTATAAAATAATGGGTTACATCTCCAATTTTATCTCATCATATTTAAAGGTTTTGTCAATTTACCTTCAAAGAAGATAAGATGACTTAGATCCACATAATACTTTATAGATATTTGTATATTATATTATATTTTAATATTATTATATTTATTATTGTTTAACATATATCTTGAAAAATAATTTTGTAATAAATATAACATAATGAGAAACCAAGTCACTAATGAACCAATAACCTGGTGGTGTTTTCATTCATATTTTAGAACAACACTTGAAATATTTCATTCCCACTCATTGTCACTGCCCAACACATGTTAAAATCTTTCAACACTCGCATGTGATTTATCGCCTTTCCATTTCTTATAAAGATCCAAGTTTGGTGTTTTTTTATGTTGTTAATCCTAATTTAATTTCTTCATATGTTAATATATTCACATAATTGATGAACATCAGCTATAAGATAGTCTTTGGTACTTCAATGTCTTATCCTCTCATAAACAACATTGCGATACGATTTTGATCCACTCATTTGACATGGAGCCATATCACATTAAAATTATCACTTGTGACATCCTCATCCCCTTAAAAATACAAAATAACTAATCAAATATGTTTCTACATTGCAATCTACATACTCCTTTTCAATATGTGTAAGTCATGTAAATCTAACAACTGCCCTAAATCCAAATCTGGTGTATGATATAGGTTTTATGGTGCATGATATCACATAAAATACATTATCATTTCCCCTCATCATCTCTACTTAGCTCACTTTGAAATATTTCACCACTTGCATGTTTTTTATTGCTTAGCCCTTACCAAACACTTTGCCATTGTTCAATCTCTTTATGAAATAAAGCATCTCTTTCCCACACAACTCATTGTGACATCATATGAGGAATATAAAATCTCATTTTAAATTATCACCTCCATCAAAAATATATTATTATTATTCCTTACTATTATGTGCACACAAAATGAGATGGGGCTAGTGGTCATGGGTTTAAAGTGAGGTATGAATATTGATTTACACTCTTTAGTTTTACAAAACCAAGCTTTACCAAAAAAAAACTATGCATTATATTTTATATATTATATTAATATTATAATATAATATTAATGTATAATATTATATTATAATATTTGTTATTTTTTAATATAACTATTTTGAAAAATAAATTTGAAATACATATAAGCAACAATGATTTGGTGGTGTTTTCATTCACATTTTAGAACAACACTCGAAGTCTTTCATTGCCACTCATGATCATTTCCCAACGCATGTTGAAATATTTAAACACTTACATGTTTTTTATTGCCTTGTCCTTTTTTCTAGGTATTCAAGTTTGGTGTTTATTTATGTTAAACATAATTTAACTACTCTAGATTTTAATATATTCACAACATGGATGAACATAAGCTACAAGATAAACTTTGGTACTTCAATGTCTTGTCCTTGCATAAGTAACATTGTAATTTGGATTTGATCCACTCATTAGACATGGATTTGTGTCACAATAAAATTAGTGATCATGGCATCATCATCCCCTTAACAATATAAAAAACCTAATTAAAGATGTTACCACGTTGTAAACTACATACCCCTTTGAAATGTGTGTAAGTCATGTAAATTCAATAGCTTCCCTAAATCCAAGTTTGGTTTATGATATGAGATTTTATAGTGTATGATATCACATAAAATACCTTGTCATTTCCCCTCACCATCACCACTTATCTTACCTTGAATTATTTCACCAATTGCATGTTTTATATTGCTTATCCCTACCACTTTGCCATTACTCAAGTTCTTCGCAAAACAACATGTATCCTACCCATATATCTCATTAGGAATTTATTTGAAAGCATACACACTCTCATTCCATACCATCACGTCCACCAAAAGTATATGATTGTTGTTACTTACCACTATGTGTAAACAATGTGAGACATGGCCAGGAGTCATGGGTTTCAAGAGAGGTATGACTACTGATTTACACTCTTTCACATTTCAAAACCATGTTTTACCAAAATAGAAAATTACATTTTGTATGTTATATATTATATTAATACTATAATATAATATTATTGTATTTAATATTGTTTAATATAACCATTTAAAAAAAAAAATTACAAGAGATATAACATACCCACCTAAAATACCTTATCATTATCGCTCATCATCACCACCCAAGTCATCTTGATTTATTTCAACATTTTCATGCTTCGTATGGCCTTGTCTTTGGCCACCACTTTACTATTTATAAAGCTCATTGTGAAATGTAATGTCTCCTCCTAGTGCATAACAATATTTTATAAAGGAATACACAACCTCTTTTTATACCATTACCTCGACAAAAAAAATTAGCCTATTGTTGCTTGATTTGTGCATAAAAGGTGGTACAAATCAATGACCATGCTTCTTCAAACGAAATTATGACTCAAACCTTAACACAATGCTTCTTCACAACAAATTTTGAATCGATAACCCAAAATGTCCAATGTGATACATGTCAAGGAAAAACAATTCAAAATTATTTCTTATATACATATAGATACATACTTACACACACACACACACACACACACACACACACACACAAACACATGCATGCATATGTACATACATATATAACATACCACTATAACTTATGATTCCAAATAACTAATACATGTCTCTTATAATTTCCTGGCAAAATAGAACCACACATGCATAGTAATTATGGTGAAACTATGTCCCAAAATAGGTTTGAGTATAATTTATATGATGATTAAAAACACAAATATAAGAAATTGTATAAAATTTGGACTATTTGGCCAATGTATGTTTTCATAAAATTAACCATTTTCAAAATGGAAAAAACCTACTTATAGCCAATTGGATATAAAATTTGGACTATTCAACCAATTTATATTTTCAAAAAATTAACCATTTTCAAAATGGTAAAAACCTACTTATAGGCAATTGGTTATAAATAGCCACTAAAATTATCCCTGGGGCCCATTAATTTCTACCATAAGCTTGAGCTTGAGGGAATTTGATAAATTTTGACCTTGAGGCCCTTAGATACCTTTGAAAGTTTTTTGGGCCTTGGATTTACCTACAAAACCATTACTAAAAATTAATTAACTTTTAAAATTGAAAAAAATGGCTTGAGGGCCATGGGGTTGTTAGAATTTTTTCCTCCCTTGAATCATTTTTTATCCATGTAGATCAAGAAGTGCAAGGATGGTCCTTATGAGATTCCCTTCAAAATAATAGAATATTAATTTAAGAAATGAAATTAAAAACTTAACCAAATAAATAAACCATGGCTTGAGGGCCATCAGAAGGCCATTAAATGTACTAGAAGCTTTTTGGCCTATAACCTTTTCAATCCATGTGAGGCCTAGAAGCTTGCTGAAGGAATTATGAGGGGTTGAAAATTTGTCAACAATGAAAATATTGTTCACATACACAATGAGAATCACAAACTCTCACCTTGCTATTTGAGGTAGAGGTTTGAATCATATGGAATTAATGGAATCCATGTTGCATAAGATATTCATCAATCTTGATAAAACATGATTTGAGAACCTGCTTGAGACCATAGAGAGGTTTGATGAGTTTGCACACCTTTTGTTCTTGGGTGGGTGTAATAAATCCATTTATTTAGGTAATATAGATATCCTCTTCTATATATCCATTCAAGAAAATAATTTTTACATCTATCTAATGGACATTCCAATCAAATTATGTAGTCATTGTAAATACTATTTTGATAATCTATCTATTTTATGGGAGTAAAAGTCTCCTCATAGTCAATGTCCTATTTTTGGGCATATCCCTTTGTTACAAGTCTTGCATTTTACTTTTCAATATTGCCATTTGCCTTATATTTGGTCTTAAATACCCACTTACAACTGATAGGATTCTTATTTGTTGGAAGATCAACAAGTTGCTATGTATTATTATTCATCAGTGCCTAATACTCATCATCCATGACATTTTTCCAAAACTTTAACTCTTGGGATTCTCAAAACATTGATGGCTCAAAGGATTCTAAAAATGTGTTCATAAGGGCTAATTTTACCTTATCACGAGCTATGTTATGAGTTATTAGACCTCAAATGGAAGTGTTTGGGACTCTCCATGCAACATCTCATCTCATATGGTGTTGGTATACCACTTGGGTATCTATTGTCTAGTGATTTTTGATGGTCGAGTTAGAGGACCTAGTTGACCATCATCAACATCATGTTCCTCATCATCACTATCGTCATCATTAACACCATATCCATCATCACAAAGAGTTAGAATATATATTCCTATAACATGTGATGGTGTTAAAGGTAGATTGGACTCACCCTTCTCATCAAACGCTACATCTTTATTGATGTATAGTTTCTTGCTATCAAGATCCATGATTCAGTAGGTTTTTGATCCTTCATTAAACCCAAGAAAGATGCATTACCAAGATTTTTTTTGTCCAACTATTTCCTCTTCTTATTTAGAATATGTATGTGTGTTTTGTAACAAAAAAATGAATATGAGAAATATAAGGCTTATAACCTAACCATACTTCTACTAGAGTGATTATATTAAGAGATTTTGTAGATGCATGATTTATCAAGTAAAAAGTTGTGCAAACTATTTTTTACCAATATCGATGTGTCAGGTAAGCATCATTCAACATTCACCACATCATTTCAACACTGGTACGGTTTCATCACATAATGACACCATTTTTTGTGATGTGTATGGAGTAGTCACTATCTTTGAATGCCATGTTGGTTAAAAAATAGAAAAATCATTATTGGTGTATTCCTCCCTCGATCTAATTGGAGGGCATGTGTATCAATAAATAACTAAAAATATTTAAATCCATTAACACTAAGAGTCATGTGTCTGCACATATTGGTGTGCACTAATGACCAAATCCAATGGACTAGTTACTCAATAAATACTAATACCAAAAGGGTCTCTATTTTGTTTTCCAACAAAATGGGTAGATAAAAAATTAGTGGTCTTCTTTAGTGAGGGTAGGCCTCTCACCATATCATGTCTAATGAGTGAAAGAAAATAACTAATGCTCAAATGACCATATATCCAATGTCATATATTGGTCAAGTTTGTATCTTTGGCTGCCAAAGCTCTATTATATTTTTGAATGACATCAAGCTCAAACATTTTTATGACTCTAAAATACGTGCAAAAATATTCAATATTATAGATTAATCTCAAGTGGGCCACATATTTTTATTGTCTATGCAACCAAATTCAACCTTAAGGTTGTGATCTAGTAATTAGATAGTTTATATTAATTATTAGTAAAACCTAAAACATAAATAATGTATTTAATTTTACAAGAATGTTTACTACGTGGCAAGAACACATCACCTAAACATTGGATGTTATAGGATGAATAATTACCTAGACATACTTATCCCCAATAAAATGATTGGTTTATGGTAGTAAACCAATATTTCCATCCATTCATGTGCCTTATGCCACCAAAGTCCACATATGATATTGATTTTTATGAGGGATATCCTCATTTGTCTATGCAACATAGAAATAATATTTATCTAATATATTGTTTTCATAAAAAATATTTCCATGTTGTTACTATGTGGAAGGATTCTTATTCAGTCTTTATGGTGTTTCTTTTTATGTTAGTTTCTTGTGGAGTTGGAGGAACCAATGGGGAATGCATTGCACTAATAGTATTTGAGTTCATGTCCATTTATACCATAAATGAGGCATATCTTATGAAAATGTGAATTATTCCCATATTATTTTGATGATTGGGAGGATGTGATCCAAAACTCAAAAGATTTGGTTGAAAGATAATTCAAAAATAAGAACAACACAATTCAAATAATGCTATCTTTGAAAAGAGATGTTTTATTGATCAAATTTGTAGACTCAAACATATGCCTATCTCTGAGAAGAGATGTCTAATTTCCATTTTGGGTTACATCTTAATTTATACATGTTTTGAAAGTGGGAGGAGGATGTGGAATGTCACCAATATCGAGAGAGATTGAGTGGTTTGACTTCCATGATTTACAATAATATAGAATTCGAGGAATTACTATTTTTAGAAACTTACTATTTTTAGACTGCACTACTAAAATTGAAATTTAGGGCCCTTATATTGGGTTTTTGGGGGTCAAACTTCATCAAATCGAGCTTAGTGTCATATCACAAGGTTCCCCTCATTATTAGTTTTCTAATGGTTCAAACGGTGAGTCAATTAGAGCTACGGTGAAAAAGTTATGGCTCTCGGAAGTTCCACCATCAATTGGGGTGGACCCATCACCTGAATTGTCATCTGAATTGTTGCCTGGATCAGGATGATTTGTAGACCTCATAGATTTATTTCCATTTTAATGTAGGCCAAGGCATGATCCTTATCATTGTCTTATTCGACATGTATAGATTATTATTATTATAGCATGTCGGCCAAGTTCTCAAAAGTAGGTTTTTGATTGGAGACATTCATATACATCATACAAAAAATTATGTGAAGGGAATTACTCTCAATAAAATTGGTACAAGAGATTCACTCGTCACTTTTTCATTCAATGCTTGTATTGAACAACACAATTCAATGACCTGATTGAGAGATTCTTTAATTTTTTATTTAGTCTTTATTTTGAAGCAATGCAACTAACTCTGAAAGTGTACATTATTGTTCTAATTCTTTACCTCATACAAGGTGTTGAGTTTATCATATTTATATTTTGTTAAATTATATTCTTGGATATGAAGTTGGACCTCATTTGAAACTCTAAACATTATTATCAACTTGGCCTTCTGGTTTGCCTTGTCAAAATTTTAATGTTGGCCAACATCATTTTGAGGAAGCCACATGTCTTTGAAATATACATGGGTTTAAATCTTCCTCTTCCATGTGAAATATTTATTTCTATGGAAAAGTTGTGAATCTAGAAAAAAATTAAAGTACTTGTAGGCATTATGGTTACAATGTGCAAATAGTTAAAAATAATTAAATATGGATAATGGCCATTGAAAATATTAAAAAAAATAATAATTTGTCTTTAACATAATATTATGGACTTGTAGACACATAAATTTAATCATTATGTGCTTGACAATGTTTAATCTTGACATCCTTATCTTGTTTGGCCTATTCATCATTTTGTTAACTTACAATCTATACAAGAATATTCACTAATCTAAAAACTATCTTGAAATCACTTAGAACATAATTTATAAATCATAATATACTTTTAGGCACCTATCAGACCTTTTCCAGTAATCATTATCCTTCTGGGATAGGATCTCACTAGGTCAAATAAGACCACACGACAGTCTTGTCCACTAGTGCAACCTTGTCCCTTACACTCCAACAATAATTTTTTAAATGTTATTCATTGAATTTAACCTCTCATATGATTTTATAAATGTTGGTTAGTAAAAATATTCAAAATATTCCTCTATATAAGCACATCAAGGTAATTCAAAATATATTTATCAATCACTTGACAATTACACTGCACATTGAGCAAAAGAGCACCATTTTCTCCAATTTATTATAATTCAAGGGAATCCCTTTCAAACATTTCAATAAATATTATATATACATTCATATAGTATCTCAATAATAGATTATATATTCATTTTAAGAGTGAGAACTACATCGGCTTGAGGCCCTTTTGGGCTATGTAAACAACACTTAGATTATACATAGTTTTATGAAGGTAGCTCAACTATTCTCATAACCCTATTCTCCCATTTTGGCATTTGATCTCTATTGTGTTTATTGTGTAGGAGTTAAATTTGTGTTTTTTAGGTCTTCAATGTATCAAATTGACACACACAGTTAGTCAAAAAACCCTCACAAACAATCATAGGTGTTCACACAATAAATTTAGTTCCATGGTCAACATAGACACGGTCATAGTAAAAAAAAAAGTCTAGACTACACCATATCCTATTACTATGAACTTGTCCTAGCACAAGTCTAATTCTTGTTTTCAGATGTGATAAAGTTAACTGGTATTTTCAAGTAGTTTTTAATCACAATCAATGTACACAATTATCATAAAATATGTTTGAAAGAGGTTTACACATTTATTGTTTAATTTATTATTTTTAGTTAATTTCAAATTCTATAAATTATGTATTTTACTTCCAGATATGTACATTTATTGTATATCAATTTTAATACTTTTGATCTATTAGTTTGATTCATTCAATTACAAAAACAATAAACACTCTAGTGAACTCATTTTTTTAAGAACATTGCTTATTGTTTATTTGATTTTTATTTTAGGATTTCATTAAAATTTATGTAAATCACTAGCACTAAAAGAAAATAATATTTAAATTTGGATATAAATCCGACACAAGATGATTAAATATTATTCAACCTTGGATTTAATTTAACATTGAAGAAATTGTCTTCTCACCTTGGATAACATCTAATATAAATGCTCTTTATTTTGACCTTGGGCTGATTTTTTAAAATATCTATAGAAAAAAATTGTTTGAATATATTTTTATCTTTATTTTATATTACTTTTGCTTATTTTTAGAAACTATGTTTTGGTATTTTTAAAACTACTTAATGATTGTCGTTACGGGCTATACAAAGATCTATTTTAAAAACATCATGTTTTGAAGGATTTACCCCAATACTTATAGCTATTGTACAACACTAAACACCAAGTTTAGTTTCCACATACCTCATATTATATCAAAAATGCCTAGATCCCTTTTTTATACTATAAAAAACCTATTTTAGCTAGTTGATTTGTGATGCACTTGAGAGGAACGTATTGCTCAAGGAAGTTACTTTCACTATACCCTCAGAAATGAGGTTAATTGGTTATAGGCATGGTTTTACCTTTGTAGTTAGTAATATGAAACATTAGACCAACACTAATTAATAAATGATAAAGTATATTTGAGATCCCACACAGTCATTTAAACCTTTGCCTAGAACACCCTTATACCTTGATTTTTTCTTGTATTGTATTCATAGTCATTAGCATCTTTTGTTCATACTTTTATTGTATTCATAATGGGTTCAATTAATGGATGTTTCTTTGATGTGGTATATAGGATTATGAAAATAATTATAAATTATTCTCTTACTTTTGAAGAGGCTATTCATTACATATGTAGATGGTTAAAATTCAGTGATGTCCAAATAGTTACTATAGAGAAATCCCAGTTACATCATACTTTAAATTACTATAATATTTAGTCCAAATTATTTACTATAATTAATATATTCTCAAAGATCATTTATGTAATATTTTGTTCTTAATAAACCTCAAAATATTCATGTTTTGAATAATTGACAAGGTAAAGTCCCTCATGTTCCTCCTCCCCCTCTATCAAGACAAATCTCTCACTCTAAGGGATTTGAAATCCTAAATCAATTAAAGAATACTAATTCCAAAATTTTATTGTTATAACTCTTGAAAACAATTCAAAAATACAAAGATATATTATATGAGGCATTAAGTAATACACTTTTACCTAACAATATTTAAACTCCTAATGTAGCTTCTATTATTAATACTATCTGATAGACAAAATAAAGTATTTATTTTGAAAAATAGGATTATCCCCTAAAGCATATTATTGATCAATATTTACCTCTATATATTCATGTCTTTGTACAAAATAAGGTGGTCAAAAGAGTACTTATCAATAATGGATCTGGATTGAACATTTGTAACATCTCTTTCTTAAATTTACTAGGCATAACAACAAAAGATCCAAATCATTCAAATATGAAAATTCATATATTTTATAACATTCCATGCCAATTACTTGGGATAATTAAATTTAATACTGTTAGGTTGTGGAGCTAAAAGCTTCACTATTGCAAACATGGAGGAGGTTGCTGAAGAGTCATAGTAACCGGCGTCGATCAGGCCAACTGACGTCAGTCAGAGGTAGACCCAGAGAAACTGACATCGGTCAGGAGTCGGCCGATGTCGGTCACCTCCAGGCAGACAGGGATAGACGTCAGTCGCCTATGCATTCCAAAATTTTTTGTTGCACGAATAGTTAGTTTGTTGAATGGTCAGTATGCATGTAAAGACTAATTTTAGTCTTGAGCTGCAGTTCTAATTATTGTAATTAGAAAGTCTAATTATTATTTGTATGGGATCTATTTAATAGAATCATGGGCATGTATTGTAATTAAGGAATCCAAAGGACTTGTGAAAGACAAGGACTAGAAGAGATCCTTTTGATTGTAAGATCTTTGATCTGCAGGTTGTGCAAGATCAGGGCTGATCTACATGGTAAGTATTGTCTCATTGATTTGCAGGTTGTGCAAGATCAGAGGAGATCTACTTGGAGTACGTTGAGTACTTGTGGACTAAAAGTAGGCATCACCGATTGTGTTGATTGTCACTTACTGGTGGACTGGCAGTATTGTTACTAACTGGTGGACTGGCAGTATTGTTACTAACTGGTGGAGGTGAACAACAACTCTGTGTTTGAGTTGTCTGTTGTGACTGTAATTGAGGAGAGTGAACTCAAGAAATAGAATTACTATAAACCAAGTGTGGGAAGCCTAAGAGGTGTGGGAAGAGTGTTGCATCTCTTCATTATATTCTTTTTTGGATGAGTATTAATACATATTGTATTGTCTCTCATATTCTGTGTTGTTTCTGATTTCTAGTTACTTGTTAATTCTAGTTGAATTTCGTGTTTAGTTGCTTATACAAAGGTAATCATGTGTGCTCCTATGGAGTGGTAGATCCTGACAAATATCACTTTGGGCCCGTGCTCAAATTATTTCCAATGATATTAACTACATTTTTTTATTAGACCAACCTTGGATTCATGACGTGAATGTCATTCCTTCTACATGGCATGCATGTCTCAAGTTTAGTTATCAAGAGAGAGAGAGAGAGAGAGAGAGAGAGAGAGAGAGAGAGAGAGAGAGAGAGAGAGAGAGAGAGAGAGAGAGAGAGAGAGAGAGAGAGAGAGAGAGAGAGAGAGAGAGAGAGAGAGAGTCCTTTAGACCAAGACCCTTTTAAATATTGTGAAATGGTCCATCTCATGGATACTTATGTCCCATATATGCAACCTTCTTCCATTGGGGTATTACTATATACTTAACCTATCAATTTACCCTCACTAGTACCACATTTAGATGACTCCTCAGTTAATGTCAATCAATATGGTTTTGGCTTAAAACACTTACAAAAGTATAACTACACCATTGGAAAAGGATTGGTAAACCATGCTCATGGTATTATCTATCCTATTACCACTTTTGAAAATGAAGGGAAACAAGTCTTAGGTATAATGATCAATCCACCTCTCATAGACTTAATCAAGTTAATCAATCTCCCAAGTTCATACATGTCATACATATGCAATTTGAGCATAACAATCAAGTTAATCATTTTTCTCATTTAATACTAGTATATCATGAACTCATTGATAACATGATCTCATTAGAAATTTCAACATTGGATGAATTCTCAAATGATGAGTCTCTTTTAGAATATCTAGGTGCATATGAGGATCTTCCTTCTTTCCATCATAAAATATATTTCCTCACAAAATGAACATGCATGCATATTTTGGTAAAAGTGATGATTTTATCCCAAAAATGTAATTACATTGTCCTAATACATTCCTACCACTCCATATGTGCAAGATTGAAAAAACATTACTTAATGAGGAAACCATTAAGTTTCATTTTGGCAATGAAAAAGCTTTGTGGTCAGTACTCTTGGAAGTCATTTTAAAAAATGATGAAGGCAAATATATTTGATAAGATTTACATGATTAACTCAAATCATTTGCATGGGCATATAAAATATGCTTGGAATTAACCTAGCAGTACTTATACACAACATTGTGTTATATCAAAATGCCAAACCAGTCAAGCAAAAAATAAGGAAAATGCATCCAAACATTACTTTGTTAATCAAAAGTGAAGTTAAAATGTTTTTGGATGTTGAATTTATTTGTGTTGTTGACTATCCCAAATGGGTTTTTAATATTGTACTAGTGAAAAATCTTAATGGATATATTTGATGTTATACAAATTAATACGATTTAAATAAAGCTTGTACTAAAGAAGATTTTTTGTTACCAAACATATATATGATTGTGGATTCCACTACATGATATGAGATTTTATCATTCATGAATGGTTTTTTATGATATAACCAAATCAATATTAATCTTGTAGATCATGAAATGACATCATTCATCACACCATGGGGAACGTTTTCTTATACGATCATACCTTTTAGACTAAAAAATGCAAGATCAACCTATCGACAAGCTGTGACACATGTTTTTCATGATTACATACATAAAATAGTTGAAGATATCTTGATGATTTATTATTTAAATCCAAACATCAAGAAGACCATGATAATGAATTACAATTTAAATATTTGAAATAATAAGGTAATATAACATATGTTTAAATCTAAAAAAATGTATTATTTGAGTATCTTCAATAAAATTGTCGGGTTTTTATCATTTCTTAAAGAGGAATTGAATTTGACCCCAATAAAATCAAATTTATACTATAAATTCTACCACCAAATAATTTAAATCAACTTCTATTGTTACAAGGTCGTGTTTTATCTATACGACATTTTGTGGCTCAATTAGTAGATAAAGCACAATATTTTACAAAATTAGTTAATAAAAATACCAAATTTGAATGGGATGGATCTTGTCAATAATTTTTTTATGTAATTAAAGAATATCTTCTAAACTTTCCTATTCTTATGCCTCCTATTCTAGATAGACCTCTCTTATTATACATTTTTGCCACCGATTATGCTTTGGGTATTTTACTTACATAGTACATTGATGATCACTATGAATGTATCATTTAATACATTATTCACACATTTTTATATTATGAGAAACATTATATTGATATAAAAAATCTATGTTTGGCTCTAGTCTCACCTCACAAAAAGTGCAACATTATTTATTTCATAATGAAATTCATGTCATCACTAGAGTTGACCCACTCAAATACCTTTTGTCAAATCCCCATCTACCAAGGCATACAAAAAAGTGGGTAATATTATAAGTAAAAATATTGAGAGTTGGGGGGCGAGGGGGGGGGGGGGCGCGGCGCAAGGGGTGAATCTATTTTCTTAAAAAAATCCTTCAATTTCACTTAACATTCATGAAGCATTCATTCATAAACATACATTTAGTTAATGTATACACAAGCATCTATGAAAGCAAACAACATGAAAACACAAGATATATGTGAGAAACCCTCTTGGGGAATAAAAAACACTAATCCACATCTTGGACTATAGTTTTATAATCAATGAATCAAACTTTTAGTAAGGCATCAACCCCACAAGGAGCATCAACCCCTCACTAGTCAAGCACCAACTCAACTAGTCCTTTAACAAGCACCAACTTGCAAGGAGGTTCCAAACCACTAGGTAACTCAGAACCAACTCAGCTACCTTGAATATATGATCACCTTATAACAATTTTTTCTCACTCAACTAAATAATACCTCCTTCTTTTGTTCTTCTCACTCTTTTATCTTTCTCAAATAGCCTATTAGGCCTTCTTGCTCAACTAGCCCTTTGGTAGAATTAGGTAAAATGAACTTGATTTTCACTTTTAAAAGTATTTTTAGATATTAATAAAATAATCACAATTCATATTTTATAATCTTCAAACCCTCTATCTAGTTTCCAAAACTCTATATCATTCACTCAAGTCCTCAATATTCTAACTAGTCAAATTAAGCCTATTAGGCCTTCTCTTTATACTTGACTCTTGATCTTACCTATGTTGGTAAGAAAAGAACCTATAAATAATTATATCACAATTGGAATATATAAAAAAACATATTTCACAAGTGAAACAACCACCACATAGGTCGGTCATTACCTTTAAGGGTCAAAAACACCATTAGGCCTAATAGAGACCTACTGCAATTAGGCCTTCTCTAAGCACACATTTCACTTAGGCCTCTTTGGAACACCTTAAGACTCCATAGATGGAAGAATAAGTTAATAAATGATTGAAATATACCAATGATAATCTCACATTATTTACCCAACACCATTTATTTCATTTCATTCTTTGAACCACACAATTAGGTCTACTTGTCAATAACACTTCTTACTGTTGGAAAGTTTGTCTTGAAAATATGAAACATATACTCAAATTTTATACATAAAAATACTAAAAAATCATATTTATAGAATATAAATTACCTCAGTTTTAACATCATTCTCATTTTAATTCATCAAATAGGGCAAAAGACCTCTAATTGATCAACTTCATATGCTCACTTAGAACTGCACACAAGCCTTAAGAACCTAATAAAAAACCTTTGACTTTTCATACCTTCATAGGATTTTATAATACATAAAAATGTGTTAATATTAACCTATAAAACCTAAATAAAAACTTCATGTGCGTTTTATTCATCAAATCTATGCAAAAATACTCAGAAACAACATTCTCACTCATACACATAAAATTGCCTGTAGTATCAAAAACACAGTCAAGAAGATCAAGTATTAAAACACCTATGGGAAGAATTTTGTAATATTATAATGAGTTATAATTATCCTTTATAATCCTTATAACATATTTTAATAGATATATTATAATATTCAATATCAATATTGGTCTTACTTTGCAATCTCATATCTCCACCCTACACAGACTTCACGGTGTTAGACAGATCACTTTGAGAACAAATTTTAACATGTTTATGTGAATAAAAAAAACTTATAAACAATGGGAATATCATTTATAGGTATTTAAAAATCACCCCATGCATTTGGATCCATCCCTAATCTTCTACAACCAATCCCTAATCTCTATCTCACTACTACCTAGTTTTCTCATTGTCTTGCTCATTAGGCCCTTTAAGTGATATGACAACTTCCATGACCAGTTTAGCACATTTTAATTCTAAAAATTACTCATAAAATTTAATTTTCATAAAATAAAATTCTCACACATCATCCTCCATCCATTCTCAAGCTTTGTCTTGGTCAACCTTGCCTGCTACATCAAAATTTTGAGAAACAAGGGGTTTTATATAGCTTCTACTCACTCTTGTGACAAAAAAAACACTTGGATAAATTTGGAAGAGTAATTTATATGTTACAAACATAAAAATATGTCAAAAAACCATTATAATCCATAATTGACAAGATATTTCCTATCAGGTCATTATGAGGGTTTTAGGAGGATTTTGACAGGTTTCCCTTATTAGCAATCATTTATAAAGGATTGCCCCTAAAATACAAAAACAATGTAATGAAATTCAATATATGGACCTTACACAACTTGAATGAACTAATTAGGATCTCATAAAAAAGTTTCACATGCCAATGAGCATAAGAAATTCCTTCTCAGGTCCGTAACACCCCATTATGTGCATATAGAGGATCTTAACACCAATTTCCATGCCTTCTCCTTTAGGATATGATCTCAAACTTGGTAAACACAATTAAAAAAATATATCACACCTATTTCAATTCTCTTAGGATATATTTTACCTTGGTTAATGAACTTGACCCATCATTAGGCCACATTAAGTCGCTTTGCACACTAGACCTTGCACTGCCATACATACTTAGACCATGATCAAACCTTGAAACCTCCTATAATATTCTAAATACCTCATCCACATGTAAAAGTAACTCATATAATTCTCACACATATAAAACCTTCTTCACACAAGACTCATATTGCTCAACTCATCATGCTACCAGGCCTATGCCTTCTCACTAGGTCTTTATGTAAAGACTAAGCCTCAAAACTTGACCTTAAAACTCATCTAAAGGATTATTTGCCTCTTTCTCATGTTTAAATATGTTTTTTCACTCTAGGCTTCTCAAGACACCTAGTACACAATGGTAGTTTACCTTGTACCATGATCCTGAATTTGACATGCCATCAACCTCAGACTAGGTTTCCTTCAAATTATCTCTCAATAGAGAGATAAAAGGTTACCTTCAAATTTTATCTTGTCAAAAGACTTATTTATCACATACCATCTCACCATGCATGTCCTCAACTTTGAATTTGGAATTAATGACATCTTATCTTGACTTCGATATCAATTAATTGAACTTGACATCAATGACAAAAACAATGATTTAACACCAACAATAGGAACATACCTCAATAATATCCTCCTTTGTCATTGATGACAACATTTACACAAAATTGACCAGTCAAAACTCCCTAAGCTGAAACTTAATCAAGACAACCTTTCTCTCAAACTTGAACTTTATCCCCCTTTGACATTAATGACAAAGGGTCATCTTCTTTGACAACTATCTGATCCTTAGACTTGGAACAACACACCTTCTCTCTTCAAATAAATTTAACACATGTCAAGCTCACATACTTACTCTTGAAGCATGATTGGTTCCCCCTTGTCTCCATGAGAAATTCAAACATTATCAAGACTGTTACTTGGTTTGATCAATTCATCATACAAACTTTTTGTGACCTGTCTCTTGTGATCACACCTGCAGTAGATTCTTGACTGAACCTTGAATCTAAAAGTCACCAAAGACCATAAAACTCCCCCTATGACCGATCATCCTTCATGTTTCTTTTTTACTAGCTAAATGCCTCCATGAAGTCTAATGGAGTCACCTTTGCTCTAGGGAACTAGAACATCATAAACTCAAGAGATTCTCAGATCCCTATGTCCTTACTAGACTTAACTTCCTTTATGATCCTCTTAGGCTTGAATAGTACATTTAGCTTGAGCTCCTCAACATTTTGGCTTGTTCTATTGGTCTTGCCTCTTTCATCAACAATCTGAGCTGACAGAGAGAATTATTGGCACTCCTTTGCATCTTAACTATACTCTACCATAAAAAATAGTTCACTTAAACTTGTAGATTGGTCATCAACCTTAGATACCTTGGGTTTCCACTTACCATCTTGTATTCTTTCTTGTACTCTAGGATTCTCAACTTTCTTGTTTTTTCTTGAGAATCCATGCTTACAGTACTTTAAAATATGACCAACCTTATGGTAACTGAAGTACACTATTCTTCTTGATGGAAATACACCATGACCCATACCTCTTGACTAATGAATCTTCTCATAGTTTCAGGCAAATTCATTTTTGGAGGGCCTTCTATAATGCCTTGCTCTATGTTCAAATTGGTTACATGAATAATAATAGCTATTAAAGGGGCTAGCATAATTTATATAATTAGGTTGCTTGATAGTATTAACCTTCATTCTACTAGCACCCTCATTCTTTGATTAATTATTTAACTTCTTGATCACATTAATATTTTTCTCTTGGTCTCTATTGAAACCAATACCTATTTTTTCATTAGTAGTCTTTTGACTACTTTGAATGTTATCTAGATCATTGGTACTATTTTAAAACCTCACAAAGGACTTAACCTTACTTGATGTCTGATTTAAATCATCTCTCAAGGACTTCACTTTAGTTACATACCTTGCACATTCTTCTTCTTTAGTCTTTAGACTAACAGTCATAATCTCAACTTGAGTCTCTACATGTTTGACTATTTTCTCTTGTTACTTAGAGTTGTTGCTTAATCTAGCTTCAAAAAAGTTAATTTTATCCTCATAGTATTTGATAAGATACTTCATCATCCTATTCTTCTTATTTAACATATTTAGTTCTCCTAGAGTATTCATCAACTCAGCCTCAAAGTCTACCTCATCATCTTCTTCATTTGAATCACCAACTACACCTCCAATCCATATGGACTCTTCTTGATTTGAACAACTTGCTTCCTCAGTCATGAAGATAAATTTATTTATATCAGGGCCATCAACTTCATGCTAACACTTATAATTACTTATCTCACTTTCATTAGATGAGCTGCAATCTTCCTTGGTGTAGAAACTTCTCTTGTTCTTGAAAAAACTTCTTCTTATCATCATACCTTCTAAAGCTTTTCTTGTTCTTATCAGACCTATAGGACCTTTTATCATCATCATGACCTTTATCATGATCTTCATCATCCCTTTCCTTATTCTTATGAGGTCACTTATTATCAAACTCTCCAATCTCTCCACAATTGAAGCATTTAAAGGGTAGATTGCCCTTGTATTTACTTGAGCCTTTATTCAACTTTCTTGCAAACATAGCTATCAACTCATCATCATCAATATCAGATTCATCATTATATTTGAATTTATTACCTTGTATCTTCTTCTCCTTTAACTTCTTTTCTACCTTGAATGTAGCATCCTTCTTTGTAGGTCTTCCTTCACTTGTCCTCATCTCATAGGCTATTAGGTGCTATAAAATCCATCCATCTCTAGCTTGTCTAGATCTTGCATCTCTTCAACAACAGATACCTTAGAATCAAATTTAGGAGTTAGATATCTCAAAACCTTTTAAAAAATAATAGACTCTTTCAAATCTTCACCTAGACTTCTTATGATGTTGTTGACCACTTCATCAACCCTCAACAAGTAGGTTGCAATGGTCTCATCTTCATTCAGTTTTAGGTTTTCAAATTGTCTTCTATGGGTTTTCAACTTGGCCAATTTGAACTTGGAGTCTCCCTCATGAATATTATTAAATTTTCTCACATTTCTTTGGTAGACATATAATGCATCACCTTTACAATTTCTGCTTCTGATAGGCCACACATAATACCATTCATTGCTTTTGATTTATTATCACTAGACTTCTTGCCTATTGCATCTGTAGGAGGAATATGGGTGAAGTATATCCATCCAAGAATGATTTAAAAACATCATGACCTTGAGACATGTATATGTGCTCATCTTGACACTCCAAAAATCATAATTAGATCCATTAAACAGTAAAGCCTTACTTGTAGAAAAACCACCTTGTTCTTGATTAGACATCTTTACATGCTTAAAATATCCTTTAGGTTATTAGACCTTCTTTAAAGGACCTGATATAATACCAAATTTTGGAAGTATAGATAATAAGAGGGGGGTTGAATGAGTTTCCTTAAAACAATCCTTAAATTTCAATTAATATCCATGAAGTACTCATTCACATACATATATTTAGTTAATGCATACACAAGCATCTATGAAAGCAAACAATATGAAAACAAAAAATACATTTGGGAAACCCTATTAGGAAATAAAATAAATTGATTAAAATATTATAATATATTCCTATAAGAAATTAATAAAATTTTTAGTGAGGCACCAACCCCACAAGGAACACCAACCCCTCACTAGTCAAGCACCAACTTGTAAGGAAGCTCCAACCCCCTATATAACTCAGAACCAACTCATATACCTTGAATATATGATCAAATTAGAACACATTTTTCTCACTCAACTGAATATGACCTCTTTTTTTTTTCTCTTCTCACTCTTCTATCTTTCTCAAATAGCCTATTAGGCCTTCTCACTCAACTAGCCCTTCCTTTAGCAGAATTAGGTCAAATGACCTTGATTTTTTCCTATATAAATATTTTTATATCTTCATAACATAATTAACATGCTTATTTTATGATCTTAAAACCCTCTATCTAGTTTCCAAAACTCTATATTATTTTTTGAAGTCCTCAATATTCTAACTAGTCAAATTAGGCCTATTAGGCCTTCTCTTTATACTTGACTCTTGCTCTTACATAAATAGGTCAGATAATGAATTATAAATACTTTTATTAACCTTGGAATAGATAAAAAAACATGTTTAATAAGTTAAACAACCACCACATATGTCTATCATTACCCTTAAGTGCCAAAACCACCATTAGGCGTAATAGAGACCTAATGCAATTAGGTTTTCTCTAAGCACATGTGTCACTTAGGCCTCATTGGAAAAAATCGAGCCTCAAAAACTAGATGAATAAATTCATACACAATTAAAATATAAAATTTATAATCTCACCTTATTTCCCCAACACCATTTAGTTCATTTCACTCTTTGAACCACACAATTAGGTTTACTCGTCAATAAGTTTTCTTACTACCAGAAAGTCTGTCTTACAAATCTAAAAAATATACTCAACTTTGCCACATAACCATAATAAAAAATATATGGATACAATATAAATGACCTCAGGTTCAACATCATGTTTTTTATAATTCATCAAATAGTGCAAAAGACTTCTAACTGATCAACTTCATATGCTCACTCAGAACTGCACACAGGCCTTAAGAACCCAGTCAAAAGCATTTAACTTTTAAAATTTTCATAGGAATTTATAATGCATAAAAATGTGTTCATATTAACCTATGATACCTCAAAAACAACTTAATGTGCATTGGATTCATTAAATCTATGCAAAAATACTCAAGAACAACATTCTCACTCATATATAAAAAACTACCTATAACATCAAAAACACAATCAAGAAGATCAAGTCTTAGAACACTTGTGGGAACACTTTTGTGATATTAAAATGAGTTATAATTTTTATTAATCATAATTATAAAATATTTGATAGATATATTACAAGATTCAATATCATTATTGGTCTTACAGATCAATCTCACATCTCCACCCTAAACAAACTTCACTGTGTTAGACAGATAACTTTGAGAATAACTTTTACCATGTTTATGTGCATCAAAAAAACTTATAAACAAGGGGGATATGAGGTATAGGTATTTAAAAATTACCCCATTCATTTGGATCCATCTCTAATCCTCTACAACTGATCCCTAATCTCTTTCTCATTACTACCTAGTTTTTTCACTGTCTTAATCATTAGGCCCTTTTAGCGATAGGCCAACTTACATGACCAGTTTAGCACATTTTAGATCTGAAACCTGCTCAAAAAATTTCATGGTCACAAAATAAAATTCTGACACATCATCCTCCATATATTTTCATGCTTTGACTTGGTCAACCTTATCTACTACATCAAAATTTTAAGAAACAAGAGGTTTTATGTAGCTTTTACTCACTCTTGTGACAAATTAAAAACACCAAGAGAAACCTAGAAGATTCATTTACATTTTATAAACATAAAAATAGGTCAATAAAACCATTGTAATTCATAACTGACAATATCTTTCCTATCAAGGCATTATGAGGGTTTTAGGAGGGTTTTGACTGGTTTCCCTGCTTAGCAATCGTTCATAAAGGATTGCCCCTCAAATCCAAAACCAATGATAGGAAAATCAAGATAGGGACCTTATACAAATTCCATGAATTTCTCAAGATCTCATGAAAATTTTACACATGCCAACGAGCATAAGAAATTCCTTCTCGGGTTTGCAATACCCCATTATGTGCACATGGAGGATCTCAACACCAATTTTTATGCTTTATCCTTTAGGATATGACCTCAAACTTGGTCAACACACTTAAAAAAACCACTCAAACCTTTTTCAATGATATCAAGGGATATGGTACCTTGGGAAATGATCTTGACCCATCATTAGTCCACATTAGGTCTCTTTGCACACTAGACCTTGAACTACCAAACATACTTAGACCATGATCATACCTTGAAACCTACTGTATTGTTCTCAATACCTCATCCAAATGTTAAAGGAACTCATAACATTCTCACACATTTCCAACCTTCTTCACACAAGACTCATATTACTTAACTCATCATGTTACTAGGCCTATGCCTTTTCACTAGGTCTTCATGTAAGGACTAAACCTCAAAACTTGACCTTGAAACTCATCTAAAAGATTATTTGCCTCTTGATTGTGTTTACACAAATTTTTTCATTATCTTATGCCTATACTAACATAAATCATCAATATTTACTATGCCTTATGCATACACATTCTCTTAGGACTAGACTAGGCTTTTCAAGAGACCTAGTACACAACAATAGCTTACCTTGTACCATGATCCTGACTTTAACATGCCATAAACCTCAGAGGAATTACCAGGTTTCCTTCAAATTCTCTTTCAAAAGAGAGACAAAAGGTTGCCTTCAAAAATTTTCTTGTCAAAAGACTTATTTGTCACATACCATCTCACCATGCATGGCCTCATCTCTGACTTTGGGATTAATGACATCTTATCTTGAATTTGATATCAATGACTTGAATTTGACATCAATGACAACAAAAATTATTCAACACCAACAATAGGAACATAATTCAACAAGTAATTATTCTTATTGAGTTTTATTTACATTTTATCTCACAAAAATATATTAAAGGAAAAGTCATCACAAATCAACTAGTTGATACCCCATTATATGATCTATTACCCATTTCTACCAAATTTAAATTTAATTTTACTTCTTATAATATTAACATTGATATGTGGACCATGAATTTTGATGGATCTAAATGGGTTATGGGTGTTGGTTCTGTTGAGGATTCTAAGAGCTGATTATGATTTAATTCATGCACAGGAGTAGCCAAACATACAGAGACAAATATTTTAAACACTGTCACACTATATTATTTCTTCTATCTGAATTATTAACCATTCCATAATACAATACAAATATATATAGGAGACTCCTCTCCTAAAATATAGGGGAGTTACAAACAACTCAACCCAAATATGTGAGTTGGTTTATCAACACCAATAATGTATAACAATATAATAACAAATACTAATCTTAATATTGTTATATAACAATATTTCGACTATTTACTAATTGATAACAAACTATTGCTATTACCTCTTGGTAAATATCAATATGTTACTATTTACCTCTTGGTAAATACCAAAACTAACATGATATAAAAGTTATTCCGAACATTGCCCCCTCGCCCCCCCCCCCCCCCCCCCACCCCCCCCCATAGTTTTTACATGATGCAAAAATATTCACACTCTTATCTATAGTATGCTCACCTCTTATAGTATGCCCTATTTGGCTCATGACCTTGATACAAATAGAGCCTCACTCCTCCCATGGTTTTATAGGTTTATCAAAAACTTTGACATGAACAGAACAAATAGAATTTTATGTCATCACATACTCTTAGGTCTGTATACTACTGATGCAATCTTGCTGCACATAACCACTATATGTGAAAGAACGCATCCCACATTTACTTTATGTGACGGCAACAGATGTGTCACTGAGGGTCATCTCCATAAAGAAGTAAGGTAGTCAAGAGATGTCTAAAGTAGCTGCTCTCCTAACTATTACCAAAACAATGTTCACCTCCTGTGGTTTTTTAGATCTACCACAAACCCTTTCAAGATCCATGAACTGACTTACATTGGTGATTTTGTCCTTTCACAATGTTTTCACCTCAGGGAATCATGTTTGAAATTTCACATAGATTACATTACATGAATAGGAATTATTCTTCTATTCTTTTTTTGAAAATCACATAGTGGAAACTAAAAAATCACACCACAATGAAAATAACACACCACACTAAGTCACCACATCATTGGTGCGGCCCTGTCATTGGTAATTGATGAGAGGTTGCTAAAAGACCTCCTTCCTCTGTGTATCCTCCAGCTTCTAATAGATGAAGCTGATTACTCAGTGGGTATATCGATGTAGCTCAAGTACATTATTTTTCTGAGAGAAATCCCCTCCACAATGTGGATGTCATGTACAAGCGATAATGAGTTCGTAAAGCAATTTTTTTTATTTTAAATTTTTACTCTTTGACTCATTTTATATAAAATTGACAGACTAAGGACTCAACTAATTTCAATGACTCAACATTTGATCCTAACTTTATATATTCTAAATATAACTTAAGATATTAAAGAGAATCCAATTGAAGATTGGATTTGACCAAATCTTATAACTTCAAGCTATTCGATCCTAGGACTTCCAAAATAAACTAAATGACATACCACTAAAGATGGACCATATAAAATTTATTTATTTTTGTTTTTGATGACATGGACTAGATCATCTAAAAAATACAAAACAAGACCTTTGGCTTTATAAATGACAATCTAATTTTAAGTATTAGACTCTTGTCTAAACTCAAAGACAAAAGACCGTCAAAAGACCACTAAAAAAATATTTAAAAAATTATGAAAAACTTAATATTGACAAGGACTTCACTATTTAAATTTACCTTAATAAACAACTTCAAACTAAATGAACTCACAATATTATTTTGACTTTTTGAAAAATAACACGACACAACTTATAAGACCGATCTACAGTAACCATCACACTATATAAATTGAACTTGATATAATTGAATCAATTGCATGATTTCTAGAATGGCTGACAGTTGCACGGGTGACACCAAGGAAAGCTATGCACATGATAAAATATTTTATTTGATGGTGGACAATAGGAATGTAGCAGGCCACATACATGAAAATTGTTCATGAAATAAAACTCCCAAAATGAAGACATATATAATGTTCGATGGCAGAGAATAAAGACACGATCTGAGTGAACATGACTATGTGAAATTTAGACATTGTTGAAAGATTGATGTTGAAGAGGAATTGCACGACGAGCAGGTCTATGGGACATGATAATGACATCTATATTAGCGCACATATCAAATAATAGCCACTAATCAAATTTTTAGATTCCCACATTCCATTTGTGGCAAATGCAAATCATCAAATAACCAATTGAAGATTCCTCTTCACAACATGGTCACCAAGCAGTTAATTATACAGATCTACTCATTCTCTTTTAATTACAATTCTTGAACCGTGAGATCTATCCATTGAATCCCTTACATACATGGGTGAAACACAATACAAAGGACCAAATACTTCTCCTACATAATTATTAAACCATCAGAACCTCTTGCTCTGATACCACTAATGGGGATTCTAAGAGTTAATTTTGATTTAATTCATGCATAGGAGTAGCCAAACATACATAGAAATATTTTAAATATTGTCATACTATATTATTTATTCTATCTGAATTATTAACCAGTCAGTAATATAATGCAAATATATATAGGAGACTCCTCTCCTAAATTATTAGGTAGTTACAAACAACTCAACCCAAATACGTGAGTTGGTTTATCAACATCAATCACGTATAATAATATACTACTAAATACTAATCGTACTATTGTTCTATAACAATATTCGAATTATTTACTAATTACTAATAACCTATTACTATTTACCTTTTGATAAATATCAATCTGTTACTATTTATCTCTTGGTAAATACCAAAACTAACATGATGTAAAAGCTATTCCTAACAAGTTCTAGGATTGTTTTTCTTACCCCACAAGGTGAACACATGCCTTTCACTTTTTGTTTTAGATTTTCATATACAAATAACATAGTAGAATATGAAGCATTAATACTTGGCTTGTTAGAAGCATAAAATTTGTACATCAAATATTTATGTGTACGATGATTCACAGCTTGTCATTAATCAAGTGATAAATATATAATGAACTAAGGAAGAAAAGTTCATCCCTTATAAGGACATGGTCCAACATCTCATACTACACTTCTCTTCTTTCTCCATTAAGAGCATTCCGCACAAGGATAATTGCCATGTTGATGCCATGGCTAGTGTTGCATCTTTAATCCCAATCTATATTAATGATGATCATGAAATATATTTATAATTTAAAAATTATGTAATCCCTTAGTTAATACTAAAATTGTTAATGCATTGTAATTTCTTGCAGTCAATAGAAGTGCCAATCCCAAGTGGTATACTGATATATGTATATTATTTCTACAAATATACTTTTATAGAAAATTTTACATGAGAAGATAAAAAGTGGTTATATTTCTAAGCCATGAGTTATGTATTTATTGGTGGATCCCTCTTTAAAAGCTCTTTTGATGGATAATTATTACGCTTTTTAAATCAAGTCAAAGCTCAAACTATTATACTCGAAGATCATGATAGCGAACTTGGAGGCCACTTTAGTGGTAAGACCATGTCATACAAGCTCTTATGTCAAGTATATTATTGGCCAACAATCAAAGGCAGAACAATATCAATACACTCCATATGTGTTACAACCTATTATCTCTCTATGGCCTTTCTCTCTTTGGGGCTTCAGTTTAATTGTCAAAATCAATCCAAAATCTTTAGAAGTACACAAGTTTATCATTATAGCTATTGAATAATTTTTAAAATGGGTGGAAGCCATACCCATACAATATACAATAGGTGAGAATATTTGAAATTTTATACTCACACATATTATCATACGATTCAACTACCTTCTACAATTGTAAAAAATAATGGATCATCTTTCAAGAATTAAAGAAATTAAAATATTTTATCTTAAGTTCAAAATACATCAAGATTTCTACACCTTGTGCTATCTATAGGGAAACGGTCAAGTGGAAGCAAATAATAAAACAATCAATAAAATATTAAGCAAGACTATTGCAAATCACATAACAGATTGGCATAATCAAATAATATATGCTCTTTCGGCATATTGCACAAGCATCCACACATCCATAAAGGCTATGCCTTACTCTATGGTTTATGAAATAGAAGTTGTACTCCCCCCTGAAATAGAAATGCTCTATTTACGGGTATTTTTAAAGTACAATATAAAAGATCACGAATATTGAGAAAAATGCCTACATAAATTCGAAATGTTTGATAACAAATGCATATAGGTCTCAAAAAATTAAAAATTTATCAAACACATATCAAATGAGCATATGAAAATAAAATTCAAGATCGTGAATTCAAAAATGGTGATCTTGTTTTCAAATAAAATCAAAATAATACCAATGCTAATAAAAGAATAGAGTGAAATTCAAACCCAATTAGTTGGGTCCATTTGTAATAAATGAAATGTTGGGTACATGAGCTTACCACCTAACGAATCTCAAAGGAAAACCTATAAAAAATCCCATGAATATTATGCTTTTAAATCGTTATCAAACTAGATATATATTTTCTTTGATATTTTAAAAAAAAAAAAATCAAAACAAAAAATCATATATTCCAAAAAATGCAAAAAATATATATAAATATTTTCAAATTTTCAAAATCAACACCTCTAAGCATTTTCAAATGATGCTAGCTTTACTTCTTTACATATATTATTTATTATATGTTAGGTATATAGTACATTTCAATTTTTAATACACATTACTTTTCACGAAGTATTTGAGTGTGATACAGGACAAACTTTCACATGGTTCTTCAATGTCAGGTTTCACTTATTACTCAATAGCCTTGCTAAGTTAGGGGCATCTCTTCATTCTCTGTGAACATTTCAACATGTTGTATTTATCCACAGCCTTGCTACCATGTTGAGCTATATATTATACAATTTTTTTTTAATTACTCATGTTATACATGTACTACATGAATATGCTACTTGCTAACAATGACATTAATACATATGATGGATGTTGATTAGTCTCATTTGTTTCATGATTCTTTTTTTCTTACTTTATTGCATGATAAGTTAAGACTTGCTTGTTTATTGTGTGTGGATCATGGCCTTGTATGTATAATTTTTTTCTTGTATGGTATCGTCATGCTATTTGTGTGTGGCCCTTAGCTTTGTATTTTTTATGTGACATTCACATGTCCCTTGCATATAGCCTTTGGGCCTTATGTATGACATATTATGTAAATTATGAGACATGTTGACCCATTGTTCAAATGTTGGCTTCTGACTCATGAAGTTCAATGTGGTCACATAATTTGTGTATGTAGGGGGTAGTGCTCTAAAGACAATTGGTACCAAAGAGTCATCTATCATTGTTTCACCCAATGCTAGAAATGAAGCTCACAATGTTGCAACATGGTGTAGAAAAGCTTCTACTTTTTTCTCTAGTTTTAAATTGAAACAATGTAATTGGCTCTATAAATGTAGAATTTGATATTGAGTTTTTACCTTGTAGACAATATGAAGCTTTTCGCAAGATTCATTTGTTGTAGTGGCATTTTGAATATAAGGTTGTACCTCATCTAAGACTTTGAATATGAGTATCAACTTTATCTTTTGATTGGCTTTGTCAAAACTTCATTGTTGATTAACATTAGTAGGATCTCTGGACATTGTGCTATCAACACCTAGCCACATGTCTTCAAATTTCAGGTGTGTTTTGACTTTAGTCTCCCATGTTGCATAATTATCATCTCGAAGAAATTGAGTATCTACGAGAATAAATCTTGATCCATTTCTAACTATTTTATGTAATTTTAAAATAGGTAATGGATTGGTTGCTTATCACTCCTAAAAAGTTTCCTTTTTTATATACCATTAGACCAATACATAAAACCTCTCGATATACGTGTCATTCTTATATACTTGTCGGTATGTGGAAGAAATTTGTCCTTTCTATATACTTGGTGGTACGTAAAAAAGATATTAATGTTCAAGAGAGTTCGTACATTGTACGTAATATGTGATACATAGATAGTATGTGAAAAAGATTCATCCTATCTTGACACATGCTTAGAAGGAAATTTGCATATGTGGGCATAACTCCCTAATACAATTGGATTTTTCAAATGTCAAGATTTATGTTTTGCGATAGTGGCAAATGGGTAACAAAGGGATGGTTTATGAAAAATTTGAACCTTATTATTTACCAATGATTTATAGGGACAATGCCATAGACATCATTGTTGTAGCTATATTAGGTAGTGGATACAGTAAATTAATGTGACAACTTTACCTATAAGTTCAATTCAGAGGCATCATTAATACCAAATGCTACGAGTTGAGCAATATACACTGATTTGATTGCTGACAAAATGAAGTAATGTACAAAGCACATTTAAATTTTTCCAATTTATAATTTATGAAAAATAAATACGGTAGGAAAAAATAATATCCCCACCTCCCACTGTGCCCATTTTACTTTTTTTTCAAAAAATAAAATGTTCCCATTATTTGACTTTTTTCCTATGTTATCTTTTTGTATAAATACAAATTTGACTTAAAAAATATTATTGTGATTTGAACTCTAGACCTCCCACTTCACTGAGTTCCCACAAAAAGTTAAGTTACCAATCCACCTATGCACTAATTCAAAAAAAGATAGGTTGCAACATTTTCTTCATCTTTCATCTTAATACTTTCAAATTGCCTTCTATGCATTTGAAGCTTCGCCTTCTTGGCTTTGTCATCAACTTCATAGATATTTTGAAGTTTGTCCCATATATCTTTTGTTGACACACAATGCATTACTTTTACGAACTCTGATTCTGATAAGCCATACAAAATGGCATTTATTGCTTTCACATTATTCTCACATGCCTTCTTTCTAGCCTGATCCATTGGTTGATTTGTTGGTGTTATGTACCCCGTCGCTACTGATAACTAAATATCAAACCCTAGAGCCATAAGATATATTCTCATCCTTATACTCCAAAAAACATAATTCATTCCATCAAACGATGGTGCTTTGTTTGTGGAGAAACCGTCTTGACCTTGACGACTGGCCATGTGTGCTTTTGGGATCTACCTTCCAGCAGTTAGACTGATTTGAAAGAACCGCTCTGATACCAATTGTTAAGCATAGGGTTATACTGAGGGGGGGGGCTGGGGGTGGGGCATAAGGTGAATTAGTATAACATAATCTTTTAATCTTTTCAAATTTAATCAACCACAATAATCATAAAATTCAATATCTAACAATTAATAACACAAGAGAACACAAGATTTACGTGGAAACCCTTTTGAGAGAAAACCATGGCAAAATATTGCTTTTATATATATAACTCTTTTATAATGTTTGCAGGCACCAACCTACTAGAGACACCAATCTCCAAACCAAGCACCAACTTGGTTAATTTGTGAACACCCACCCATTGGAAACATCGATCCCCTTTGCCAAGCACCAACTTGATCAATTTGTGAGCACTGACTCATAGGGGCACCAACTCCTAGACTATGAGGCACCAACCCCAAGCCAAATCGATTCCACCATCTGTGATTGCTTCTTCAATCGAATGATGGATTTGTTTCTCTTATAGAGTTTTATCATTTGTTGAGAAAACAACATAGAAAGATAGTTGTGTTTTATGCACAAAACACTTTCTCTCTCAGTAATTTTCTTATATACTTTCTTCTCTCCTCTCTTTCATAATTCTCAAATAATACTCTTCATTAAAATAAATCTACCCTTCACACTTCTTTTCTTAAGAGATATTCTATTTTGTTTTCTGCTCTTCCTCTCTTCCTTCTCTCACACTTATGTGATCTTCATTCAAATCAAATGCTTGTAATACTTCCACATCTCTTCTTCCTTATATAGCCTTTAAAGGATGTGTTCCATCCAAGAGGTACCTCTTCACCAAGAGATGTGACCGTTGACATTTCCGTTAATGTTTTCGTCGACATTTCCATTCACTTCTGTCGATATTTCCATTCACTTCCGTCGACATTTCCATTCACTTCCGACAACAATTCCATTCACTTTTGGTAACAATTCCGTTACAATTCCTTTGACATCAATGACAATTATTCCAACACACCTCCTTGACCTCCTTACTTTTGCAAACCTCCTTGGTTATGTGAAGCTCCTTGAGTGCCTTGATTTTGCATTCCATCTTGAAAATTTTGGCTTTTCAAACCTCTTTGTCCCTATCTATTTTGGTGCATCAATGCAATTGGTCTATTGGTGTATGTTGTGAAATCCTCCCACCATAATTGAGCTCTTTGCAGAACTTGGTGCTTCTTGATAACTCTCCACTCTTAGCCTCTTCAAAGTCTTAATCTAATTGCTGAATATTTTGAATATAAGCTTCTAGTGTCTTTCTGATAGTTCTTCTCTCAAAATCAAAGCTCTTCTTTCATGAAACTCTGCTTGCAACTTATTCAGTATTTCTCCACCAAATTGAAATCTAAATTCTTGTTTTTCTGGATTACCCAACTCTTTTTATCTTTGTTTCTCCATGTTTAGAAATGTCGTAGGTGACAACACCTCATGTGATGGTCTTATGGGGTTCATATCACTTCTTCTTGCTGAACTTCACACTTCTAGTCTGGATACTGATTGGGAACTTCCATCTAACTTATAGCATATCTGGAATAATCATTTTTTGCATCTTTAGAGTGACTTGTGCTGCTTGATTTCTCTACAATATTTCCTACCTTATCTCTTCCTTCAAACTCATCTACTACTTTTCGCGCAACACTTTTTGATGTGTCTTCTTACTTTTCTTCACTGTGGGCCCTACTCATATTTCCTTTCTCTGCTTTTCTCTTACTTCCTTTTTTCTTTTTCTTTATGGATTCTTTCTGCTTTATCTACTGTATCTTTCCTACGCTTACTTGCAACTTTCTGACTTCTCTGCATATTTTTCAGTTGAATATTCTCTTCTCTTCTCAACCTTCACAAAGTTTTTTGGTCTTCTTTTGGAAGATTCACAATCGGATTTGCTTTCTTCTTTGTTCCCTTACCACTCATCCTCATTCTACCTCCCTCTTAACCCCCTCTTCTCCATCATGTTCGCCTCAGCTCCTATTTACCGACCTCCACTACTCAATGGCTTTAGGAAAAGGTGCAACACCTTTCTCCACCACCAACTTTCTGATCAAACAACGGCAATTTCTTTAAGAATTTTCCTCTAAATCCTGCAAAGCACTTGTGGTACGTGATGTTGAAAGACTTGTACCCTATAATTGTAAATTCGGTTATGTACCCGTCAAGGGTTGTTCGCACTTAGTAATCTACTGCTCTTGTCCAAGTCCTATCTAAATGTTGTAAAGCTTGAACCTTCTCATTTGTCCAAACTTCAAAGTGCTTGCAGAAAAACAAAAATTCTCCAAACCTTCTAACCACTGGGCTAACAAACTAGCAAACTCGCACAAGAAAATCTTATATAATTCACCATGAATGTAATGAAAATGGAAATGAATAGGGTCTTTACCAATTTTGGTTGCTTCATATGCTGTGAATTCCTTGATTATATCATCGAACCATACCTTATGTTCTCTTTGTCTTGGTAACAATCTCAATTCTGGCATCACAACGGTTTTTCAAATACCAGCAACAGAACTACTATTAGTTCTTACTTTGGCGTCCAAAGTCAGACTAAGTGGGGGCTATTGTAATCTTTTGCCCAATCAAACTTAATGAAATAGGTGACGGAATCATAACAACATCCATATTTATCAACAGATATATGCTACGAATATAGGAACAAGTATTTAGACTCGAAAAAATAGGAAACAAAACTATAATCCCATGTTGAAGATTCTAAGACAGAGAAGAACAGCTATAAGTGGGGCTGAAGCAAACTTGAGGATTTCCATTGATTAGATAGTGCATACGTTTTTCTCAAAACTCTCATCTCGCACTTCTTGAACCTGATTACATGCTTTTACTCAAGCTTGTAAACATATTCCATCGTCAAATTCGACCATAACTACCTATAACTACTCTCTTCTGTCTTAACTACACTTTAATGATCGAATAATTACATTAAAAAATATACTCATTTCTTGTGCTTTAACTTCACACATTCAAAATATACAACAAAATACAGTTTTGCAAACAATACAATGCATTTGTTGTGCTTTGTGCACCTTTCTCTTGCTTTGCACACATTTCTTTTCATATAGTGATGCGAATCTACGTCTAGTCCTGTGAATTTCCTTTAGGCTTGTGAAGTTTTGATGGGCTTGCAAAGCTATCTTAGTTCTGGAGGGCTCTGTTTTACGCATACTTTGATATAAAAGCATGCAAAGCTCTTTCTCGATCTGCAAGGCTCTACTTTCTTGTATTCCTTCACAGATCACTTCTCCTTTTAACTGCCTAAAAGACTTGTGGGAGGTGATAGAAGAAGGCAGGAGTAAATGTTGATATCCTGTCAGGGGGTGTGAAGAGCTAATCTTGCTTTCTCAAAGTGATTTAAGAATTAATATCATGCCCCTCTTCAATAAGTGGTGGCTTTAGATTGTTCCAGTGGTGATAAGATGAACTGACTAGAGTCCACCCTATAATTAGCCAATTTGTTTGCAACTTTGTTAGCTTTTTGATAACAATGAGTCAATGAGATATTTTTGAAGGTTGTGGCCATGCTCCTACTTTCATTAAAATAATGATCAATCTTCCATCTTAATGACAATTTGAGAGTTGCCTTCAATTCTGAGACTAGATAGGAGATGCCCAAAACCTTCGCAATTTTAGGCCTTCCACCATATTATTCGAACCAATCCCAAATTGTTTGAGAAAGCTCCCAAAAAAGATCATTGAACATTCCTAATCATACCTCTTGCACTAAAAATTCCTGGTATGCCCCCTAGAAGCACCATCAAAATTTGGTTAGAAAATGCTAAAGAGAGGTTCCATTTAAAATCCTTACTTTTATTTGTACTGTTGCTAACTCCTTTAAAGGTAAATGTTAAGGCAAACTTTAGAGTAGACGTTGTAGAGAACATGAGATCCGACTTGAATCCTTAATATGGCTACAATCAACCCTACCTCTAGGGTTCCCTATCAGGCTGAAGTCCATGCCTACTTCGACCCCCATCTCCAGGGGCCCAATGGCTAGTACAAAGTAACCAAAGCCCTGTGGAAATGAAACCTAGGCTTATGGTCTGATACCCATCATTCCCCACCGTTTGCCCCAAACCCTCTTCATACGTGTCTTTTAATTACAAATCTTTAGTCACAGCATTATTTATTTACTCTTATTTGTTAATCATTTGTAATAATTGCACTTATAAGAAGATTAGACACATGACAACTCATAAGATAAAGACTTCCAACAGGTGGACCAAAAGAATTATTGAGCATTGAACCATGGTTGTGTAAAGATGTGCTTGAAGTTGATGCTGTTGTGATCTATTCAGACTTTGCACCTTCGTCTCTGTAAAGAACCTCTCAGCATTTTCAATCCACACACAACTACAACTACTTAATTGTGGAATGGGCAATTTTTTTGTATATCATCTCTCTCCCTAAGCTTTCTCAGCAAGCATCAGTGCAAATTAAAATGTCCTCTTCTATTTTGGGTAGCTAAAAACCTAGGGCATTTTTCAGAAGCTATTTCAGCCTTGGGAATATTTTCTCACGCTGAGCTCTCTGCTTAAAATTTTCCCCTTTCTTTTTGCAACGAGGAAAGATGATAAGCAATTACTCACACAAATTCCTTGGCATTAGCCACTCCATGATTAATTTTAATCTTTTGTTTTTCAACAAGAAGTTAAGCTTTATGGATGATATATCCCTTGTATTGCGCTTAGTATTTGTATGAATCACAAGACTAAGATTAGCATATCGCTGATTTTCCTTTAGACGCTTCAACAATATGGAGTTGTTCATCATGTTCTTCTTGGACTTAATCCTGTAATATTGGTATAAGTCTGTCTAAAAGGCGCCTGAAGATGTTATTCATCAAATACGTGAAAGGTGTTGGAGCATTAGTCAGCCTGAATGCTACAACAGTAAATTCGTTGTGCCCATCCATCGTTCGGAATGAAGTCTTAATGCCGCTCTTTTTTAATTTTTAAACAAATACCTAAGTTACCGGTTTGTGGGTTTTTGCCTGCGAATCAGGGTCTGGTTCGCACCAGCGTCTGGGGTGGGTTTGAAACACAGTAAAAAAATGCCCAGGTTCCGTCTTGGGGCACCCAGGTTCACTCGAGTTCTTCTACCACGCACCGGGTTCTGGTGCGGATTTGAAACGCAGTAAAAAATGCCCAGGGTTCGCCTGGGGCACCTGGGTTCCCTCAGGTTCTTCTGCCAGAAGAACCCAAGCCAACCCAGGTGCCCCAGGATGAACCCTGGGCGACCCAGGGCAGAATTTGCAGGTTTAAACAGTCAAAAAGGTGGAAAACGGGAATTCTTTAGTTTTTTTATCATTTTTTAATTTTTAATCTTGTGGTTTACTATCAGCAAAAATAGAAGAGAATTGATGCAGGTCCCAAACATGCCTCAACCAGCCCCTGAGTGTCAAGCAAAACCAGGCCAAAAGATTGGGCACTACGAATATCCAGGTTGATGCACATTCTGTTCCCATTTACAGGCCTGCAGCACACCCAGGGAACACCAGTTGGGCTACCAAGGAGGCAGCCACTGATGCAGGAGGTAAGTCCACTCAGAACTTAATAGGACTTCAGTCGTGAGCTCATTAAACCTGTTCTGCAATACCACAGTGATGATGAAAATACAATTATATTTTTAGAAAATTAGGACAATTTTAAGACATTGGAAATGCATGCTTTAGGCTGGCTCAAAACACTGATTACTAATCGTTTTATATGTATATAAGTATTTGTGTTGAATGGCTTTGTGTTTTGGTAAGCTTGATTGCGCTGTCCTGTGAAATGTGTAGGTAGATTTTAAGCTCATTATGTTCAAGGCTGAACCGTAAATCTTTGAATTGATGGGGATCTTATCATAGAATACCTGTTTAATGATTATCATGACATTTGGCATTTGGCGAGTATTTTGTGATTATTTTTATATTTTGTTTTTAATATCAATATGCATATTATGTGGTTAATGACAATGTCACTAGTTTCTTATGTATCAGTTAGAATTTCTATATTTTTTAATTTTATATATATTTTTTGTATGGATGAACCCAAAATGAACCCAAGAAAAAAAATTGCCCTACCAACAAACCCAGTTCTTCAAACCCAAAACGAACTGATAACTTAGATTAAAACCATATCGAAATCCACAAATATTTCATAAAAAAACGATCTCTCCACCAGGTGAACAGCCACAGTTGGATTCCCCTCTCTCACCGATGTTAGTGCCAGCAATTCTTGTTTGACCAAGCTCGTCACCACTGTTCATTCCAGAAGAAACTGGGTTTGGTGTTGCAGAATCCTCTGTTTCAGCTAGAAAATATATAGTAGGGTCCTAAGGGTGTCTTGTAATGTCCCTTTCAAAGACTCATCTTTATCCAGATCCTTCTCCATTAACATCATCTCCCCTACCATTTGTATCGTTCCCTTAAATTCTCCTTCGAAGTTTACCTTAGTCTATCCAGGCGTAGGGCAATTGGAATCTACATTCTTAATATCCCAATCCAATCGCTGCCCCAAAACACACTTACAAACCTGATAGGGATGATCGAACACTAAAACTGCAAAGACACAAGCAGTAATTTCGGAGTGGTCAACTCAAAGACTAAAATATCACCAACAGCACTAGGGTATCCAAGGACAAAATCTGAAACGTCCTCCCCAAGGTCCTGCCTCTCCGGTTAACAAATGAAGTTATTTCTCAGCATGTCTCATAAGATTGAATGAATAGCAGCTATGGGACATCAACCAGAAGTATATTCCTGACCTCAATGTTGCAACTAAAACTTGATCCTAAAGTTTCTCAAGGCAGCAGAATTTCATTTAATCCAAAGTAACTTGAAAGATGGCTTTTGACAAATATGTCTAGGTCCCAGTTGGATTTGACAAAAATGAATAGTAGCCACCTGAGTTGTTCGGATGCCCAGTCCAAACAAATTAAACCCAACAAAAATGGCAGGAACTATGTTTAATTACAGGACCAGAATGTCCAATAAAACCAACTAAATAGGTGCAAATAACGAATAAATCAAAATTATTACATGGGATTATTTCAGAATCCTTACAAAAAGAACCCTGCAAAACACAAATTTCTGTGTGATAAATTTAACACAAACATTGTATGCAACAATCATTTGGCAATAATGAAATTTAATGGACTCTCTCCCAAATGGCGCATTATACTTATGATGTGTCATGGCCTTTCCCCGAACGAGTTGGCTATTTATGAATCGAAATCTATCCCTCCATTTTGTCAAGCCACTTGCGCATTTATCAGTTTCTATCTTTTCAGCCAAAATGCCATTATGATAAAATTTAAATTTTACAGCTAAAATAGCTTCTTTTGTTTCCTGTTATTGAGGCACAGTCAGGCTCAAATGCCTTAGAATATCAGACCTATCCATTTCTGTATATATACCCACGGAGTATAGAAATAGACAAAAGCTAATGACATTAAAACCTAGCAGTAGCAGAAAGTTAACCCAGTCCATGTGAGAAGATACGGTTGAGTGATGTCTAGCAGTATTCGTAAGAAAAATAATCCCTCTCAGCTGTGAGATCGCATGGAGAAACAACAATGGCAACCAAGTGATCTCCACAATAAAGACTCAAGAGCTGCTGCTTGCAGGCAGTGTGAAAATTTGTCATGGAGGTGATCTCCACATAGTCGCAATACCATTTGTTGGTGGGAACCCTAGCCCTCGGAGGAAAGAAGACATCCTGCACACCGAGGCTGAAAGGCATGGCATTGTCTACTGGTTCCATGTGCTGCCTGTGTAGACAAACACTGGAAACATAGCTTCCCTGCAAGCATAGAAAATGTTAAAATGAATAACAAAATATGTCGATCTGAAGGAAAATGGGAAGAGTTAGCAAAAGGTAAAATTCACTAAAAAGTACAAGATTACAGACAAGTGGAGGTGGACAAAAAAGTGTGTAGAGGAGGCTGTCTCTCCATACATACTAGATATTTATGAGAAAAGATGGGCCTGTGATGCTAGTCACTTGTTGGCTTCTCTGCTCTTGGGGCACCCTTCTTCCTGCACACGAGATTCCTTCCATCATGAACCAACTAAGAATAGTCGGAAAAAAAGACTTGAGTTTGTGCAAATATAGTCTACATACATGCATATGGTCGTGGGTTTGAAGCTCGCTATGGCAGGATCTGGTGCAAGCCATAACATGCGAATCCACACCCTCAAGCTTTGTTGTTCCATAATCTTGAACCTCACTCTTTGCAGCCTTTCGAGCCTTTCCTTAATCTTCTCCAGTATAATAAGGGAAAGGTCCCAGCGCTTGAGCATGTTCCAATGGTGGAACAATCAATTGTTCAACCAGGATCCAATAGTTAGTGCATATTTTCTTTAAATATTATTTTATTTCTATTTAATAAGTAGTCACATTTAATTACGTCTTTGTGTAAAATGTATTATTGTTAGGATATTGACATTTTACAATCATACATATACTCAATGATATATAAAACCCAAAATTGAATATATTTTGAAACAATACAAATTAAAAATATGTGTTTTTCTATTTAAATAAAATGACAAAATATAAAAATTAAGTTTTAACATTCATTAATAAAATACTGATGTAAATATAAACTCAAAAGTTTTTGTGTGTATATATATATGTCAAATCTGTTCAGTTATTGGAACAAAGTGTGCAGCGTTTAAATTCTATTAAATATTAAATCATTCATTTCATCCATTATTCAACTCCTCCAATGTTACCTACTTGAACAACGATGCACAACTTTTGCATGAAACCCAGTATCTGCAAAAAATTAATGGTGTGAAGCTCACACACACACACACACACACACACACACACACACACATATAATTTAGACACCAATTTAAATATTACCTCTAAAATTTGAACATTCTCTCCAATTCCAAGCAAATCAATGAAAAATTGAATTTCATTTTGTTTTAAACTTCATAAATCCCTACAATGCATATGAGACTCTCCAATAGTTTCATTATAATTCCTGCAGACTTATTATTTCATCACAGCGAAGAGAACATATTCACATTCTAGCACAGCACAAAGTAAAGCAGGATTCACAGTCCGACAATAAAACAACTTGACAGAGAATTGCTTTTAGCATCAATCCCAGGGTGGAAATAGTTAAACTGAGTTTTGCTAAATGTCAATTAACACTTGTTTTCATGTTTTAAAATACCCAAAACATTAATAACTAACATCTAGAACTTACAGCATGTTAGTAAAGTTTTTTTTAGGCTTCTTATTTATAGTTTTCTTCTTTGGCATACTTGAAAATTGTAAAGATAAATGAAACGTATACATGGAAGTAAATCAGAGATTCAATGAACAAAAAAAAAATAAAAAAAATACAATTTTTGGCAACGTTAAAAGGTAAAACAACTAGATGCAAAATCTATGATGCGCTGAATCTTAGAAAATATTTTCAAATATAATTTGAGTCATTTTAAATATGTAACCAATAATTATGAATGAGTGATCAATTATTATAAATCTTATATACATACTCTGATTAGATATTATGAGTATAAATTATTGAACAATATAATACTTCTACAATAAAAAATATTTAAAATTTCAAAACAACTGTTAGGAGAAAGGTCCCAGTGGTGGTGCATGTTCCAATTGTAGATCAGGGTTTTTGTATAAATGTGCTTCATTAATAAAACATATTGGTGTGTATAAATATTAAAGTGCACCAGACGCTGAGCATGTAGTATCTAATACTTGTTCAATATTTACTCTATAAACTTAAAAGTAACCAATCACATCTTGACAAGTAAGACTCAAGTATTGATACTCTAATGCACAGCTATTGGTACTCTAAAGGTTAAGTTTGGGTCATAGGTTTAAAAAATGCATTTTATGACATTTCGTGATAAAATTGATTATATCATAAAATGTATAATGAGTTAGACCTTGAAACCTTAGTTACAAGTAGTTAAGACGACATATTAAAATGGGCAAAAATTTCAAAATCTAATGTGATGTTATGACACCTTAATTCGATTTTCAAAGTTAGGGTGCATGGCTACTGGGACCTTTCCCCTAGTATATTGTTTGTACAGAACCCAATTGTACCCCAACCCTTCAATCCACAAAGATAATATTATCATACTATGGACAGTTTTTATTGTTGTTTTTTTAAAAATCAAAAGTGGGGTAAATTTTTTATTGAATGCCAAGAGAGAACAAAGCAAGAAGGGCCAAACAACCAACAAAGAAAAGAGCTCTACAAAGCTCTATCATGATTCACTAAGTCATCCAAAATGTGAGTCAAATTCAGAGATAATTGATCTCTATCCACAATATTTCGACCTTGCATATGATTAGAGGTGCATTTGGCTAAGCAATCTACCACTCCATTCCACTTTTGAGGAATGTGAGTGAAGGTAACAGATTCCAAAGAGCCACACAACTAAAGAATCCGTCTAATAACCATGGCTAAAGATTAACTGACATCCTTAGACCGTTGCACATTCAACAAGGACACCACCACCTGAGAGTCAAATTCACAAATAATCCTTTACCAACCAAGCACACAACAATGTTCCACCACATACAAAATAGCAAGAGCCTCCATATAATTATTGGCATGAAAGCCCTTATAAACTGAACATCCCCTGAGCTACCATGCCCAATACCACCAATACCAGCGTGCCTGGATTCCCCTGGAAATAACCATCAGTGTTAATCTTCAAAACTCCATGAAGAAGAGGGGTCCACTGACCCTCCCGATTTATCTTATGCGTAGGATGTCTACAACTACTTTGTAAAGTCTGCCTAACACTCCTTACCCTAGGAGAAGGAGCAACACCCTAAAGAGGAAGGTTGATATGATTGCAGAAAACAACCTCCCAAGAGGATCCACTCCTCCAACAAGTGTTGAATAGTCAACCGAGCATCATGAAAAATTTGATGATTCCTCTCCAGCCAAATATGCCAAATGATTAATGAAGGTCCAAGAAGCCAGGCCATCTGAAGAAAACAAGTGCTAATAGGAGGCTTATCCCTGTGGGCCCAAAACTCAGCCAAGGAAGAGACATGCCAACAGGCTTGATTCCACACATCCTACCAGAAGTGCCAAATATTTTGGAAAAAAGAGCACCAAAAGAAAAGATGTGAAACACACTCCTCACTGCTATGACATAGAACACACATAAAGGGACTCATAAAGCCCTGCTTGCACAAATTATCCCAAGTAAGACATCAATTTTGAACCACAATCCACATAAAGAAATTGCACTTGGACCAAGAAAATTTGGTCCACACTTGTTTCCACCAAGGCACCGCAACTCCCCCAAAAAGTTATCTATCGATCTCTAGGTACCCCACTGACACTGTATACTTACCTGACATGTCACTACCCCAGGTTAGAATATCCTACTCATGCAAATAATTACACTCATGAAAGGCAAGAAGCTGAGCCAGGTCATGATGAGCCTCCAAGAGAACCGTTAGGTGGCCATTCACTGAAAACCTTCCATCTGTAACCAATAGCCAATCCAAAATTTTGAGTCATCTTCTAATGCACAACTATGCTCCATCCAACAATAGTAAAACAATCACAAAGGGGTTGAAGGTGTGGATACATAGATAGGATAGGAGGGTGACCATCCCAAGAGTCATGTCAAAACAAAGCATTCGAACCTTTATTGTAGATCCAAAAAAGTCTACTTTTAATAAGTTGTGATCTAATTTTAAGAGTATGCCAAATCATAGAGCCTTTACCCTTCAAAAGATAATGAGGAACATCCCAAATATTAACACCACCAAGATACTTGTGAGTGAGGATGTGAGCCCAAACATGATGCTGACTAGTGCACCATCTCTAGTAGAGCTTAACAACAAGATCTTACCTATTCAGGATTGCAAAATGAAGACCAAGACCCCCCTCATGCTTGGGCCTACACACAGACTCCCACTTGACTAAGCTCCACTTAGAAGTATGCAAATTCCCATTCCGAAGGAATTGGCATGAGAGAGAATCAAATTCCTTGAAGTATACAGGAGCTACCTAAACAAAGCTACGATAGATAGGAAGAACTTGAATTACAGATTGAAGAAGAGTCACCCTAGCAACAGTAGACAACCACTGATAAGTCCAATGATTAACCTTATGCCTCAACTTATGTAGCAATTCCTACTAGTATGGCCTAAGTTGCCTACCAATAATTAGAGGAATACCCATATAAAGCACAGGAAGGGAACCAATCTAAAACCTCAAAATATAGGCAATCCTTCTCTGAATAGACTCAAGAGTGTTAAAAAAGTAAATAGATGATTTGTGTTCATTGACTTTCTGACTTGAAGCAACTAAATAAATATCCAACGTCTGCCTGAAAGAGTCAGCTTCATGAATACTAGCAACCCCCATGAGAGCAGTGTCATCCACGAACTAGAGATGAGAAAAAATAGGCAACCCATTCCCTCACCACCAACCTTGAATCAATCCCTGAGAAACCCAAGCCTTAATAAATCTACCCAAACTCTCAGCCATAATGATAAATAGATAAGGAGAGAGGGGGTCCCCTTGGCGAAGGCCTATGGAAGCTCCAAATAACTCTGAAGGCTCATCATTAATAATAACAAAGACGAAGAAGAAGAAACACAACTCAGAATCCAACTAACCCACTCCTAACAAAAACCAAAGGCGAGAAGAAGATTCTACAAAAATTTCCACTTAACTCTATCATATGCCTTGGCCATATCCAATTTGATGAACATAAACTTTTGTTTAGAGACTGCCATAGAGTGAATGGCTTCAACAACAACCACCACCCCATCCATAATTTGTCTCTTAGCTACAAAACCCCCTTGCTTGTCCGAGATCAAAGACGAAAGCTAAATTTTGAGTCTCTCTACAATTAACTTAGTAATAATTTTGTACACCACATTACAAAGGGTAATGGGCCTAAAAAAATCCAAACTATTAGCTCCTTCCCACTTGAGAATAAGGACAATAAAAGTCGAATTCAAGGCTCGAAGCATTTGTTTACTTTCCTAAGATTCCCAAACCACCTCCAACAAATCTAGTTTAATTATATCCCAAAATTCTTGAAAGAATTTTATAGGAAATCCATCTGGACTAGGATCTTTGCCCTTACACATCCCAAAAATAACAGCTTCCAATTTTGACAAAGAGATTGGGTGCATGAGAAAGTCATTCATCGCATTGGTGACTAAAGAGGGAATACAAGCTAGAATCAAATTATCCTCATAGTTTGTTGGGGGTGAATCCTCAGAAAAGAGAGTAGAATAAAACTGAGTAGCCTCATGAGACATTGCCTGCAGAGAAGTCAACTGAATGCCCTCTGAATTTACCAATAAGGACATATAGCTGGTTATTTCGATGAGCTTGCATTGATTTATGAAAAAATGTTGTGTTTCTATCTCCTTCGTGAAGCCATTCTATTTCCAAAAGATCTCCTCCTGAAGTTGCCATTCCTCCAACTCCCTCACAACCTAAGATTTATCTCTAACTAAATCCTCTATGAAACCAAAATCTTGAATATGGAGAGTAATAACATCTAGGCGCTCTTGAATAGTCCTCTTCCTAGTATGAAAGTTACCAAAGTGGAACCTATTCCATCTTTTAAGTTGATATTTTACAAATTGCAATTTCTTTACAAAGGTATACATAGAAATACCATAGGTAGGACCCCCATCTCTCAACCATTGAACCATCAGGTCAAAAAGAGAAGACTCACAGAGCCACATAAGCTATAAATTAAAAGGAGGATGCTTGGCATGTCTAAAAGAAGTAGCTTAAAATTTAATAGGCCAATGATTTGAACCCTTGCAGTCAAGGATCTCAGAGTTTGTAGATAAACTACCACCAATCCAGTAACGGGAAACAAGAAATATATCAAGTCATTTAGAAAGAGCGTCCTCACCACATCGTCTATTAGACCCAGTGTACACCCCATTAGAAGGCTTGACATCGATTAAATTTAAGAGGTCCACATGTTACCAAAAGAGAGTAGAAGAGGGATCCAAAAGAGCCAACCCCCCCTTTTCTTAGCTAGACTTAACACAGAATTAAAATCATTAGCAAGAATCCAAGGGAGATAAGAAGCACACACCCAAACATACCTTAAATGGGCCCAAAGCTGTGTTTTCCCTCGAAAGTCAATCAGAGCATACACAGAAGTGACCAGAATAGTGTCACCATAATCCAAGCAAGAGGCAACCATAGAGATAGTGGAGTGACTAGAAATCCACCAACAAGGAACAATATTTCTTGGATCCCAAAAAAGAGCCATGCCATCAAAAGAGCCCAAGAAACCAATGCACTGACATTGACCAAGATGCCAAAGAGCAGAAGCACACTAAAACATATAATCAAATGAAAGCTTAGTCTCCTGGATTAAAAAAAAAATCTGGAGAATGAACCACAACCAAATCATAAATAGCCTTTTGACGAGGGAAGCTATTCAACCCCCTTACATTCCATGAGAGAATAATCATTTAAGAAATTGAGAAAGTGAACGTCAATGGGTTTCATAGACCTAGATTCCACTAACAGATCCCAAACTAACTATAATTTCTCCTGATCCTTCTTCCGACCCCCTTTGGAAGTAGTCACAAATGAACTTTTCTTAGTAGGGCACTATTGCAAACCCAAATCCTGAGAAGAAATTTTGGCTTTACCAGATGCCAACCCCTCAGCCAAATTCATTAGGATAATATCATCCTGTATGACACTGAAATCAATTGGATCCATCAAATCAGGACCATGAGGAGACACTAGAGGAAGTTGAGGGAAATCTTGAGTAGTGACTTTCTCCTGCACCTCACCCATACCCAAGGCAGTATTCCCAAGAGACACATCAACTGTAACCCCTTCCTTCAAGACCAAAGTTTCCAAAACCTTAAAGCAGTTGAAATCCTCATCATTTTGCCTATCCTTATAAAGCCTCTTTTGACCCCACCCCTTAGCACGGAGTTTAATAGGCACAAAACCATCCTTATCCATCATGGGAAAAATTCATGTTTTCATCATAGGGGCTTTATCCCCTTTATCCACATTCATAGCCAGGGAAGGAGGGTTAGCACCAATAGCAGAAGTAACTCGAGGACATTGACAGTGAAGGTGACCATACGCATGACAAACCCAATAATGAAAAGGAAGGGACTCATAATATAATTGTTGAATCCAAGACGAAGAGCCTAGGCAAATTTCCAAAGAATTGGGCAAAGGATTATTCAGATCAATCTCAACACAAATACGAGTAAAAGTAATTACCTTTTTCTTTAGGGTTTGTTGAGCTATAGCAGTTGGTTTCCCAAGCAGGGCAACAATTTGTTGCAAAATATCCTCTCTCCAAAACTCTAGTGGAAGCTGTGGGAGGTGAACCCAAACATGAACTCGTGATGGCAATTCCTCAACTGAGTTGAAACCTACATGCCATGGTTTGATGAGCAAGCCGACATGATTATAAAAGTATGGTCCTTCAAAAACCCTATTCTGATCCACCATACTAGAAAAAATAACTAAGAAATAGCTATTCGCATCCAACATAATTTCCATATCACCTTCAACATGCCAAGAATGACGTATACATGTATCCAATGCTGACAGAGAAATGTGAATCCTAAAAAATTTGTAAATGAGAGCATGTTTATTCCAATAAGTGACATCTTCCATAACCGATTCTAGGGGAATAACCAAAATTGGATGATCTGGACTCTGAGGTAAACACCCATTCACTTTTTTGAGTTTTGGACCATCACCCACATAAAAATAAAATAGTTATAATCTACCTTCTTAGAGAAAAATAAATCAGTTAAAAACATGTTATGTGCCTATGAAAGTGAGCTACAACATTTTATAGAGCCTTGAGAGATTGCTCTTTTGGAGTGTTAGTTAAATAGGCCACATAAGGTTACCATTTGAGTATGATAACAAAGTAGGTTAACATGAGGTTAACCTGAGGTAAACTTATTATTTCATCGTAGCAAAGAGAATAGATTCACATTCCAGCAGAACACAAAGTAGAGCAAGATTCATAGGTTGTATGTCTCTTGCAAAGTTTCCTTAGTTTAAGAAAGCTTTTAAATGCCAAATTTGTTCCAAATGAGTAGAAGCATGTGAAGTTAGTGTTTCAAAACATACCAAATTTTCAGTGAGGATCCTTAGTACTTAGCCGACAAATGTGCGACTTGTTATATCCATTGCTCCTTTTGATAACAAGTAATCACATTTATTTTTATTTTTTTTAATTTAGTTTTTGCATCTATTTCAATAACTACCCATCTTTTCATTTGCTCAACCTCTACAAAATTTAAATTAGTCGGTATTAACATATTCTACAATCATGCACTATTGATTATTCTTTGTATGACATTGACATATTCTTAATTAATATAAGAGGTATTAAGAATAGTAACCAACTCTCTAGAAAATTAATTCATAGGATTTTGGTCAATCATATTATTGCCTTATGTTCATAGAAGCAATGAATGATAAAAATTATAGCAAAAGAGAACGAAAAGCATATGTTATTATTGAATATAACAGGATTGGATACATCTTATCTGATAAGATGTATAAATTAGGACACATTAGGTAGTTTTTATGTGGATTGCACACTAAAAGATGTACTGAATGTTATTGTTGAATTATTCTTATTGTAGATCAACATGTTACAAAAAAAGAAATTGAAGAGGCCAATGCGTAGTCACGTATGGACCCCAAAAAGAGGGGTGTGAAATTGGTAGATGTACTTGACTTTGAGGAGGACAATGATGCTATGAAATCAATACAAGAAATTGTGTTAAATCCCCCTAAAGAGCATCTACCAAATACATCAAAAAGATATTGAGCATAATGTTAAAATTAATAAAAATAATGCTGGTACATCAAAGAAAGTTTCCTTCATTAAAGAGTGGACAGATGATGACATGAAACAAGCAACAAGGGATGTGGAGGAAAATGGACTATCCACAAAGATTTCTGCAACCAAGTGGGGTATCCCTCCAAGTACATTGACAACTTGGTTATGGGGTCTCACAATGACCAAGCGCAAGGGACCAAGAACCATTCTAACAGATGAAGAAGAGATGAAAATTGTGCAATGGTGTAAAGACATGGAAGATATGGGTTGTGGGTTGAACATTAGATCACTAAAGGCTCATGTAGCACATATATGTGAAACAAGGCCTTCTCCTTTCAAGGATGGTTTTCCTAGTAGATCTTGGTGGGAAGGGTTAAAAAATAGGCATCCAAATCTATCCTTAAGGACTGTAGAAGGCATTGATTGTGACAAAGCGGTCATGATTAGGCCAATCATAGGTACAACATTTTATGACAACCTGGAGAATATATATAAAATAGAGTATTATGGACCACAAAAAAATGGAATTGTGACAGAACTAGTGTCCAAGCTAGTAGAAATTGTGGGATGAGGGTCCTTGCAAAGACAAGCAACAAGACTATACCACACATTCTTCTACAAAGTAGAGAGTGGATTACCATTCTTTGTTGTGTTAATGTTGTAGGGAAGAGTATACCAGGTTTTTATCTTTTTAAATCACAAAAGTAGTTAGCAAACTATATTATAAACTGTGAGCCTGGTGCATGCATGGTAGCCCAACCACATGCATGGATGACATGATTTATTTCTGAACTAGTTACACCACTTTTCAAGATTAGTTCCATGTGGTGTGTCACCATTAAACAAACATCTTATATTTGATGGTGATGGTAGCCACGTGGCTTATGACACAATCCATGAAGCAAGAACATTGGGAATAGATTTGATCACTCTGCCTGCCCACACTAGCCACATGCTCCAACCACTAGATGTTAGTGTATTTTCACCCTTTAAGACCTATTTTAAAGACGAGAGATTCAAATTGATGTCCAAGCACTGCCACCTAGAAATAAGGAGATCTGAATTGGTAACACTTAGCAGCAAGGCTTTCAAAAGAGCTTTGACTCCATCCCATATTAAAGTTGGATTTAGAAGAATTGGTATTTGGCATTTTAATCGAGATGCACTTGCCAATGACATATGCCCTAGTGATGCATTCAATGTCGATAAAGAAGAGGAAACAACTTTGGAAAACATACTTTCGCTAGTCAAAGATGGAAGGGAAGAAATCTATCAAAATCAATGAGAAATTAAACAATTTGAAAGGATTAATCAAAATTAGTAAGCAGGGGAAATCAATGTTGAGCAGGAAGAGGAGGAAATAAAAGTTGAAAACATACTTGTAATGGATGGATATGAAAGAGAAGAAATCCAACAAATTCAACAAGAAATTAAAAAAAATGAGCAATCAAGTAGGCCTGATCAAAATGAACATGTAAGGTAAGTGGCAACAGATCTAAAAATGTAATGAGGGTAATTAAAAATACATGCACAAGTTGAAGAAGAAAAATACACACCAAGTCATGTGAGCTAAACACAAGAAGCTGTGATAGTTGACGATGGGTTGAGCTTGCCAACACAAGTCAACCAACCGCAATGGGTGAAAGATGCAACTACAGACATGGGGATTTCCCTCAACATCTCGAATGATGATGTTTTAATTTCTATGCCATCCCCTCCTCCTACCATTCCAAGTGGAATAGTTCATTACTATGCAGAATTGAAGGAATGTCATCTCAAAGCTATAGATTTGGAACCATTGAAAAATTATGTAGAAGACACGTAAAAATAAACTGATAATGAAGAACCAATAAAGCGAGTGAGTGAGACATTAAGTAATTTCCTAAAAGCTACCATTTGATTGGGTTATTGAGAGAGTAGTTCATACAAGCAATGGAGCTATCAGGTTGAGCAAAAAATCACAAATTATTACATCAGATGAGTACTTGCACTTGCTTGAACAACAAGAAGCATGGAAGAAGGATTTAGAGGAGATAAAATCAAGGAAAAAAGAACAAATAATAGAGAGGAAGGCAAATAAAATTATTGAAGAAGAAAAGAGGGAATAAAAAAAAATGTAAAGAGAGCTAAAAAGACACTGAAAGGATTTGGAGAAGATGAAACAAGAAGAAAAAATAAAAGTAAGGAACGGGACAGACTTCAATAGGAGAAGGATAAGATCGAAAAGGAGATGCAGAGGCAAATGCATCTAAGTAGTGGAGAAAATCTTCTTCCTTCACAACATCCAATCATGTTAGATTTCTATAACATTTTCAATCCACAATATGCAAATGTCACTAATTTTTAACCCTATAACCTCTCTTCTCCTACAAATCAAATGCAATTTGCTTATTCAATGGCAATACATTTTCTCATATTATCAGCGATGAATTCATAGGCTTTAAAAACCATGCATTCTGCTTCAAGTCAAATGCAGTTTACTCATGTAAGTCATATGTTGTTTCCTTCAATAGGGACGATCAATGTGTCATACACACCCGCAAAGGAAGACACACCAATGCTAAATTTAAAAGAAGATAGTGAGAAACCACACAATTTTGAATTAGAGTTCACATTTCCATCACTAGTTTAATCTTGACATGACAATGTTTTTAGAAGCAATGGTTTGATGCTATTGTAGTAATAGTAAGTACTAAGAATATTGTACAATGTCATATAACTACTCCTTATATTTTGTAACTTTTATGTTTTGTGAATAGAAAAATTGTCCAAGCTTATTTTAATATCACCTATCTTTTCCATTTTAAATAAAAAAATATTTTTTTCATTGGTCTGTCAGTTGCTAATGGTAATGGTGTAAGTCATAGTGATGTAGGTATTTGTGTATGTACAAACACACACATACACATATAGATGTATGCATGTATGTATATTTACACATGTATATTTGTGCATGTATATATGTACATGTATGTATATATGTGTATGTGTATATATGTATGTGTATGTATATTTAAACATACATACACATACATATAGACATATACATGCATATATACACATGCATGTACGTTATATATGCATGTGTATGTATGTTTAAACATACATATACATACACATATAAATATACACATCCATAAATACACATACACATATATACATACACATATACACATACACATATAGACATACACATACATATATACATATGTACCAAGTATCTAATCTTTTCCTAGTTTCAGGTCACCTACTCTTATTCCAGTTTTATAAAATAACTGCATTATCAAGTCAGGGTTCTGGGACCTTGAACGTGACATGTGAAGCAGTCCATTGTATCACACCAAACTAGTACAAGAAATAATACCAATTTTTTGTGTTTCAATGCAATGTTGCAAATAAGCGGTGACAAGGGCAACCATAAATTAAGTAAAAAATGTGGTCTTTATCCAGCTTCCAAAGAATCACAGTCCTAACTACCATAAAATAGTTTAGTACTGAATGAATTGGATGTGAATGTTTCATACTCATAGATCGATATCAACATATCTCTCTATATTAATGCCAAGCAACAAGTTCTGAAACAACAATGCAAGTAAAAAAAAAAAAAACAAATTGGGAAAGAATATGAGGTATATCATAGTAATAGTAAGTAGGTATCATTACTTACCATGCAATGCACATTGCTTCTAGTTTGGTTATCCAAAAATTAATAAATAAATAAAATTTGGCAGACTAATAAAACATTCTAACAATTAGCGTTAAATTGAGTATTGGGGGGCAGGTTAGCATCACCAATTTTCTCTCTGGAATTAAGAATGGGAAGAAATGATGATGGATTGGGCTTAATCTCATAGAGCCAAATTTAAAGTGAAGAAAAAAAAACCCAACACATCACAATTCCATGTGTTTGTTGTGGATGATAGCTTTCAAGGTCTAACACATTATACATTTTACGATATTAACGATTTTATCATGAGATGTCATAAAATGCATTTTTTAAACCTATGACCAAAACATAACCTTAAAAACACTATTTTATAATCCCAAAAGCACCAACAACCGAACATGAAAAAACCATTTACAAAATAATAATACATAAATTCATATTTTAAAAAGCCCTTTTAGCATACTCTCCTCACCCGACCCAAATGAAATTAACCCTATTTACTTTTTACCTTCACCCAAATATAACTCAAAAACCCTAAAAGCTAATCATTTTGGGGCTCATTTGGTGTTGAGTAGTTGCTGCCATGCACCTCCCCCAATACTACAAAATCTCCCAAAATAGCAGGGTAGGTTGTTTTTTGTTATGAATTTCTTTCTATGGACATCACTAATTATTATGGAGAAGGCATTGTGTGTGTGTGTGTATATATATATATGCACGTGTATGTCTATATGTATATGTGTATGTATATTTAAACATATATACACATAAATATATACACATACACATATAGACATACACATACATATATACACACATGTATGCATGTTTGTTATATATGTATGTGTATGTATGTTTAAACATACGTACACATACACATATAGACACACACATACATATATACACATACACATATAAATACACATATACACATACATAAATACACATACATATAAAGAACACATACATATATAAACACATGTATGTGTGTATGTTATATATGTACGCACATGTATATTTAAAAATACATTCAAGCCTAGTATGTTCATGTCAGACACACACACATGTATGTATGTGTGTTATATAAATATGTAAATACATTCACATATACACATATAGATACACACACACACAATATATATATATATATATATATATATAGTGTGTGTGTGTGTGTGTGTGTGTGTGTGTGTGTGTACACACATGTATGTATGTGTGTTCATATAGACATACACATAAATAACACATACATATATAAACACATGTATGTGTGTATGTTATATATACACGTGCATGTATATTTAAAAATACATTCTACCCAGGTATGTTCGTCTCACACACACACACACATGTATGTATGTGTTATATATGTATGTAAATACATTCACATATACATACATACATACACATACACATACATATACACATATACACATAAAGAACACATACATATATAAACACATGTATGTGTGTCTTTTATATATATACACGCATGTATATTTAAACATACATTCAAGCCTGGTGTGTTCATGTCATACACACACACACACACATACATATATACACACTTGTATGTATGTGTGCTATATATGTATGTAAATACATTCACATATACATACATATATACAATACACACTGAGACATATACACATATATAAACACACATTTAACATATACATACACATTGAGGGAATGTAATTGATTTACGTCTATGGATGAATGCCTTATTTTTATATATAACAAATTGAATTTAATATACATGCATAACTCAACTTATAGAAAAAAATGATAAACATAGTTCATTGCCTTAGTGAGGTTAGAAAAAACCCCACCATAGAACCATGATACATTAGTTCCTCTTAACTTCTCTTCATTTCCTACAAACCATTCGACAAAATTCATAAAATAAAAGTATTATCTAAGCATAAAAATACTATTCAAAGTTTTCAAACATTAATTTAAAGTGTCATTGATTCAAAGAACATAATGAGTTGAAGGAGAAAAAATAATTCCCAATAATATATTACGTTTAAAAACACAAGAGATAATTTCACTCAACCCTTCAAATATGTTCACTCTTTTCCTTGTGCGTCCCTTCTTTTCTTGCCTTCAAATATGTTGACTCAACCCACTGGCCATCCTTCCAAATCAATGATGGTCAGAGGTTATAAACTTTTATTATAGATGTATCACCTTCCTCTGTAAAAGCAAAAAATCATATAAGTGCACAGATTTTTGTACTTCTTTCAACATACCAACAAGTATCTAATCTTTTCCTGGTTCCAGGCAACCTACTCTTATTCTAGTTTTATAAAAGAACTGCATTATCAAGTCATTTTCATACATCAATTCAATTCCATTCACACATATCAAACTTTCCATTGGTACATTTTGAGTTTCCTAACAACTATCTTAAAAGCGAGATCTGAATTCACTAACTATTTAATAAAATCAAATTTACAAGAATCCATTCATTATTTAAGAGATGAATAAATTTACATCTTTTTAATCAAACAAAAAATGTATAGGACTACTTGAGGTATCACAGTGCAGGGTAGACGGTATCAACATAACTTTCTAAACTAATGAAATATCTTAATGCAATCAAAATGAAGGCAAGAAAGAGTTTTTACCATTTAGTCTCTTTAGTTTTTACCATTTTTACAATTCATTTCGAATGTGATAAGAATTATTTTTGGTGGTAATTGTGTAAGATTTTTTGGATCGACATTTTTGGTCACACACTGTGAACCATCATTAGTGTAAGAGTTTTCAGATTGACATTTTTTATCACACTTTGTGAAGCTCTTACATAGATGATGGTTCATAAAATGTGATCCAAAATATTGATCTAAAAACTCTAATACAATTCAACCAAAAATAATTCTTATCACAACTAATATATTTTTTAGTTTATTAATGTTGGGTAGGGCTAATAACCATTATAACTTAGGGATTTTATTTATATTTTTTTAAAGTTCAAATTGTTTGGTTATGATTTTTTCAATCACAACTCATAATTTATTATTAAGAAAGGAAAAAATTAATAATTAAATTCAATTCTCGATTTCCTTACAATATATAATGAGGATCCCATTATATAAAAACTTTTTTTTGCTTCCATGTGCAACGTGAAGAACATGAATATATGTAGACTATTTTGCCAATGTGCATTCATGCAAATCCATTCTTGTCCTATTTCAAGCAACCCTGCTTGAATACACAGTGATGTTCATTCTTATCTAGTAGATATCATGGTCTGTAACCTAATTATTGACACCAATGGTGTAAATGTGAAACTAACATAATAGTAGAATCTGTGTTAGGTTGTGGAGCTAAAAACTTTACTAGGATGCAAATAAGAGAAGTTACGGAGGTTGCAGAGAGTTGCAGGGCAACCGACGTTGGTCTGATCAATCGACGTCGGTCATATAGCAGTGCAGAAGCAACCGACGTCAGTTATGAGTCGGCCGACATCGGTCAGGAAAGAGCCGACGTCGACAACTTGTGTGAGTATGCAGTTTGCATGCGAATTTCAGAGAGTCTATTTTTGGACTGTTAGTTTGCATGTTAAAGGCTAATTATAGCCTTAGAGTTGCGTGTCTAATTATTGTAATTAAGATAGTCTAATTATTGTAAGCATGAGATCTATATAATAGACTCATGCGCTGTATTGTAAATGTGTGCTAGAGAGTAAGAGAGCAAAATAAGCTCCTTCAGAGAGAAGAGAGCAATGGTGTGTTCCTAATAGTGCCATAGTACTAAGTGTGGGTGCTGATTTGGAGAATCAGAAGGGTTCTTCGTGTATGTATGATCTTGGTCAGCAGGTGTGTAGGACCACGTTTGGAGATCTACAATGGTGAGTAAGGTCTGGTGATTTGCAGGTGGCAACAGAGAGCAGGAGATCTATTTGGAGTACGGTTGTGTGCTTGGTGTACTGGTAGCGTTGTTACTGACTGGTGGAGGTGAACAACTCTATATTTGAGTTGTGTGTTGGGACTGCGTGAGAGAGAGGGAAGAAGTCCTTGAGGTGTGGCAAGCCTTTGAGGTGGAAGAAGTGGCATCTTCTTTATTGTATTTTTTTCTGAGTGATTATTAATACAATTGTGTATTGTCTCTCATATCTTGTGTTGTTTCATATTTCTAGTTACTTATTCATTCTGGTTAAATTTTGTGTTTAGTTGCTAATACAAGAGGTAATCATATATACTCTTATTGGTGGAGTAGGATTCTGACAGCTGGTATCAGAGCCTGATTGTAGGTTATAGAGCTTGATACCACTTGACAGTTGGTATCAGAGCTTTTGGTTGGGTTACTAACAGGTGGTTTTAGATCTGGTTAGTGTTTGATTGATTATAGGTCACTCTCAGGGGTTTCAGATTGAGTGGGAGTATAGCAATGACAGAAGAAAGTAAGCTACGAATGGAGAAACTGAATAGCACGAATGGTCTAATTGATGGAAAGAAAGAGCAGGTAAAAAAAGATTGTTGGTCGATAGAAGATCAGCGTGTAGAAGCAGATGTTGCAGGTGATGTTGCATAGGTTGCTCTGGATAAAGTAAAATTTTGGTTTACATATTCTTTTGCTTATTTCCATACAACTCGAAATAGAGCATCTTTTCATGGGTATGTCTTTGGAGACTTTGGAGAGATTTATTTAGGGGTTGGTGAGCCTTGTCAGATTGTTGGCAAAGGGAAAGTGAAGCTGAAAATACAGATGGATAACACACAAGTGTTGAAGGAGGTCATGCAGGTACCAGTCTTGGAGATGAGTCTAATTTCTTTAGGGAAGTTGGGTGATAAGAGATGCACAGTAACTCTCACAACGAATGCACTTAAATTAGGCGGTGGTAAGAAAGTAGGTATCTTTTATCTATCTACTTATATTACTGATTCACCTTCTGTTGCAGAGATGTGGCTTTGTAAGCTTGGTCACATATGTAGGAGGGGAATGCATGTTCTTAACCAAAAGACAGAGATCTTTGACAAACTTAAGAACTTGAAAGCCTTGGTGTTCATGGAGGAGATGATGGACAAAGATTAGCTGAGGAAACTGAATTATTTTGAGTAGGGCTATGTTAATTTGAACAGGGTTTTGACTCAAAAAGAGCTCGCGGGTAAAAAGTCATCACTCACAGGCGAACACAGGTACCGACGTCGATCAGACAATAATCGACGTCAGCAACAGAAAGACCGACGTCGGTCAGACAGGAATCGACGTCGGCAAAAGGGATATCGGCGTCAGCCAGGGAAATGACGTTGGCAGTCAGGGTCAGTGCAGGGAACCGACATCGATCGGATGTAAACTGGGAGATGGCCGAGATCGGTCACTGAAACAGATGTTGGGTGGACAACAAGCTGTCAAGGAGTCTCAAACGCCCATATGGAGGTCAGAAAGGGTAAGTGAACTTCATATTCGTTTTTCACCTTCTTACTAATTCCTTACTGATGGTCGAGAACCAAGAAGATGTGAAGAGGCAATGCAGGTAGAATCCAGAAACAGTGGGAGCTTGGCATGGATGAGGAGTGTGAGTCCTTGGAGAAGAACCAAACAGGAGTTTGTTGGTGGAGTTAATTCAAAAAAGGTGGATTCTCAGGTATCTGAGAGGGATCAACAGCAGGGATTCATGCTATGCAGGGTCAATGACTTCACTACATGGATTTGTAGGTTCGGATGTGACAGGTTACTTGGATGACAGAAAAGGCATCACATGGTGTGTGGTGGGTGGTTTTCAGGATTGATCTTGAAGAGGGATACAAGCCAGAGAATAATTTAGACGGTATACAGGTACAGGTACAATGCAGCTGTTTATCTCTAAGTGAGAGATTGTTAGGTTGTGGAGCTAAAAGCTTCATCAGGATGCAAACAGAAGAAGTTACAGAGGTTGCAGAGGTTGCAGAACTAGTTGCAGGGCAACCGACGTCGGTCATATAGCAGTGCAGAAGCAACCGACATCGGTTATGAGTCTGTCGACATCGATCAAAAAGGAGCCGACGTCGGCAACCTGTGTGAGCATGCAGTTTGCATGCGGATTTCAGAGAGTCTATTTTTGGACTGTTAGTTTGCATGTTAAAGGCTAATTATAGTCTTGGAGTTGCGTGTCTAATTATTGTAATTAAGATAGTCTAATTATCGTAAGCATGAGATCTATATAATAGACTCATGCGCTGTATTGTAAATGTGTGCTAGAGAGTAAGAGAGCAAAATAAGCTCCTTCAGAGAGAAGAGAGCAATGGTGTGTTCCTCCTAGTGCCACAGTACCAAGTGTGGGTGCTGGTTTGGAGAATCAGAAGGGTTCTTCGTGTATGTATGATCTTGGTTAGCAGGTGTGCAGGACCACATTTGGAGATCTACAATGGTGAGTAAGGTCTGGTGATTTGCAGGTGGCAGCAGAGAGTAGGAGATCTATTTGGAGTACGGTTGTGTGCTTGGTGTACTGACAGTGTTGTTACTGACTGGTGGAGGTGAACAACTCTATATTTGAGTTGTGTGTTGGGACCGTGTGAGAGAGAGGGAAGAAGTCCTTGAGGTGTGGCAAGCCTTTGAGGTAGAAGAAGAAGTGGCATCTTCTTTATTGTATTTTCTTCTGAGTGATTATTAATACAATTGTGTATTGTCTCTCATATCCTGTGTTGTTTCATATTTCTAGTTACTTATTCATTCTGGTTAAATTTTGTGTTTAGTTGCTAATACAAGAGGTAATCATATATACTCTTATTGGTGGAGTAGGATCCTGACAATCTGCATCTGTATGTCGCATGGTTCCAAAGTAAACTATTTAACAAATAATTGTTTGATTTCATGAATGAGGTCAAGGGAAACTGGTGACTAGAGTATTTTTTAGTGGGTATTCATGTCTTGGAGACAAACTATCAAATTGGGACTTAATCTATCTTAAACTAGTCAACCCCAGATACTAGGCAGAAGGCCTTAATTCCCTCTAATTAAAAAAAATAAAAAATAAAATAAAAATACCCTTTGCCAATTTGATTAATATAGGGGAAGCCCTTATACGTACCAGTGGTTTTTGATCGTGTGAAAAACAGAAAAAAAAACATTTTATCTTTTTGAGAAAGGGGCATTTATTGACAGTGAATAAATTGCATATTAAAAAAGGCTAAAAAATAGAAAGAACACATGGTAAAACTAAATGAAATCTAATAATAACATACCTGATGTCAAATTGAAGAGAATTCTGTTGGTGGTAGCATTGAGAACACCAATGTTATTTGGGTTTACATATTTGAGAATATCTACAGTCATATGCCTCTTGCCATTGTTATCAAAGGTGGAAGCACTAATTTTGGTGCCCTCTACATGGTCCATAGTATACCCATTGTCAAGGACCATTCTGACTTCTAGAAGCACATCTTTTAGAGTTGACGACCAATGCAAAAGCTAATCTATCTCAAAATTAGTCATTTTCTCCACCCATTGATACGACTGGTTCACAAACTTCTCATCCCATCTCATGCTTCAGATGTATGACAAGTTGGCCTTGCTATAAAAAGAAATCTATAATGAAAAACAACTTATGCTACTATTTTGGGAGATTTTGTAGTGCTGGGGGAGGTGCATGGTGGCTGCTGCTCAACCCCAAATGAGCCCTAAAATGATTAGCTTTTAAGGTTTTTGAGTTATATTTGGGTGAAGTTAAAAAGTGAATAGGGTTGATTTCATCTGAGTTGGGTGAGGAGAGTATGCTAAAAGGGATTTTTAAAATATGAATATATGTATTATTATTATTATTTTGTAAATGGTTTTTTCATGTTCGGTTATTGGTGCTTTTGGGATTATCAAATAGTGTTTTCAAGGTTATGTTTTGGTCATAGTTTTAAACAATGCATTTTATGACATCTGATGATAAAACTGTTAATATCATAAAATGTATAATGTGTTAGACCTTGAAACCTTAGTTATTAATAGTTAAGATGATGTAATAAAATGGGTAATTTTTTGAAGTCTAATGTGATGTTATAACACCTTAATTTGATGTTCAAAGTTAGGGTGCATGGCTACTAGGACCTTTCCCCTATATTCCAACTGCAAACAAATATAAGATATAAAGAGTTTATTGAATAACTAATATAATATGTTTTCCAAAGTATAGTTGTTAATAGCATTTTTTTCAAATATGAAAGAGGATGATCAATTCATAATTATTCCAAATGATTTAGAGAGTGGAGGGTGAAAGAATACCTAGTACGATAACTTTATTGAAATTTTTAGGAAAGAGTTATGGAAGAGAGGAGAGAAGGGAGGACCAATGGTGAAAAGAGGATGGGCACTGCAGGAGAGGTGAGGAATAGTTTCAAGGGTAAGGTCAAATGTGCATTTTCCCATGACAAGCCCAAGCTTGGATAAGATATGGTCAATAAAGAGTTCCAAATGCATAATGTGTCAGTTTAATAAATGGCATTTGGCTAAGCAAGGGATTGCCAGATCGTATTTGCCATGCATTGTCATTGAGAGTTAGAGGACATAAACCACTTGGTATTAAGAGGGATTGGAGGTTGAATGAGATGATACAAAAAACTTAATGGGGCAGTGGTAATGGCCCATTAGTTTGGCCATCACTAATATTTCTAAGGACATGTCAAATTGATGGTAATTTTAATGGCTTTAAGTGGATTTAATTGTATAAGAGAAGCATAAACATGATTGAGTTTTGTAAGCAAACCAAAATGTATGACATAGTGAGTTCCAAGAGAACCAATTGTCAGTGTCTTTGTCCCAAATATCCTTAACTTTTTTAATGTATTTTTTTGTAAAGGATGACACTAAATTTTGGTTGGATAGCAAAGGAAAGATTATTAGATTGAATGACCTGGATACACCAAAGACTAGAGTTGGGGATACTCAATCCTTACTGAAGGGATTGGTGGTGCCATTGGAGAAAAGGGGCCACTTCTTGTGAAGCTACCCAATTACATCTGAGAGGAAGATAATTGGAAATATCAAAAATGATTTTTCTTTCCCAAGGAACAAAGGTTCAAGAGCCTTTATGAGATGTATGTTAAACCTGTTCCTTGAAAAGGATCTTCTAGGGCTTAGTACCTTGGGTGGTTCTTGCAAAACATTTTGTGGCAAGACATTTTCCTTGTTGGTGGATCAATGATTCCAAGCCCACTTGCAAATTTAGGTTGAGTACAAAGATTCTATGAGATGGTTACCATACATTTCTTACCAAAGTTGTTATTCCATAAGAAACTGTGGACCAACCATATAAGTTTGTCATAAGTTGATTTCAAAGGAAACTAGTAAAATGAATAGTATGCATGGCTGGCCAAAAAAATGTGGTTGATAAAAATCAGCTTCCCTGCTATGGACAAAATTTTACAAGACTATTTTTTCACCTTTTTCTAGAATTTTATTAAGCACCCAATCACACGTCTCAAGGGGAAATTTGAATTCCAAACAGAATGCCTAGGCAACATGTAATATTCCCATGGGGAATGACATTTTAAGCTGAAGGGATCCATCCAATTTTGGATCACTTTTCATGAAGATGACTTCTATTTTATGGCTACATAGTTTGGATCCAAACAAATCATAGTATACATCAAGAATAGACTAGGCATTAGAAACTTCATGTTTAGTATTCTATAGAAAGAGGAGAGAATCATGAGCAAAATGGGAGTTAAGAGCATAAAAACCATGTAGAAGAATGATTCCTTTCAAATCTCCTTGGTGATGAGCTCGTTAAGGCATATATCCAAGGGCACCAACAGCTAGCATATACAAAAAGGGGTGAGTGGATAACCTTGATGAATGGAGCATTGGACGTTAAAGGATGTTGTGAGGTTGCCATTGACCATGACCTAGAGCCTATGCTTCAGTGTAGAGCATTTGGATGTGTTGTCTAAAACAAGGACTGAATCCTAACCACTCAAATATCTTGAGAATAAATCACCAACAAATCTGATCCTATGCTTTGTCAAAATCAATTTTGACCAATAATGCATCTTGATTATAATCTTCATCCCACCGAGTGGTTTCCAATGCATAGATACTATTATCCAAAATGTATCTACCTTTTAAGAACTTGATTTACTGAGGGCAAAAAATATCTTAAGATATAGGTTTTAGTTTCATATAAATAACTTTTACAATAATTTTTTAGCATACAATAATGAGAGTAATGAGCCCCAAATCACATATCTTATTCTTGTTTCTAACTTTAGGGATTAATTTGTTTAGTACATTATTAATGACAACCCCCAAGGATCCATCGATCTTCACCTCCTTATAAACATTAAACAAGTCCATCTTGAGGGTAGGCCATAGAGCTTGGAAGAATTCGACTGGGAGCCCATCCAAGCCAGGGGGCTTTTTGGTCTTCATTATCCAAAGGGTTGTTTCAAGATCTGCTAAAGTGAAATGTTTGCAAAGAAGGTGGTTGGTAGCTTGATCCACATTTTAAAGAATACATTATTACAACCATTATTCTAGAAAGGATTCATACCCATCAAGGTAGTGTTATTCCTAAAATATTTTACTATAATGCTATAAGAAAACACCTTTAATATCATCAGCCGATAAGGTCTTTGTTCCATTCATCCTCAGTAATAATTATTGAAATGTGTTCATTGTGATGTTTATATTTTAAATATCTGAAGAGTTTTTAGAGTCATAGTCACCATGTTTAATCCAAAAAAGATGATCCCACTTTTTATCACATTGGCCCCTATAAACCTCATTGTTTTTTAAATTAGATTCTATTTGGGAAACAACAACTTGTAGGGAGATGCCATGAGGATGATCATCAAGAGTGAGCATTGATGACTAAGCTTATGTTTCATATTATGTCCTTTTTTCATCTCTCTTTGGCCATAAGCTTTCCATATCCTCTTATAAACTTGATTGTTCTCGGGATAACAACTTCCCACCATAAGATCCATCCAATAGATGAAGTGGGTTGGGGTTACAATTCCCAAACAACATAAATTTAGGTAATACAGTGCAGGGAAGAGATATGGGAAATATTTAGCTTAAGGGGGAGTTGAGTGTGGGAAGGTGGAGAAGGTGCCAAGTTGAAGTAGCATAAAATATGGAGATGATCATATAGAACAATGTCATTGAGGGTGTTAACATGAGGAAAGGCAAGGAGTGGCTTCACAAATGGGTGAACATAAAACTTATCAAGTTTATTGAGTCATCTTTGATATCTAACTTGGTTATTAAACCAAGTGAATGAACTACCTATTTTTGAAGTATACATTGAAAAAGTGGGTTAAAGACTCCCAAGAAGTTGCAATAATGTAACCATGTTAAAAATTATTTGATAGAGAGAGGAGATGATTGAGACCAACTACAATTTCTTTTATGCTCAACCATGTTGAAATCACCTACTAAGATCCAATCTATTAGTTACAAAGATTAATGTGTTCTACTGTTATATTTGGAGCATAAATTGAGCAAAAACCAATGGCTCTCTCAACATAAATCACATCCCAAACACATCTATGAGCAAGGTCTTCACTAGTAGCAATAACCTTAGAAGAAAGGGAAGTTGGTAAGAGTAGAAATGCACCTCCTTGTCCATCTACATGAGAGGTATAATAAGGTGAGAGGTGTTTACCAATGTAATGTAGGTTGAACATAGATTTGGGCCCCCAACTTTAACCTCCTGGAGGAAAATAAATTTTGAAGACTGGGCGTGCAACCCTTTCCTAGATACACCATTAACATAAACCATAAAATATGACATAACTACTAGCCACATAAACATGGGTAGATTAAAATAAGTGTGTTGTAAATAGTTCAAAAAAGAAATGAGGTAAAATACAAACAAGAGATTCTAATAATCTACTTGATAGAGAGAATTTTGTATGTCTCAACTAGTCTACAATGCAAAATGTTTATGACTAGCAGTTGCCCCAAAGGTACAAGTTATGTCAAAAGGGATGGTGTACTTTTGGATTTTGTTAAAACAAGGTTTTATAAAGTGAAAGAATGTAAATTGGTATCTGTACCTCAGTCGAAACCTTTGGATGATTATCATGTATCATCTTTTATAAACGAAGTTTCAAGCAACAATAATCTAATATTTATGGTTGAGGTGATGGTGGGAAATTAGGTTTTGTGTTCCTTCATACAATAATGAGCTATCTAGGGAGGAGATGTTTTGTTTCAAAATGAGAATGACAATGGTGAAGTGTTAGGTAAGGAAAAAACCATACATAACATGAAAGTGATTAAATATTTCAAGGTACATTAGGTGATGATTCCAAAGCACAATGATAGGGTATTTCAAGGGATGGACTTGAAGAAGCCTAGGTAGATAACAAACCTATGTAACATGCCACTTTTATAATATATAATATTGTATATATGCAAATCAGATCCAATATGTTAAAAATTCAAAATAAATGAAATCTCTACTCTAAGAGGCGATATACCTTGGATAAGAGTGAAGAGGGAAAGATATACATTCACTTACCAAAGAAGGCTCCCTTGTTGTATCGATTTACTCCTCTTTGATTATTGGATGTGGGTGCTTAATAGACCATGTGTAAGCAAGTGGGAAATATATTCCCTTGTAAGATGGCTTGATAACTTGATGCAATGATGTGTTGAAAGATGACTTGATTGCTAATTTGATAAAACTTCATTAGGAAAATTAGACTTCGATTGCTAAATGGGCATGGTTTAATTATGCCATATAAGTTTGTTTAAATGAGAGGCGGATCTCTCAATTTATAGGATTTGAAAATGAATGACAATCATTGATCTAGATTTAAGATCAATGGTGGAGAACGAGTCCTACATCTCATTGAATAAGAGAGGGTGGAAAATAAATGTGATGGGTTGAGTGTGTAAGATGAAGAATGGGATAAGGATGGGCTTGTCATAATTTATCCCTTGCATTAGATTTGGTGTCATTGCATGCAAATTTGGAGGATTTGATGACATGATAGGTGACATCATAGATTTGAGATGAAAAATAGGTTTATCTGATTTATTGAAAATATGGAATGTGCATGGATTATATTATCACCTAATTAACATGATTAATTAATGTGATTAATATGTATTTTACTGTTGGTGGGATGAGGCAAGGTCTTGAATGGAATTGATTAATTCGCTGGGGGATGAATAGTGATTAAGCTAGAGATACTAGTCAATGATGAGTTTAGAAAGTGATGCCATGATGAATTAGGGTTTAGCTAGCATGATGAAGGGATTAGGGATGAGTAGTTAAAATTAAAATGAGGTGTCTAATTTTAGGTGTCTACATTTTACCCCTCTTTGAAAGGGCATTGTGAAACATGATGGGTAGAGTTATGGTTTTTTAAAGAAAGAAGAAGTCAAGAAAAAATGGAAGGATGAAGGTTAGATGATGATGATGAATTAACTAGATATGATGCCCCCTCAAGAGGGCATGTGGGTATGAAAGTCCTGGATGGGCTCTCAAAATGATAGGAAGGGTTCATAATATAGAGGAATCAGGCGTTAAAATGAAGTGGTGGGTGATGAAATAAGAGGGGTTGGGATGTAGGACATGTGATGATTGGATCATATAATGATGATGGATATGGATGCTAGATTTTGTGGATAGAGATGGGAGGATGAGATTAACCCATGGATGAGATTACCCACTTGAGCTAATGCTTGTACTCATTTATTTGATTTGATGATGGATTTTCCCTAAGCAAGGATATATGCGAGGAGGTGGATTGGGAATGATATATCCTAATGACAAGATGCATTCTTTGATTTACCCCAAGCAATGATATATGCAAGAGGGCGGATGTGGGAATGATATATCTCAAAAAAAATTTGAGCTTAGATTGGGAATGATTTATTTTTTTGAAAAGTTTTACGTTTGATTTGTCCCAAACAATGATATAATCAAGGGAGAAGAATCTGTGAGCTTGGATTGGATGGATGATTGATTGATAGATTTGCAAGCATAAATCAAGGATTTAATCAATTAAATGGATTAATGATGAGATGAACACATTGATGGATGATACATATTTGATAGGGTGATGCTATAATGACTTTTCAAAGAATGAAGAAGTTACAAAAAATTGAGCACATGAGGATGCCCCAAGTTTGAATGATGAATATTAAATGATGGTGGATCGAGATGGATTAGATCGAGATAGATTGAGGTAGATAGACTTTGTATGAATAGGGGATTAGATTGGATTGGTAAAGGGATGTGACAAACTAATGTCTGCATACTTAGGCTAGGAGGATGCATGTTAGATATGGATAGGTTGTTGATGGGTAGTTAGCTAGAAGAAATTGATGTTATGGATGGATGATGTTGCTCATGGTGGGAACATGATTATGGATGTAGATGATGGGAAATGATAATTTTGTTATTATTGCATGCAATTATAATTGGTTGACAAACCTTATTTTGATATGGCATGTGGCATGATACACTATGATATAGAAAAACCATGATGACATTGATGTCTTATGCCGAAGGACTAACTCAAGTACACACACATGATAGGATGAACCATATGAAAAACCATGATGACACTAGTATCATATGCATATAGATTGAATCGAGACTCAACAAGAAAAGCAAACAAACAAAAAACCACACACAAGAACATAAAAGTAAATGCATGTCCTACATTATTAGTGATTTTAGATTTTCTAATTTTATAATGTTTTTGGATTTTGTGGCTTTATATCTCTTTTTGGGATTTTTTTAGGGATTTTATAGTTTTGGGGGAATTTCTATATTTTCTAATTTTTAGGTATTTTTTTGAATATGTATATACAAGGGCTACTAGCAAATGAAAAACTGAATCTAGCAGTATAAGGAAAAATAAGTAACAGAGGACTAGTGGGTGAATGGAGTTAATGTGTGCTCTTCAAATACTACATGATATGGAGACTATGCATGTGGCCTTTTGATAACCTATGGTAAAGATGTAGTCATAATTTGACCATTTCAAACTGATTGTGCCATGTACTACCTATATATCACCATCGAGGTCAAAATGGGAAGGGGAATTATGGACAATGAGATCGACTAGATTATGGATTGGAAAATGCATATATGCAAATTAGAGCCTATTGTTAAAAATTCAAAACAAATGAAATCTCTACTCTAAGAAGCAATATACCTTAGATAAGAGTGAAGAGGGGAATACTATACCTCACTTACCAATGAAGGTTCCCCTCATTGTATTGATTTTCTTTTCTTTGATTGTTAGATTTGGGTGATCAATAGACTGCATGTAACCAATCAGGCAACACATTTCCTTGTAAGATGGCTTAATGGATTGAAAGATGACTTGATTGCTAATTTGACAAAACTTTGTTAAGTAAATTAAACTTTATTTGCTAAATGGGCATGGTTTCATCATGCCATCTCTAGGCTTGTTCAAATAAGATGGGGAACTCTCAATTTATAGGATTTGATGATGAATGACAACTGTTGATCTAGATTCGAGATCAATGGTGGAGAATGAGTCCTGCATCTAATTGAATGAGAGAGGATGGGAAATAAATGTGATGGGTTGAGTATGTAAGATGATGAATGGGCTAGGGATGGGCATGTCATAATTTATCCCCTGCATTAGATTTAGTGGGATTGCATGGGGATTTAGAGGATTTAATGACATGATAGGTGACATCACATATTTGAGATGAAAAATGGGTTTATTAGATTTATTGAAAATATGGAATGTGCATGGATTATATTATCACCTAATTAACATGATTAATTAGTATGAATAATCTAGATTTTATAGTTAGTGGGATTGGTTAAGGTCATGAATGAAATTGATTAATTGTTTGGGGGATGAATAATGATTAGGCTAGAGATACTAATTGATGATGGGATTATATAGTGATGCAAGGTCAAATTAGGTTTTAGTTAACACAATGAAGGGATGAGGGATGGATGGTAAAAATAGACACGAGGTGTCTGATTCTAAGTCTCTACAAATATATTAATATATTTAATATAATAAACTAGTAAATATTATTTTTTTGGGGGCTAGGTAATTACTTTTGATTGGAGCATGGACTAGTCAGGGACATAATTTGAGGTCCATATCTCCATGTGATTTTATTAACCACCTGAATACCACCTATATACTAGATGTATACCAACTATTACCAACAATGATCACCACTGGCCTTGAGAATAACTAATGGCCATTAACTACCCAAGAATATAACCAGTGGCCACAACTGACCTCATATGCCTTCCCTAAGATTTGAATGTGAGTGGGGCTTGAAACAATCAAGTTACTTAACCAACTCACCCGCATCTCATTGGCAAATTAGAAAATATTATATATTTGTGTATAATATTTAATATAATATAAAATAGTAAATATATATATTATACTATTAAATTATATTATATTAAATATAATATATTCACATAATGTAACTTAATTAGCATTTTAAGGGCAATGTTGAATAGATAACCATCATAAAAAATCTCATAACAAGTAGGGTCAATTGTTAAATTTAGGCCTTGGACACAAGCACAACTACAAGACATGTACAAATTGGCATCAATGGTTGGGAGAAATGTTTTCCAATTTTTTTTGTTTGCATATATTATTCATGACACATGAATGTAATGGATCTCTCTAATAGTCTACCCCACTTCAATCCTTATTAACTATCAAGTCAAATTACATAAATATTTATATTTATCCCTATATGTGGTTGTATCTAATGGTGGGTGTGTGCTACAAAATCATTTATATCCATCCCCATATACATATATAGAGATAATACTATTATATATATATATATATATATATATATATATATATATATATATATATATATATATATATAGAGAGAGAGAGAGAGAGAGAGAGAGAGAGAGAGAGAGAGAGTAATTTCTATATTAAAATAATATTTATAGTTATAAATATATATAATATAACTATCTATATGACATAATATATATTATTATAATATATGTATATTTTGGTATTATTTGGAGCTGCATATCGATTGTGGAGCTCTGACATAATCAAATTAGTTCCCATGATGTCCTCCCCCACCATTGACAATAGAAAATGACCAATCAAATATGTCACCATGTAGAAATTTATGAATCCATTTTGAATGGGTGCAAGTCATGCAATTCCACTATTTTTCTTGAATTTAGTTTTGGTGTATAGTATGGGCCTTCGCGTATCTGATATCACTTGAAATAATCTATCATTTCCACTCACCATCACCACATATCTCACCTTGAAATATTTCACCACTTCGGCATTGTTCAAGCTCACTATGAAATGAAATGTCTCCTCCTTGCATAACTCATTTCCACGTCATATGAAGAAACACAGTCATTTTACACTGTCGCCTCCATAGAAAATATAAAAATATTCTTGTTTAACACTTTGTGCACAAAAGATGAGATGAGTTCATCAATCATGAGTTTTGAGTGAGTTATATTTCCATAGGTTTTCCATTCTCATTCTTAGTAACACTAAAAAAAACAATTATATTTATAAAAATAGTTCTCACTTCTCTTTATTTGGTGAATAGAGGAAAGGTAAAATTACTGATATGACCTCAATGGGTGCCAATTTTGGGTAGTCTATTTGACTTAGGTTCGAATCCCCACCAATATGTACATACTCTCTCCAAGCGCTATGATGATTTGATGTATCTCATATTAGGCACCACCTTCTTGTTATAGCATCCTCTATGGAGGTTGAAATTACCATACTAAAGAGTGTAAGTTATTCCAAAAGGGACGCACTTTTTTTTTGGCAAAGCGAGGTTTTGTAAAATGAAAGAGTTTAAATCGGTAGGTGTACCTCACTCAAAACCCATGACCCATGACCCCATCTATTTTTTTTTCATGAAGTGCTAAGCAATAATAATCACATATTTATTTGATTAATTTTTATAAAATATATTTTTACTGACTAATGCTTTCTTATATTTTATGTTGTTCTACTCATAGGGATAAATAAGATGCTTATGAAGACAAGTTCCAATTGATGCCACTTTTTCTTCTAAGGGTTAGAGTATATAATTTTTATATGTTCTTATGATTCATGAAACTACTCCAAGTGTCCAAATATTATATCAACAAGGGTGAATAAAAACTATAGGATAGACTCTGGGACCTTAATATCTTATCCCACTCTAACAACATTACAATGTTGATTCATGCCGCACATCAGACATGGAGCCCTGATGAAATCAAACAAACTCTCATGATGTCTTTATTCACCCTTGATAATAGAAAAAACCAATCAAATATGTCACCACCCTATAAGCTACATGCCTATTTGTAATGGGTGTAGGTTAAGTAAATCCAATACTTGCCCCGAATTTGGGTTTGGTGTATGAAATGTGCCTTGTGGTGTATGATATCCCATGAAATACCCTTTTGTTTCCGTTCACCATGACCACCTAGCTCACCTTAATATATTTCACCACTTGTATATTTCGTATAGCCTTGTTCTTCCCCACTACTTTGACATTACTTAAGTTCAACATGAAACAAAACATCTCCTCCCCACAGAAATCATAGCCAGGTCATATGAAGGAACACACACCTCATTTTTCATTGTCACCTCCTACAAAAATATAAGATTATTGTTGCATATCACTTCATGCACAAAAATTTAGACAGGGTCAATGATCATGGGTTTTGAGTTAGTTATGACTGTCAATTTTTACCTCTTCTACTTTATAAAATGTTTGCTTTACCAAAATAAAAAAAATTATTTACTTTTTGACATAACTTGCACCTTTGAGAACTATATATATATATATATATATATATATATATATATATATATATATAGTAAAATATTATTATATATTATAAGATATATAAACTAATGGAAACACAATGGAATTAAAAGATCCATGTAGAATATGCTGTGGAATATCTTGAGATGAATAAAAAAGAAATATCTTCTTGTTGTGCAGCAATAAAACTACTCCAATGTAAAAATTGTGACCTATTAATTTTTTCTCTCTCATAGATTATGGTGTTGTTAATGTTTCTTTTCAATATTCTTGCATGTGATTCAACTCAGCCAAGTGCATATGGCCAGTCTGCATTTCATGAAAATTTTATTCTCTATGCATAGATATTGTAACATTTGTGAGCAAAACCTCATTTTGGATTGATGTGTGGGAAGATATTGGGATGATTGGGGCAATCACTTAATATTTCCATGTTGGTTTGTGCTAGTCAACTCTATATGAAACTTGTGTGTAATTCATGGCCACTTTCCACCATGCATGAATATATGTTTTTAATATAGTTTAGTCAATTATTAAGTGTTTTAGGTGGTTTATTTTATTTGATAAGGTAAAATCTAGGTTTTAAAAGGACTTAAAACCATGAGATTATATTACAATAGTTTTAATAGGCCAACCAGGGCTGAGAGGACAAAAATTAAAAAACCTAGTACTTAGAATGAAAACATTAAAATAAAAAATTAAAACTGATTTATGAGGAAGGTCCCTCCTGAGTATATTTATAAGCAATATTGTCCTTTACAAGGATGATGTGTTTGTCTTTTGAAACCTTGGCATGAGTACAATTTTGAGGGCCTTTAGCCACTTCCCTAAGGAAGATAATTCTGGGCCACTTCCTACCTTTAACTTGCAAATGAGTCTATTTAGGGGGGACCCCCCCTAGGGGAGCCCAGGGGGATTTAAGGACCTTGGAAGATTTCATAATAAGGGATTGGGGGGCGGGGGCTGAGCAGAGTGGATAAATGTATGGATAGTAGCCTCAACCACCTGATGAAGTTCATTCCAATCTTGAATAACCTTAGCCAGGCCAAACCCTACCTGTTGAACCCTCAAGTTGAGAATTTTAAGCAATTATTTGTTATTTTACAATTCCTTCATCACTATGGCCTTACCTTTCCAAGATGAAGTCGTAGGACTCCTAATTTCAATAGGTTTAAGCTTGGGGATAAACAATAGTTTGAGAGGTAGGTCATCAAGGGGGACTGGGATAAAATATTTTGGGGGGAGTGTTCAGGGGGTAGGTGGGATCCCTTGATAGGGTCATCTACTGGGGAATCCTCCTTAGAAGAGGATCCCCTAAGGGACCTTCCAACCTAAAAGGTCCTAACCATATTTAATAAGGAGGATAAGACCTTGATGGAGGATGGGATTAATATCATTAACTTGGTGGAGCAGAACAATACTTTCAAGGGACTTGAGTATGAAATATGGAAGACTTATTTTAAACCCAATGAAGTGATTTAGGAGTAAGAAATGGTGTGAAAAAATTAATGTATACTTACCTTCTAGAGTCATGTACCTCATGATCCGAAGGCAGATATCTGGATAGTAATGTAGGAGGTCAGATTAAGGGAATCTATTCTTGTCTGTCTAGATGAAGTCATTCATTTTAAGAAATCACTACAAGAATTCTTGCTTCTTTGACTGGTCTTTAAATTCCTTAACACCCATGTAGGACATACCTGTGGCATCACCGATGAATTCTTTTGAGATGTTTATAGTGATGCCTCACATGGTGACCTTGTATTTTGTCTATACCGTGATGAAGTCTCAAGCAACCATGGCATTATGTTCAGTAATGCATTCCATAAAATCTATAAAACCCCCCTTCTTGAGTTTCTTCCAGACCTTCTTTTGCTCACGGACCTCTTTGTATGATGTGGGTTCTAAGCGGTCTTTGTCGCTACCCATGGGTGATAGAAATGTAGAAATGGAGTGGGAGAGCCAAAAATTCTGGATGTGGCCAAAACAACTAGGGCTCAAATGGGAAGGAATGTCTGCCAAAGTGATATAGAGATAATTAATCCCCCTTCCTTCAAAATGAATGCAGATCAGCTAAATCAAGATTTGCCCCATTGATTTGAGGGGATGCATGTGCAAAAGGATGATTAATTTAAGTTACATTAGTACCTTTAGCACATATGACATTATGCACCTTAGGGGGGATGATATTTTTAGGTGGTTTTAGTTTATAGGTTGTATTAGATTTATTTAATTTAATTTATAGTCTCATATAGTGTAATAGAGTTTGTTATAAAGTCTGAGTTTAATAAATACTCTTGTAATAGTATATTTTATGTCAGTGGATGATATCTTAGGATTGCATTCATATATATATATAGTCTTTTAAGTGTCATTATTTATGGTTGTGTTATAGAATTAAAGATTATTAAAGGTTAAAAATTTCTCTTGTATGGATGTATAACCGGGTGAAACTGATGTCTGTCTTATGTGTGGGGATATGTTAATAAAGATGACATGCACATGAGCTTAAAAGTTCTATTTGGCTGAGTGAGCAATAATTCATTGAAGTTCAAAGGTAATAGAGGTATAAGGCCACATAAAAACCTAAAAAATTCCACTAACAAAAGGGTCTTATATAATGATAGTGGCACAAATGAATAATACTAAATTGACTAAAAACCAAGGGTGATTTCTAGTGACAGTGGTTGTCACCTATGTTATCTTTAATTGAGTGGTTGCAAATGAAGACTATAAGGACCCAATCATCAATTTTATTTTTAGTTTATTTTGCATAGTATGATATGTGTGTATGATGTGAAAAAATAAAATCAATATAAATGTAATCCCTTGCTATGATGATACAGTGGAGGTTCATATCATAATTTTGTAACAATCATGTTCTTAACAAGGGTTGTTGGTTAATACCCATCATGGATCAATTTATGAGTTACCACATGTTGGTTGATGAGTTCTAATGGGTTTGTTGATTTTCCCATTCATGAATAAAACCATTGTAAGCTCCAATGTGGTAAGTATGTGTGTAAGCTCTAATGTGACACGTGTGTCAAGTTTATGTGCAAGCTCCATAATGGCACGCTCTTTAGTGTGGTTCCCTCCCATATGTCCCCACTAAGGGGGGAATGGTAGATATTTAGTTAGTACATACATAACATGTGATTTAATTTAGTTAGTATATTATATTGTTTATATATGTGTTGTTAAAGCAACTTACATAAATAGGTTAAAGAAAGTGTTTCTATGGATTATAAGGTTGTTGTTGATGAGCTTTGACTCATTTTAGGAGATTAATAAGTTATTGTAATCTCTATTATTTAACAATTTTTATGTTTTCCATGTGTTAATTTTATCTAAATTTCATACAATATTAGGATTTTTTCAAAAATTACCATGGTGTAAGCAATATCAACGAGATATGACATCATGTAGAAATTATATCCAGTTCTCACCCCTAATACCTATTGCCTAAGATTGAAAGAGATAATATCTCCCAAGTCAGGGACCTTCCTATCATTGATAATCATGGAAAGGAAGGGCACCCAATCCTTCTTAACATGAGATATATTAACAATCCCATATACCATGTTCATCAAAGCCATACCAATTTGAACCCCTAGTCTAAATTGGACAATAGGAACACTATCCACATCCTCTCTATTGACCCATATCTCTTGGTTCTCATCCCAATTCGTTAATACTTATCTAAGATTATTTTTAGTGAGCCATTTTAACTCAACAACTTGTTTTTATAGAGCTATGGGCTAGGGTATTTGATAATGCCCATCGTTGGCTAACCTAACCATGAACACAATTTTATTCTTATTTTTCAATGACAAAACTAATTCATATAAATATTGTGTTTTGAAAAACACATTATGGAACAAGTATGCACAAGGGAATATATCTTTTTTGGTAGAAATTTGATGAAGTATAGCTTGATGATTTGATGGTAGGTCATCAATATAGGTGGCATCCTCAGAAGCAAGGATTTCTTCATCTGTGATCCATCCTATTTTGTCAACTTCATCATAGATTACATTGTAGTGTTTAAATATCATTCCCAAAACATCTCAAATGAATTGAGTGTATGTGGTTACTTGTGTAATGTCAAATGAATAACTAAGAAGCCATGGTGATGCATCAATATTCTTTGTTAACTTTATTTTCAATTTGTGTATATCTCTTGGATCTGAACAATTGATTAGCTCTAATAATTCTGAGTGTTCTCTATTAGGAAGCTTGATCTTGGTTAGTCTTTGAATGAAAATACCAAGTAAATAAATACCCTTTTTTATTTTATGTTTTCATTAAATCTTTGAAAGATGGAGTGAGCCCACTGGTTTATGTGTCTTAGATGCTAAAAGTGGAATTTTTAATTTATTTGGAGGCCTTTTCCCATTGCAATTTTGATTTTGATAGCTTCATAAAGTGATTATGGACCATACACATGTCCTTATTTTTTTCATTGTGTAACTTTTTTTGAGATTAGTTAATGTTTGAGTTACATCTATAACAACCATGTGTCCCTTTCTAATTATTTTGAAGCCTCATGGTCATTGGGTTTGTAAATGGTATTCAATGGCATACTATTATGAGGTGGAAAAAATTAAGCACGCAACCTTTCTTGGTTGATTTGAACTTTCATAATTTTTAGTCTTTGTGCCATGTCCTCTTAACTATGAGATGCATGGGAAATATCATGGTGATACACGTCCTGATGTGATTACTTCACAATCATGTAATGTCAAATCCTTTAGGTTTATTTATATTTGCAAGTAACCTGAAGTAGTAAAACTAAAACATGATGACACATGGTGCCTCTTGATTGGATGGCTACTTTGTTATTCTCAATTTGTATGTAGACACATTTTGGTAAACTATAAAGCTATGAAGTGCAAGGTTATGACAAATGGTGGTTAGTAACTAGTTTAGAATTCTCAAAATTTGAATCTTCATAAATTTTGAAGTGTGAGTGTTGTGATGATGTAAAGGTGAAAAATGTGACATATAAGAGTACATGATGAATATGTGGCATGATATTAATTACTTGAAGTTATGAGGATTGTGTAATGCATGCCAAATGAAATTGTGACACTTAGAATATGACATGATAAGTTTGAAATCATGCAAGCTTTGAAAAAAAATGTGGAGTGAAAATATTGCATAATAATATGAAGAAACATGCATATTAAAATTCATAAGTTAACATTCACATGGTCATTATTTGGATAATTTAAATAAGTAAAAAATTACTACGATAAAGTGTGAAAATAATAATAAAATTGATTTTGAATTCTTGCAATTATCATAGTGTAAACTCTCCCAAATAGTGCAGAAAATGAATCAAAGTACAAAAAATTATGACAAATTTGCATGAATAAACTCGATAAAAACTTGATTTATTTGCATAAACTCAACTCAAATTCATTATGAGATGGTCGTTTAGTTAACATTTTAAAATTTAAAAGGATCAATAGATCAAATAACTAAATATTTAATCAATTATTTCATAAAACTTTGAGTGCTCTAAAAATTTATTCATTGGATATGTGTATCCCCATTTAGAAAAGGAATGGGTGTGTGTTGGATATAAAAAATGGTGACTTCTATAGTGAAACATCATTAGGTGCTACAACATAATTCTACTTGTTTAAGATTTGAAAATAAACCAGCACGATACTTGAGAATCTCATGTTATTATCAAAACTAAACTTAAATCTTAGACTTATCAAGTGACATACTAAATTTCAACATTGATAAAAAGTCATACACTTGTGTATTGTGATTCAATTACTTTTCCATTAGGTTTCCATATTTAATTTGGGATTGACAACTTGGATAAAATTATTAAAGGGCATTATTTACTCTCTCTCTCTCTCTCTCTATCTAAAATTAAGCTCAGATAAGGAAGTCTTGGGCATTGCTCTGCTGCTAGCCAAGCATCCATAGCCCCACTAAAGATACACTTGGCTCTAATCTAGGCCTTGTTCCATTTACAACCAAGTGTTTATAACCCCAATGGAGATTACCCAAGTCAACCTCATAAATACAAATTATATTTTATTTATTATTGAGATTAAAATGTTTCCTTCTTTTTTTGATATGATCTTTTAATTCTATGAGAGGATTGGAAACCAATATAGCCATGTTATGGGATATATCAGAAAACCTTTCCTAATAAATCTTTCCTTTGTTATTAACTTTTCCCCAAGATATTATGATTATGTTTTAAGTGGAACCATGACCCCTTTTTAGTGAAAAAATATTCTTAATTCACTTGATAATCTCAAAGTAAAAATTCAAATCATGGTAAAGACATGAAATTTCCAAATACAATACTGATGTATTTTTTAGTTTCTATTCAGTCTTCCTAAAATTTAAACACCTTTCCATTTTCCTAGTTTGGGTCAACTAATTTGTTCAAAATATGAAACCAACCATTTTTAGAAATATAAGCTCTTAGTGAAAATTTATGGATTATTATCTTCAAGAAGACTTATAAACTATCTTCCAATATTCAAAATAAATTTTAAGCTATAAACTGAAAACAAACCATCTAAAAAAGCAAAACAGTTCAAGGAAGCAAACAACTCTAAGCTAATTATAAAATAATCTAATCCTAAACTAAGACTCACAATCATTATAAAGTTGATGATGAAGGGGAACCCAAGAAGTAATGATTTAGTAATTTTCATTTCATTAGTAGTGACATGTTATTGCCTTACAAATCTTTCAATCTTTATATATTATTTCCAAAAATCTCAAAAAGTAGGTATGGGCTAGTCCACTATGAGGCAAGCTTAGAATGCTCACCCCTCTTCTTGTGTGTTTTATCCTTAAGGAAGACTAAATTTGACATTTTTACTACTTTCACATTAACCCTTCTATCAAACTAGAGTTTGATAATATCCCAATGTTTATTGAAATTATACAGATCTTTTTCTCATGCATCTTTTATTTGGATAATTTTCATTAATCTTGATTGTATTATTTTATCTCCTTCCATGTATTCTTACATGAATTAGTAAGTTAGGATCCTCAATGTCATTGGTAAGGTAGGTTATTGGAAATAAACAAACAATAAAGGAGAGGCTTTGAAGGATTTTTAACACCTAGTTATATGTACTCGTAATGCATATTTCAATGATGAATTCCACTCCTTAGGTTTATTCTAGATAGATTTATTAATTGTATATATCAAGTAATTATATTTCAATTCAACAAGACTATTCAATTGGGGGTATTAGTTAGATTAAACTCTTATTATCATCTTATTATGGTAATTCCATTCAGTGAAATTTATTGATTAAAACATTGGACCATTATCATAGACCAAGGAAAATGGTGTTTTGAACCTTGTGACTATATTCTCTTCTGATAGTTTGATAACCTCTTTTGTTATGTTTTTATTTGTCGTAATGGAGTTATTCCATCTCGTACAATATTCTATCATGGTTAATAAAAACTTGTGTTCTTATGAGGAGATAGGATTGATTACTCCAAAAAAATCCAATCCCTAATGAGTGAATGGTTGTCTTTCAATAATTGGATGTAATTGCATGGCCATGTCTATCTCTCTTTTAAAAAATGTTTGGAATTCATGGCATGCCCTTATATTATTATGTGTGTATTTGAAAATTATGGGCTAGTAGTAACCTGCTCAAAAGATTTTATACATTGTTGTGTTTCCTGAAGTGTGACCATTATCTAACTTTTCATGAAAACTTCTCATAATTTCCTTAGCTATTCTTTAGATACATTATGCATATATATCCATTCATAGTTATTTTTGTATGAAACAAATTTATTTATCATGAAATAAGATGTCTTGAGCCTCAATGCTCTTCTTTATTATTTATTCAATTTTTGGGTAGATTTCCCATATAGTAAATAATGGATGATGTTATCATACCAATTATTTTCAATAAATTATGTTTTATCTACCTACATCATAGTGATTTTAGGATTCATCTTGGTCATGATTTATTTAACCCCTTGGCCTCATACCCATTTGGTTGTTTTGATCTCTAAATCATGCTCTTAAGGTTTTGCCATCCATTTTACTTTACGTTCTTCTAGTTCATTCTATCTTAACATAAGCTTCATAAATGATGTAGTGCTTGAACTTGTTTACAACTTTGACCAATGCATATGCTTATTTATCTAGAATTAGATACTTAATTTCAACATCTTTCATATTTGTGTTCATGAATTTAATGAGATGTTCCTTGTTATCAGTCTTTTGTGTGAGTACTACTGCAACAATATGGTCAAAAGTAAAAGAATATACATATAAACACTTAGTAAAATTTGAGATAAGGAGTATTGGAACCTAGTTGATGACATCCTTGATTTATTGGAAGGTTGTCTTTAATTCAGTTGTCTATATCACTTTAATGTCCCATTTTACCATGACATTCTAAGTCTTATAATATCTAAAAAAATTAGAAATGAATATTCGTACAAAGTTAATTTTAGCAAAGAATGATTTTAGTTCCTTATTTATGTTAGGTAACTAAATTTTAAAAATGGAATTAGCTCTTTCTGGGTTGATAGTGATACCTTTCGTCACCCAAAAAATAAGTTTCTTTGGATTGAGTGAGATACCATACTGTCTACATTTATCAAAGATGTTTTGCAGATGATGAATATGTTTAGACCTATCTTTTAAAAACATGATTATATCATCCATATAAATAATGAAGCATTTGCCACTAGTCCTTGAAAATATAAATCCATAATGCATTGAAATGTTTCTCATGCATTAATCAAACCCAAAGGCATACCTTTGTAGGTAAAATTTTCCTACTTAGTGGTGAAAATGGTTTTAATTATATCATTTTGGTTTAATAAAATTTGATTGTAGCTCCAAAATCAATCTAGGAAAAACATCATTTCAGAATCATTGACCATCTAAGTCATTTCATTTATTAGGGTAATCGGTAGTTGTCTTGTTTGATGCTTTATTTAGATTACAAAAATTCACACAAAGTCTAGTTTCTCCAATTTTATTTTGAACTAGCACCAAGTTAGCTACCCATGTTAAATGTCCAATTGGGAATATGATTCACTTCACAAGAAATTTTTGTACCTTCTTATGTATAAGGGTTTCTAACATAGAATTATTTAGATTTTGCCTTTGCCTAAAAGGATTTTATCTTTCTTTTAATGGGATGGTATGTGTAATGACTCTAGGATCAAAGATATTTAAGTTGTCATAAGACCACACAATTACATTTTTGTACTATTGAAGGAGAGAATTCAATTATTCTTTTTTTTGTCTCAGAGCAATTTTGACTAACATTAATGTATTAAATTTATTCTTTTGTTCCTAAATTAATAGGAGAAAATTCTTTTTTATTGGGTTTTCATCTTTTAGAGTTTTTAGCATGCATGTCTAGATCAAACATTCTTTCTAACGAAATTGTTACCTTAGGAATTTTTTCCTCCTTTAGTTGCATAATCCCATCATATTCAATTTTATTTTCAATGAAATAGTCCTTATCCTTTTCATCAATTATATGTGACTTAAAAATGTCTGAATTATTCATGAATTGAATAATTTATTGGTCATTGTCAAATACCTAAAAATTTCTCAATGTTTTTAGGAATAAAAAGACAAGGAACTAATTCAATAGAAAACTTTAGTAATTTTGAATCATTGAGATGAAATAAATTTGTAATTGAGGATGATAGAGAATTTTTAGTTTAGTTTTGCTCAATGGGAATATGCACAATATTGAAGGCCTTGAATGATTCAATCAAATCCCAAACTCTGTGTTTGTATTTCTTCAAGTAAGAAAATTTACATTAGAACTTTCTTCTTATACAATTAAATAGTGGTTTTGAATCTTCGAACATCTACAATTTTTTCATGCCATGATTCAAAGCAAACTACATTATAAGAATTATTGCTTCATAATCAACAAGATTATTAGAACAAGGAATATGCAAAGGGTACATAGCTAGATATTATTTACTACATGGGTCTATTAATGAAATCCCCATGTCAGATCCTTTTTAGACCAATCTCCATCAAAATAAAGGGTCCATAACTATGATGAATCAATGTTTTTACTCTTTTTTAACTGAATACTTACTAGTAAGAGTATAAATTCCAATATTAGAGGAAGCAAAATTTACCTTTTCAATATTGGCATTATATTCAATAATCATGTACTTCAGTCTAGGCTCCCTTTTAACCCTAATTTGGTTGGCTACACCCATATAAGGCAACCACATATGTGAGAAATCAATTTCCATGTATCCATTGAGAGTTTTAGACCAATCCCTACTTAGAAACATTATGTAAGCTTCAAGGTTATCTATCACTTGTATGTCAATGATTTGTTGTATCTTAGGTTCATATGTTAATTACATGTTAATACTAAACATTTCACCTACTACCTTGACTTCACATTTTTCCAACTGAACCACAATCTTATCGAATTTTATTGGGTCAAGAGCCACTTTTCTACAGACTCCAATTGGCATGATATTAGCTAAAGCTTCTAAATCAACCAGACAATTATGCACACTATTTCCAAAAATACTGATGGTAAAAAGAAATGGAGGAACATCAATATTGGTCTTATGTATTATTATTTTACCCTATTTTTGATAAAATAATAAACTATGTTGTGTTCTAATAGGTGTAAAATTAGAGATATCATAACAGTTGAATTTTATACATCTTTGACATTTTGATATTTCAATTTTTTTACATATAAGAACACAATACATTTATTTTTAAATCAAAAATAGGGTAAAACATATCAGTGAACCTAAAGCTTTGTTTTTAAGCCTTTACTTTTTGACTGTTTTTTCAATTTCACTTTTTTTCTTTGTTTTCTTAGAAATTGTGTCCTAATAGTTTTAAAACTCATAAGATCTATCATTCTAGGTAGAGTGGTCATCAATTTTACCTGAGCTTTGGTGTAATGGGTATTATCCCAATACTCAAGCCATTAAATAACACTATTTATGAATTTTAGTTTTCACATACCTCATAGTATATCAAAAACACTTAGGGTCTTGTTTTTCATCCACACTAAGTCTTCAACCATTTATTCTTATAGTGCACTAATAAGCTATTAGCCCTAACAAGTGTATCTCAATGTACCCTAAAGACATGATAGTGTGGCTATGAGAATGATGGAATCCTTATAGTTAGTGATTTCATGGACATATTCATTATTTTCAACTGAGATCAATATATCTGAGAGCCTAAAAAGCAAACACACTCTTGACTAGTTTCACCCTTTCTCCTTGTTGAAATTTTTTAAAAGTTTCAAATCTCACTAATAATTAATGCATCTAGTTCACATATTTTGAAGTTCATTATTACATGTATTACTTTTTGTGTTGTTTTTCATTATCTCTATGTATTAAAAAATCCATAAATAATAAGACTAATAGGAATGATGTACAAATTTTTTCCTTTCTCAATCCATATTGTTTTAATATCTAATCCAAGCATATACTAGTCACCACTAGTTCAAAGGGCATGCATAACTCAATTTTTCCTCTTGCTCCAATTGTTTGTCCATGACTCATATTAGACTCTACTATTTATACAGTCCATACCAAATGCAATTGGATACCTCATCCACCACAACACAACTAAGGTGGTAAACATGTTCCTCCTCAACCCCCACAACATCCCATAAGGTAGGCATATCCATCAAAATGGTATGATATTATGGATCAACTACAAAATATTTATGCTAAGATCTCAATGTTAAAATTGATTCAAATAATGCCAATGTATAAGGATGTTTTTTATGAAGTATTACTAAATTATTTTTACCAAGTAACACAAAATTACCTTATGTTGTTTCTATTATAAAAAATTTATGATGGGAAAAAGAAAGTATTTATTTCTAAAAATAAGACCTATCTCCCAAGCATATCATAGATCAACATCTAACATTATATATCCAAGTTTACATGTAAATTAAAGTTGTCAAATGGGTTATTATTGATAATAGATCAAGATTTAATATTTGAAATATATATTTATTAAATTTACTAAGTATATAGGTACAAGAATTTATTTATTTATAGATGAAAATTTGATAATATTCTACCAAAAGTACTTAGACAAACTACATTACATATAACCACAGGTCCTCATATGATCGCCACCATTTTTAGGTCATGATAATTACCTAAAATATAATATTATTTTATGGATACAAAGGACACACAAAATGAATTTAGTTCCCTCTACTCTATATGTGTGTTTAAATTTTAGTCAATAAGGATACACACACACACACACACACACCCATATCTGTGTGTGTGTGTATGCATGTATGTATCCTCTTTGGATCAAGAATCATTTAAATATTATGCATTAACTCAACCCTAGGATTACTACATTCCTCACATGCAACCACATGCACAACAATTAAAATACCAAGTTCCTCTTCAATTTCATCATTAAAAACTATAATCAATATGGATTTTGGTTTAATTATTTACAAAAATGGGATATACATGACAAGGATTGGGAACACATGCAAAAGGCATCATTAACCCCATTCAAGTAGTTTAGCCAAAAAGGCAACATGGACTCAATTATTTTAAGGAATCAATAAAATCAAAGGAAGAATCATCTATACAACTCATTGTTTACACACATTTACTCAAACCACAACTTGATCTAGCAAAAAAATTTCATAATAAATTTACATTACAGTTGGTATACCTAGAAATGATAGATGATACAACTTCACTATAAATTTTGACATTAGGAAAATTTTCAAATGACGAGACCCTCCTAAAATACTTGGGGACACATGAAGATTTTCATTATTTATATCAAAATAAAAAATGAATACTTTGGAGAAACAAATAACACTAATGAACAAATTAGAGAGGATAGTCTAGAAACCATCCCTAAAACACCATATATTGAAGAAAAATTAACTCTATTTAATGAAGGGATAGTATAATATCATTATGGAATGGAAAAATATCCATGACCCATACTTCTTGCAGCCTTATTAAATAAAATGGATTTAAAACTCTTTGACAAGGCTTACATGATTATTTGGAATTATTTGCATGGTCTTACAAAGACATTCTTATAATTTTCTTGCAATTAAAATACTTGATATGGTACTATATCTTGATGTTAATCGAATCAAGTAAAAAAATAGATGCATCTAAAAGTAGCCTTGGTAGTCTAAAAAAAATTGAATGACTTTTAGATGTAGGATTTGTTTGAGTTATAGATTATCCTAAGTGGGTTTCTAATATAGTTCTAATTACAAAGCCTAATGGAGACACTTGATGTTGTATAGATTATCATGATTTAAATAAGGCATACCCCAAAGATGATTTATCATTAAAAAATATCGACATGATCTTTTAATCTACTACTAGTCATGAAACATTATCATTTATGGATGTTTTTAAGGATACAATCAAATGAAGATTAACCCTATAAACAAAGAAAAAACATCATTTATCACACCATGGGGAACATTTTACTACATTGTCGTGTCATTCATATTAAAAACACTAGAGTTACTTAGAAAAGAGATATGACACATATATTCCATGACTACATACATAATATTTTCAAAGATTACATGGATGACTGACTTAAAAAATCCAAACATTGACGATATCATGCTTTAGATCTATGAAAAATATTTGAAATACTATGAAAAATTAAGATGCACCTAATTCCAAAGAAGTGTGTGTTTGGCATTACATAAATAAACTTACTTGACTATATTAAATATCAAAGAGGCATTGAAGTAGATATTAAAAATATCAAATCCATCATTGACATGCCTCCCCCATCATGATTGAAGCAATTATAGTCATCTAAATAAATATTCAAGTAATCAGATGGTTTGTTGCTCAATTGGTTGATAAAACATAACATTTCACATGCCTGTTAAATAAATATACAAAATTTGAATGGGATGTAATTTTTCAACATAGTTTTGATGTAATCAAAGAAAATGCTCAATCCACCCATCCTCATGCCACCAACATTAAATAGATCTCTAATACCATACATCTTAGATATGAAATATGAATTGGGTGCATTACTTACATAATATGATGATGATAATAAATAGCATGCCATTTCTTATATTGGTCGTACATTAGTTAATTATGAGAAAAATTACAATGGAATGGAAAAAATATTATTATCTCTTGTGTTTGTAACAAAAAAAATTACAACATTACATGCTTAAAAATGAGACACAAGTTATCACAAAGGTGAACCCACTCAAATTCCTTATGTCCAAGTCACATTTATCAGGACACATTTTTAAATGGGTAATGCAACTCATGGAATTTAATTTAAAATTTATATGCTAGAAATTCATAAAAGGGTAAAGTATCACAGATCATGTAGAAGTAGCTCCATTATTGGATACATCACCAATTCATTATATTTTTTAGATGACTTTACCACATATCACATCAATGATGATACTTGGATCATGTACTTCAATGGATCAACATGTGCCATTATTTTAGGATCAGGGATAGTTTTCATTACTCCTTAAGGTCAACCATTACCATTTTCCTTTCATTTGGGATTTTCATGCACAAATAATATAATAGAATATGAGGCTCTAATATTATGTTTTCTACTACTCAAATTTTATAAATAAAGTCTCTGAAAACATATGGAGATTCCTAGGTGGTGGTTAATAAGGTATTAGATATTTATCAAACTAAAGAGGAAAACTTAATCCCATATAAAAAAATTGTACAATGTCTAATGAAACACTTCAACACATTTTCAATAGAAAACATACCCCACAAAGATAATAGGCATGTCGATGTAATGGCTAATACAACTTCAATGATCCATATTGATATCAATGATGATTAGGATATTTTTAATATTTATCAATTAATACATACATTAATTATACAATAGCTTTATATTCTTTAGAATCTATGGAAGTCACGACACAACAAATTTTGAATGGTATAGTGATATATATAATTTATTATATTAGTATGTTATCCCTAAAAAATCCACGCGTAATGACAAATATAATTTCCAATGTAAGGAAAATTGATATGTTCTAATTTAAGGATCCTTATTCAAAATATCATTTAATGGGAAAATAATTAGATGCTTAAATCGTAAAGAAGCTAAAATCACCATACTAGAAGTGCATGATAGTGAATGTGTTTGTAACTTTAGTCGCGAATCCATGCCGCAAAAATTATTATGACAGCGATACTATTGGCTAAAAATGAATTAGGAATGTCATGAACATGCAAAAATTTGTCCACAATGTCAAAAGCATATCAACCTAAGTCTTGATCCATCATACGAATTGTAACCCATTATTTCACTTTAGCCATTTTCCCTCTTAGGATTTTATTTGATTGGAAATATAAATCCAAAATCATTAGATGGTCATAAGTAAAATATTACCATCATAGAATATTTTAAAAAATGGGTTGAGGCCATACCTTTATAGTCTACCATGGGAAAGGATATTTGTAACTTATTAATGACACACATCATTTCCTAGGTTGGACTACCATTAGCTATTGTTATGTATAATGACTCATCTTTAAAAAAAATAATAGTTAAACAATTTTGTGATAAATTCAAAATTTGTCATACCTTCTCCACTCCTTATTACCCACAAAGAAATGGGAAAGTATAAGTTACAAATAAAACATTAGTTATAATCTTATGAAAAATTGTCATAAAACATGACACATATTGGCACAATCTATTAACTATGCACTATGGGTATATCAGACTAGTGTGCATACATCAATAAAGGATACACCATATTTTATTATTTATGACACAAACAATATTTTGTTATATTTAGAAATTAATTTTACTGGTCTTTCTCAAAGACATCATCAAAGATAATGAGTATCATAAAAAATAATTACATGAATTAAAAATAATTGACAATAACTTTATTCAAGCTATTGAGCACCTCAAAGTCTATGAAGATTGTATCAAATGAACATATTGAAAGATGGTTCATAATCATGAATTTCAAAATACTGGTCTCATATTAAATGAAAATAAAAAGAATACTAATTGAGACAAGGAAACTAAAGGAAAGTGCAAGCCCAATTAGTTGGGCATATTCATGGTTACTAAAAATATAGGTACAAGATCTTAACGTTTGGCTATACTCGAAGGGAAACCTATGAAGAACCCTATGAATATCATGCACCTACACCTATATAATATATAAAAATACATATAAAAAAATAAAAATAAATAAAGTATAGCAAAGTATAAAAACATTTAAAATATTTTCAAAAAATAAAAAACCAATCCCTGAACAAGGCATAAGATGCCAATTACTTCTTTCCATATTCAATTCATCATATATGTTGGTAGTAACATATTATTTTCTATAAACACATGTATTTCATGAGGTATTTCTGTGTGATGCCAAACATACATTATACATATGCATTATTAAATGGACTTCCCTTCTTCCCAGTGGCCATGCCTATAAAATGTTGAGCTATATATATTAAAAGTGTCTGGCTAAATCACTCATATTTTACATTGTGATAATAAATATGCTACCTTGCTATAATATGCCATTTTTTCTCATATGGATGGAGTAGACTAGTTTTCACTTGTTTTATCCTCCTTCCATGTTATTTGATTTATTTCATAATATGATTAACATTGATTGCGTATTGTGTGTGGCCCTTGACCCTTATGTGCAATTTTTTTGAGCATATTTATAAGATAATTGTTTGGTATGTCTAACATTTGAACATGTCAATTGACTGGGCCTTTGGGCTTATGTGTGAAATATTTTCTTGTGTGGCATTTGGACATGTCCCTTGTATGTGGCCCTTGGAATTATTATATGAAATTATGTGACATTGTGTGTTGTTTTTTATTGTTTTTTGAGTTTATTATGCTTATTATATTGTGTACCTCATTGCCAAATCTATCTAGACATAACACTTTGTATGCCTTGTATTCAATATGTTATATACACGTTTCATTGAAAATTTCATTTTATATGATAACATACAATAAAACATGACATAATATTATATTATCATATATTTATCACATTATACCATTAAATATTTTTTTGAGATGAGTGACTTGTAGGATACATCCTCATCTCAAAAGAGGGGCATACAAGTGGGTTTGTCTTAGAGATCCAAACTACCTTGAACATATTTGGGACAAAAGACAAGTTCAAAGATATAAAATACAAGTTTCAAAAATATATAGTACAAATTTTCAAAGATTAAAACTAATGTAAATCATATTTTATAAGTAGAATATAGGTTTGCAAAGATTCAAAGTGATTCATAAATCAGACATATGATAGATATTAGCACAACAATACAAATTATATGAGCATATGACATGATTATGAACTCACTTTTTAAAGAATCAAAGCTCAAAATCACACACACTTGAATTCATATGCATGGACATATGTAAAACATTTATAAGATCAAAATTACATGTTGTAAACAAAACTACAGTTGAGAATATAGATGCATAACATTAAATATCATTGACACATATTTAGAGGGCCATGATACTAATTCATGATCAAGTTTATTCAAAGATTCAAAGTTTCAAAATATCAAAATTTAAAGTTTAAAAAAGATAAAAGTTTCAAAGTGTAAAGAGAAAAGTTTCAAAGTTCAAAGAGCAAAACATTTAAAATCAAAGGTAAAATATTCATTTCAAAGCAAATTCTATGAGAAATGTGGTCATGAATATTATTCATTATATTTTGATCATGAAAGTTAAAGTATAGATTCATCTATAAAAATGTGATTTGAATCTATATGGGTGATTTAGTCTGAGTATAGTGTCACTCAATGGAATTGGCAACACTTCTAGAAAACCTAGCATGGTTCCACCATTTTAGATCAATACATTCTAAACTATTCAATATTCATGACAGTTGGAATAATGCATGTTTACAACTCAAGGGATTATTAGTAATTAGAAATTGGGGCTTGATCACTCTAAATTTGCCATTGATTCAAATTTTCTAAGTGTTTCAACAAGGGGGCATGGTTCTTCATTATTAGTTATAGGTTATAGAGAAATTTGATTTCACTTACATATGTGTATGCTCCTTTGATCTCTTTTAAATTTTTTAAACAAAGTTAAGCTCTTTCAAAATTTAAATGCATAAATTAATACTTCATGAGATATTTTAGGGTTTGATAAATTTGAGTGCCTTCTATAATTGAAGTATCTACTCAAAGACAAAGTGTGTTGTACACAATCAAGCTTAACTCTTTCTCCTTTACTCTAGCAATTTCATTTCTAGAAGGGGGGTAATACAGACATATAAATTTGGTCACAAATAATTGACAATGCTAATAATTGATAAATTCTAAATCACATGACTTGTGCATAATTACTTGACTATTATTCACCATTCCTCTTATCAATTTTTTTATATATGGGCTCGACCCTTTGTTTATCTTACTATTGTACAAAAATTTCAATTTTAAATTCTCAAGTTGTCTAAAATCACCTTCAAACTATCCCCAACAAAGGATAGTTGTCTATGTAATCATAACATAGGTCTTTAATAGGTGGACATGAACATAATGTGCCCTTCTCCACTTATGATGACCATGTCTTGTGCTAAATAATAACTAGTTTCCAAAATTTAAAACATAATTTTGGGTCTTCTCACATGTTTCACATATTTGAATGAAGAAAATTATCAAAATATTATCCTATAAATACATATTAAGAGTCATTCATTTCCCCACATGTTATTCAATTGGTTCAAGCATATACACTTTTTCACATTGAGCAAATTTGTCCTATTCTACCCAAAGTCTAAATCATTCACAAGGAACAACCATAAGCTGAGTCAAGATCCCTTTAAATCAAGTCAAGCGGTATCATTTTCAATATTGAAATCCATTTTATTATTTCATACACAAAGTCAAATGATGATAATCTCACATTCACTTTAGGTGGGAGAAATATGTGGGCTTGATTTCCTTTGGAGTATTAGACATGTAAGAAATGGTAAATCGTCAAGGGGGTGATTGAGGTCAACTTAGACCATTACACTCCCATATTTTTATTATAGGTTTTAAGCAATAAAAAGGGTTTCAAATACTCTAAAAAATAAACAACAATTTCTACATAACCAAACCCTTGTTACGATATATCAGATTACTCAACATCCACAAGAAAAGAAGGTGCAATATTAATAGTTTTTGTGCATAGTAAATTGGGACAAGTCTATGATTGGACTTAGGAGCAATGCACTATTTTTCATATATAGTGGACCTATCCTAGTTGAATATACATAAAAACTAATCATAATGCCTTTTTACACCTACAAATGATGAGTAATATGATATATCACAACTAGGTTTTGGCCACATAAATAATGTTATTGTCTTCTCTTATCTTTAAAACCCTTATGTAACTTTGATAGCTTGAAAAACTATAATAAAAAGAGGGGAGTATAATGGGTTAAGCTGACTTCATTCACCCCCTTGATAACTGACCATTGCCTATGTATCTAATACTCTAAGGAGGGAAATCAAGACCATAGTTCTTCCACCTAGAGTGAATGTGAAATTATGCTCCTTTGACTATGTGTATGCTACTAGAAAATGGCTTTGATTATTGACAATGATAATTCTTGACTTGCTTCAGAGGGATCTTGACTTAGATTATGGTTGTTCCTTGTGAATGATTTAGAATTTGGGCATAATAGGGTAGTTTTTCTTAATGTTCAAAAGTGTATATGTTTTAACCAAGTGAATATAAAGTGGGAAAAATGAATGACTCTTGATATGTATTTATAGGAGATTTAAAAAAAAATTCTTTTAGCTAACCATGTGAAATGTGTGGGAAGACCTATAAGGATATTTTGAATTTTAGAAACTAGCTATTATTTGGAATAGGATATGGACACTTAAGTGGATAGGGGTGCACTTGGATCCTATCCAATAAGTATTGACTGTTCAAAAGGTTCAAAGATATGTATCCTCTATTGGGGATAATTTTAAGGTGATATTAGACAACTTGAGCATTTGACATTGAAATTTTTGTATAGTAGTAATGACAAACAAAGGGTTAAACCCACATATATAAAAATAGCTTAGAAGAATGGTAAATACGAGTCAATTAATTGTGCACAATTTATGTGGCTTGAAATGTATAAATAATTTTAATTGTCAAGTGTATGTGTCTATATTTATGTGTCTAAAATTACCACAATTACATGTGAAGTCTTTTGTCTATTTGATGTAAGCTTTTTAGTTAATGATTTTACTAGAAAATCATGTTGTTTTATAATATGATCTAGTTCATGAAGCGTGATATTTTTCTTTATTATTTTCATGTCTTCCACTATGTTGTATCATCATTTGTTGAAGGTAGGATACAAGTTAGTAGCATGTATTTGATCATTTCCCATCAATGGTGTAGAATCATTTTTAGTTTATGGGTTTGAAGGAAGTATTTTATTATTTGATGGTGTTTAATTAGTATTGGGTTGTTAAATCTTACTTTTCAATGCATAGTTATTATGTTGGTACTATTGAAAATAATGTATCTCTTTAACATTTTATTTTGGCTCATTGTCATCTTGGTCAAGGAAGCAAAATGTTTCCAACATCATTTATGTACTATGTGTAGTATTAAAATAACTATAAGCATTAGTTGTATTGGGATTATTGGGGACTACTTCATAAACTTCCATTCATTACCTGTATAATCTCAAAACCATTACAAAACTCTACACATTCAAGTGCTCCACGTTGATCAGTGTTGTGATAATTAGGCAACACTACTTCACAAATATTAATCTCTAATAACCTATTTCATGATAAATCAATATTTTTTGGTAGTACTTGAATGGTTGAACCGTTAGTAATAGAAATTGTGTGTATTATTATTTCTATTTGTACCACCTACTTATCTCTGGAGACTTAAAAAATCATTACTGATTTTCTAAACTAGTTGTTGAATTGTATCTAGCTCTCCTTTTGTCAATATCTGGGATGGGGTTTAAATAGTATTAATAGAAAGGATAAAATATTTCTTAGGATTGTTAGTTATGTTATGAAAACTTAAGAAACTAAGTTGTCAATTAGGTACTAATTATCTCAAAGGTCACACATTAGTAATCAAAGAAAGATTAATTAGGGGTACATTATGATTTACATTGGGAATTACATTTAACATTATAATATTGGAATTAATGTTGGGAATAATCAACCCAAACATCAACCCAAATGGGTTCAGTCATTTTACAATGTTAATGGCATGATAAAATGCTTATGCTAAATAATTTATTTGTGTAACTCACTCGAGGAATACAATAGTAATGAGGTCTAGTGCATTTTTATACATTTATAGGGTTAAAATAGTGTTTGGTATATATGTTTCACAAATTATAATATACATATTTTGTAATCTAGTGTTAAAATATCTTATGGAATTATGGGGATCCCTTTTTAGGCTAGAAAATTGTTGGTACAAAAATCTAGGATTAGTTACTCTTCCAAATTATGATAATAAAGTCGTCTTAAAATTATCCCAATTATGGTTAGAATCCTTTGGTAAGCTAAGGAACCAATCATATGCAACATATTTTAAATAAAACATGAAGAATCGATAAGAAACATATTATTATTCTAATTTCAAGAGATTTAGGGCTCATTCAAATGTTGTAACATGTTCCTCAATATTTTTGGCCCCATTGGGATGAAACCAATGAATATATATTTCATGGCCATTTTGGAGTTCATGGATAATTCATGGGATGTTAATTGTAGTTCCAGCCAACCAAGTCACCATTGGTTCAAAAGGTATAAAATTGGGAGAGACAAAAAAATTAGGTTAGGTATGTGAGAGTTTAGATTTTATTTTGTCAGATCTAGGCTTCCTATGTACCTCTAAAGGTTGAAGTAATAATAGGCCAAATTTAGAATTTAACCTAGTTAACCTTGTAGGGAGCTCCATATTTGATTCATCCTACTTAGATGAAAATCTTATAAAATTTCAAAGATGGTGGTCCCTTATTCTGGTGCTAGCTAAATCCTATTGACATGCATAAAACCCACCTAATGAATTTGATGGGAAAACTCCCTCTTGTTTTATGATCACAAAGCATAATCTAGTGCATGAGTTATAGGCATTTGGTTTTATGATTAACCACGTGATATAATATCTTGGAGCAGGTGGTTTTTACAATCTAAGATCCTCTTTAACTATTTCTTAAATTTATTCAACACAAATATAATATATTCAAGAGTGAATATAAATAAAGGTGCTATAATACAAAAACTTTCTCAATAAAAAAATATAAAAAAGAGGGAAGGAAGGGAAGAAAAATAAGTTTTTTGATTTAAAAAAAATGTCTCTTTAGTTTATTAATATATTAAACTCTATTATATGCTAGAGTTTAAAGACCCTATCTCTACCTATTGTAACATATAATTTTACCCTTGTGAGAGAGTTTTTTAGGCTTTCTCTCTCCTGCCTACAAAATGGGATCAACCCCAGGATGTGGGAATCATGTGATGGGGTTGAACCTCTAAAGAAGGTTGGTTCCTCTTGGTAGATTACCTAAACTATTAGTTTTGACTTGGAAAAGGGTAAAAGGGATATAAGGGATAATCAAAAGCATATAAAGGGTGATACACAAAACTGAAAGACACTCAAAATTAATTAAAACTAAAACTAAGGTAGCTCAAAGATAATCCTCCTTCACACAATCTCTCAAACTAGTCATTTTGCATCAAAATTCCTAAACTAGGCTCATTAGACAAGAGATGAAGCATGAAGGAGTATCAAAAATCACACTATACCATAATTAATGATCAAAATAGCAAAATTTCAAACCTATAAACACACCTTAAACCACCTAAAAAAGGTAAAAAGGAGAGGATATTCACTATGGAAGAAGGATCCTTCACAAGACAACCATGCACAAACTAATTAAAACACAAAGTGTAGGTAAAGAGATAGGTAAAAATGGATAATATTATTTCTTTGAAGGTTGTTTATTACATAAATTGGTAGGGATATTCCATACCAAAATGAGATCATAATTAATACGAAGAGAACAAGTCTCTTATATAGAAGAATGAGGAGAAGAGAGGAGCAAGAAGCATTTATAAGTCAATAAATGACCTTGAACCACCTCCAAGGCTACAACTTTTGATTTAGAACATAGGAAAAGGAGTTAATCATTCATTTATACTATTTTATCTCCTTGAGGACATTTTGCACTTTTACTTTTAACTTAAAAGGCTCAAAAAGGCTCCAAAAGCTCCATTTTTTGGCATATTAGGCACCTTTTGGTCTAAAAGTCTCTTGAATTAGATGATGTCATCATACACTAAAATGAGAAAAGTATTTGTTATTATATAAGGCCTCTTAAATTTTACCTCACTTGCCTTGAAAATCTCCTCAACTCTCTCCAACTTTCCCACTTGACAAATTCGCCATACTTGAACACTAGCCTACTAGAAGCTTTCTTTGACCATTAACAATTAGTAACTTTAGTATTAGATGTTTACAAGTCCATAAAGTAAATTGTGTCTAATTTAAATTTGAAATGTATTCTTTTTATCCTTGGGACACCATTAAAACACTATTAGACCTGCACTTTAGCTCTAAACCTATGTCTTCACTATTAAAGCCTCTTGAGAGCCTAGGCCACCATGAGAGTTTTCACCCTTAATTTTGTCAATGCCCCTAGAAGCTGGATTATGACCTTAAAATGTATTTTAAATTCCATATGGTTCTTTATTTAACATTTTTTGGTCCTTAACAAGACCTAGTTTTACATGACTCCATTAATGGAGGTCTTCAAACTTGCTTGACTTCTTCATTTTTTTCCCATAGGAATTCTTGTCAAGCTACTAAGACACATTAGAAGATATTTTAGGACTTATATAAGGATTTTTTACTTAAATATCATGCATTTAGGGATGAGGATGAAGTTTTGGGTCTCATTCAAGACCTGCAATAATGGTGGCAACCTCCATTAGACCTGTAAAACTCACAAAATCATTAAAAAACCTATGTTTTTCACTTCCCATTTAGAAAAACACCATATAAGATATTGGAAATAAGTATAAATGATATATAGTTTTTATTAAGTTCTTATTAGACCTATTTCATGCTTTAGAGTAGCTTGTTCAATTCATAACCTAGAACTTGCCCGCTTTTAATCTAATTTTGAGATGGGATAACACCCATACATGATAAAATTGCTTAAAAAAAAGGTAATAATTATGATTTATGGAGTATTTTATAGGTTTAATTTGATTATAATACCATTTTATGGTTTTATAATGAATTCTAGGAAGTTATAAACCAAACTGGACCTTTTGAGGGTTTAGGCAAGCAAAACCCTGATTTTGGCTTTGATAGTGGTTATTGAATTTAGGGGGCAAACTAGGGAAAATAAGATATATTTATGGATATAAATAAATTCACCAACTTTCCTCAAAATTTAATTTCTTAACTCTTATTATACTACACGTACCAAGCATTTGAACCTACAAGTCGATTTGACAAAAGGACAAAAATAAGGTTTTAGAGTGGCCTGGGATCTTAATGATTTTTCATAAAACCAAGGGATATAATGGATTTATAAATGATTTTAAAACATTATTATTAACCCCATACACCTTATCATACAATCTCATCTTCCCATGCAACCTCTGTGGCACATATTGAGTGAGTAAAACTCACCTTTGAGCTCCTTCTTATAGGCTTAGTCGAGAAAGGTAAATTTAGTGCAAAATGGGTCAAAAAAGTAAAGGGGAAATATGATTTTTTTTGGTGATTTAAAACCAATTTCATGATTTATAAACTTTTTTTCATGACCTGAACCATCAAATGGGATTGAAAACCTTCTGGCCACCATGAGCTACCCACTAGCCTCCTTAGAGCTTTCAATGGTTTTAGGCTTTTCCATGGTGCTTTGGAGATTGAATGAGATTATTTTATACTCAAGACTCTTTGTGTGGGGCATAAAATTATTTTTAGACCTTTTCAACCTTTTATTCACTTGGAAACTCTTTAAATTAGTTTGGGAAGGTGTGCCACCTTCTAGGCTTAGGTAGGTCTCGGAGGGTCTCTTTGCTAGTTTGAGCCACTTGGAGTTTGTTTTGGATTTTAAAACTCACTAAAAACATGATGTTGGATATTATAAAAAATAATGATCAATTTTAAATACATAAATCCTCCTTTTGACCTCTATTAAAGGTGCTTTTAGACCTAGTTTTGAGTATGGACTCCATTAATGGAGCTATGAAAACTTGGTTTTCCTCTCTCTTGATCCCTCTCTATAAATATTGGACCATACCATGGTAATTGTGAGGTATATTAAATATTTTAAGGCATACCTATATGTTTAAAATTCACCATGTACCCAAAACATCCATTTTTTTCTTGAGCTCCATACTAGCTCTCTCATGCTTACGAGAAACAAGAAAACTAGGAAGTGAGAAAAGGCCATATCTTGAGATTTATAAGGTTTAAATACCTCATTATTTTTTAATTGGGAAAATAAATAAATAATAAAACTATTAAAATCATTTTTTTCATCACTAAATCAAAAAAACCCTCTGAAAGCACCAATTTAGGCCTACTACACACTCATAAATTGTGAACTATGAGACATAGGGAGTAAGAAGTAGGTGAATATTAATATTTATAAGGTATAAATACATAATTATTATTTTTGGAACATTTAAATAACCATATAAATTCTAAAATAATTATGTTTTATCATTAAATCATTTAAGTGCCTCAAAAATGATTTTTCTGACTGTCTACATTTGCATGCCAAAACCATGAATTTTGCAAATTTGCACTTCTCCACATTTTACATTGAAATTATGAATGTGATCAATATAAATAGGTTTGGGGATACCAATAATCACCCTCATATACTTAAAAAATTATCACATGAGATTCAAACCATCTGTGATACCTTATATCCCTCCAAGAAGTTTGCTTAGCAACATATTGACTGTCAAAAGATAAGCATAGGACCGTGACAAAACAATGGATGATTTCACTATTATTGTGACCTAAAAAATATTATATATAGATAAAAACATTCATAATAATAACTTTTACCGATTTTTACAACTGGATCATGCCTCTAGAGGCCTCAAGATGCATTTTTCTTAAGTCTAGCTAGTGGGATGCCTGTGTTTCTAATTATCATGTTTTTTTAACTATACTAGCTGAGTTCTAACCTTTTCATGCTTGTAATTATGAAATTAGAGTGTATAAAAGGATTTTATGATGTTTTATTGACTTTAATACAATATTATTGATCATTCATTGGTCAAACTCAGTCTTATACACCCTATCAAACACCATTTCTCCTCAAAGACCTCAATGTAACTGTCTTACAAACACTTTTGTAGATGATAATTGGGGAAGTGGAAGTGTTTTATATACATTAAAAAATAATTTGGTACATTTATAGATAAAAATTGAGTTTTAAACTTCCTCTCATATCTTCCTTTATCATATTTTCTCTCCAAGGGTGTTCTTAGCCCTCTCTTAGCTCTTTATGCCTAAAACACTAAAAAATGGATTTTTAACCTTTCCATGTATGAAAAATATTGAAAAATGTTTTATTCAGCTTATGGAAGGTACCATGATTTCCCATACAAAATTTTATACCTTTAAATATTGTGATCATATGCAAACCTTGAAACAACTATGACACCAAGCTTAGGAAAATGCATGGTTTAGGGGGGCAAAAAAAAAATTTCCTCCTCAAGGGATCAGTAGAGTCTCCAATGGATTTATTTCATGATATTTATAATGATTCACTATACACACAACATTTTATCTTCCCATTGGTTTCCATTTGAATTTATACAAGCATTTTGCTAATTTTTTCAGGCCTAGAGAGTGCCTCATGGGGCTCTTCACTGATTAAAACTACCTTTCTCACTATGCTTCTTGCTTTTCCTACACTCTCCTAAGATGGATCAACCTCATATTCATAAATTTATACACATTAGACTCTTATAATCCATTAATGGAGGTTTTCAAGGTTGGATAAAGAGATAGTTCTTGAGGTAGGAGAGCCAAAACATTGATTTTTGCTTGGAGAAGATATTCTCATCAAAATCTAATTATAGAGGCCTAAAAGAGGATGGGGAAGGCACTAATTAAGGATAGGAACATTTATTATGGTCATGAAGACTAGTATTCTCTCTCCCAGTGGGTCATCCACTATAGTAAGACTACCTCTTCTTTAGATCTTCAACAAAACATCTTCATAGTTTGATGGAGCATCTTCAGAGCTACTTACCTAGATCTTCAAAGCTTGAATAAGGATATTCATAAATCTATGAAGCATATTCAGATATATATATATATATATATATATATATATATATATATATATATATATATATATATATATATATATTCAAATCTTGACTAAGTATCTTCTTATCTCATTATGTTCTATGTCGAGTCTTCAAAATTATTGCCAAAAAGGTATTGCCAAAATTATTAATGACTTCTCAAGCCTTAAAAATCTATCTAAGTAGAGAAATAGGTTGCCTCTCAATAGATCCCAAAACCACACAAGAGTCTATACATCTCTCAAAACCACACCAAGACCTTCCATGATACTACATTACATCATCAAGTCATGACTAGAAATATACTAGTCATGAAGGCAAAAGGTCACTGAATGGTCTAGAAGATTGGCTTGATCCATATAGGCAAAAGTTTCATATGTAGGACAATTTTAGACAACATTTGTAGTGACCTCATAGGATTTCATGCCTATCTATAGAAAATAATAGTTTCCTTAGTCTATCCATTAGGATTATGGGGTCACAAATGTCTTTTTCAAATTGGTTTTCAACTGATCACAAGGCTATAAATATTCTAATTAGAACTCTTAAAACAATAAGGAAAACCCCAAGATAAAACATCAATGTGATCAAATAACTTAGGGAAAAGAAACACACAACAAAATGGAAATGTGCACAAGGAACTTAGAGGAAAGTAAAAGGATGTGCAATGTGTACAACTAAAACTTACAAGTACCATCCTCTTAGATCAAATGGGAAGATTTTAACATCCTTATTTTTTAATCAACAAGGATGAAAAATACCTTGATTATGAGGCACCAAATCTAGTGAACTAGACTACTTGATTGCGAATCTTTTTGGCATGCTCTTCAATGGATGAATTGGGACAAACATATCTTGAATGTAGAAAAAATGACTTACTAGTTCAATATTTACTTGATGTTGGTATTTATCCTTGGGAAATCTCTCTAAGCTCACTTCATGATGGGTTATAGGATCACTTGTAAAATTTTCACTTGATGACTCTTTTGAACGTGAAGGTTGAATATATAGGCTTAGGCAAAAGAGACCTAGTTCATCCCAAAAGGCAACTTCCTTTTGGTCACTTGTAATAGAGATAGTCTCAACCTCACCAAGACTCAATCTATGACATATAGATTGGTATTTTTCCTTTCTATATAAGGGAGGGTTATGATTTCAAGTAAGGTCTAACTCATCATGCTTTTGAGGCTCTTGATTTGACCAATCTTCTTCAAACCTAAAGACATCAACACTACCTTCAAGTGATACTACATTCTAAGATTGATAAACTAATGTAACCTCACTCTAAACTTCTTCATTTTCATCTATGTAGAATGGATATTTAGTAGTCCATTCAAGGTTTGCCCCATATTCAACTTGAGGATTGTCCTCTTCAAGCTCTAAATCATTTGTGTCAAAGCCATACCAAGAAGGCTGGTCCAAACCTAATTTTTCCTCCTCTGAATGAATTTGGATTATTATTATTATATCTTTATCATAAACAAATTTATTTTCCTCTTATGGATCACCTATGAATGAAAGATCCTCATCTATCCTTGGTAAAATGGGTTCTTTCTCTAAAAGGGGAATGATGGGAGGGTGAAGAGGTTCACCTTGCTTGTAACTTAGGAGAGTACTACTCCAACTAGGGATATTGAGAGGTGTCTTTGGTGGTTCTTGAGGAAGGGAAGGGGAGTATTGTAACTTTTGTAAAGAAATATCATTGAGCTGAGCTATGCATACACCACTTTCTTTTTGAATCAAAACTTCCTTCTTCTCCAAGACTAATTCTTGGGTCACCATAACCAACACCTCCTCCTTCATCTCTATGCCTTCATTGATGTATTTACATGAGGGAAATTTATATGGTATAACAACCTTGTTGTATTCTTTTTCTTGAATAGGCCAAAGAGAGAGTGGTCTCACTAGTGAGGGCATGTATAACTAGGATCATTGGCATAGGGAGAGATACATGGTGGGATGGATTCATTATCTTGAAGGAGAGTGTGTGTAGGGGTAAAAGAGGGTAAACTGATTTGTTTTGGGTTTGATATATTCTCTCTCCCAATGCTATAACACCTCTTTAATGGATATTGCCCACTTCTTCATCTCTTGCTTCTCAATATGTGGATAGTCACCTTATTCAATGGATTCCCACATAATCCAAAACTCATGAAAGAATCTCTTTATCCCTTCCATGACATGAATGGGGAATTCTTGTCCAAGTCCAACCTCTTGATTTATTTTCATGATTACTCTCCCTTGGTCCAATATTGCTTCTTTGATTCTTGACAAGGATGGGCCTTAACAAGGTTAGATAAGGGGATGATTTGAAGCTCATAGAGGGGAGAGGATACATATGACTGATATGAGTGATTATGAGGGCCACTTGGGGGAAACACATAAAATTTATTAGCCTAATATGAGTGATGTGAAGGTAGAGAATAAACATGTTGATTAAAAGAGGTTTGAGTATACATACCAAGGTTGTGATTTTAGGAACTTAGGCTATCGAACTAGTTGATGCTTATAGTGGAGTTTAAATTAATGTTTGAAAACATTACTTTGAAGGATAATTGCATTGAAGAACAATAACAAGAACCCGTCAGTGAAGTGAAGAACATAGTAGTCCCACTGGGTGTGCTAGAAATTGTTGTAGCATAGAATTGAATCCTTGTGAGAGGATTTTTTAGGATCTATCACTCTTGGATATGAAATGGGATCTAACCTAGGCTATAGGTATCCTATGATGGGGTTGAACCTTGAGAGAAGGTTGGTTCCTCTTGGTAGATCACCTAAACTACTAGTTTTGACTTAGAAAAGGTAAAAGGGATACAAGGGATAACTGAAATCATACAAAAGGTGATACACCAAATTTAAAGACACTCAAAATTTATTTAAACTAACACTAAGGTAGGTAAAAGATAACCCTCACTAACATAATCTCTCAAACTAGTCATTTTGCATCAATATTCTTAAACTAGGCTCACTAGACAAGAGATGAAGCATGGAGGATTATCAAAACTCAGAATATACCATCATTAGTGATAAAAAAAGCAAAATTTCATACCTAAAAAAACACATTAAACCACTTGAAAAAGGTAATAAAGAGAGGACAATCACTATGGAAGAAGGATCCTTCATAAGGTAATCATGCACAAACTAACGAAAACATAAAATGTAGGCAAAGAGATAGGTAAAAATGGATAATATTAATGCTTTTAAGGATTTTTCATACATAAATAGGTAGGGATACACCATAAAAAAATGAGGAGTATGATTACAATGAAGATAAAAAGTCTCGTATATAGAAGAATGAAGAGAAGAGAGGAGTAAGAAGCATTTAGAAGTCAATAAATGACCTTCAACCACATCTAAAGATACCATTTTTTATTTACAACATGGTAAAAGGATTTAATCATTCATTTATACTATTTTATCTCCTTAAATACATTTCAAACTTTCACTTTAACCTTAGAAGGCTAAAAAGGGCTCAAAAATTCTCTAAAAGCTCTATTTTTGGCATCTAAGGCACCTTTTGGTATAAAAGTCTCGTGACTTGGATGATGTAATCATCCAATCAAGGGAGAAAAGTATTTTTTATTATACAAGGCCTCTTAAATGTTACTCCACTTTCCTTGAAAATATCCTCAACTCTCTCTAACTTTCCCATTTGACAAATTTGCCCTACTTGACCACTAGCCTACTAGAAGCTTTATTTGACCATTAACGGTTAGTCACTTTTATAAGTACATAAAGTAACTTGAGTCTAATTTCAATTTTAAATGAACTACTTTTCTCCTTAGGACACCATTAGAACACTATTAAACCTACACTTTAGCTCTGAACCTGTATCTTCACTATTAGAGGCCTCTTGAGAGCCTAGGCCACCATGAGAATCTTCACCCATAAGCTTATCAATACTCATAGAATATTTATTATGACCTTACAATGTATTTTAAATTCCATATGGTGCTTTATTTACCATTTTTTGGTCCTTAACTAGACCTTGTTTTACATGACTCCATTAATGGATGTCTTCAAGCTTGCTTGACTTCATTTTTTTGCCATAAGAACTCCTGTCAAGCTACCACAACACCTTAGAAGATTGTATAGGACTTGTATAAGGATTATGGAATTAAATATCATGTATGTAAGGATTAGGATGAATTTTTAGGCCTCATTTAAGACTTTTAACAATGGTGGCAACCTCCATTAGTCTTGCAAAACTCACAAAATCATTAGAAAACTTGACTTGTTCACTTCTCAATTCATAAAAGCACCCTATAAGATCTTGTAAATAAGTATTAGTGATATATAAATTTTACTTAGTTATTATTATATATTTTTCATTCTTTGGATCAGCTTGTTCAATTCCTAACCTAGAACTTGCCTCCTTTTTAAGCCTTTTTGAGCTAGCAGAATACCCACACATGCCAAAATTGCTTGAAAAATAAGTCATAATTATGATTTAGGGATTATTTAAAATTTTTAAAGTGATTTTAAGATAATTTTATGGGTTTATAATTCATTATAGGAGGTTAGAAACCAAATTAGACTTTTTGAGGTTTAGGCAAGCAAAACCCTAATTTTGGCTTTAATAGTGGTTCTCAAATTTTGGGTGTGAAATAGGGAAAATGAGAGAGATTTATGGAGGTAAATTAATTACCCAAATATAATCCAAATTTCATGTCTTAACTCTTCTTATATTTCAAGTACCAAGCATTTGAACCTACAAGTCGATTTTATAAAAAGGTAAAAACAAGGTTTTAAAGTGGCCTAGGCTCTTAAGAAATTTTCATAAAACTAGAGGATTTATTCGATTTATGAATGATTGTAAAAAAATATTATTAACCCAACCCACTTTATCCTATAATATAATATCCCCATGCAACCTCTGTGGTACATACTAAGTGAGTGAAACTCATCTTTGAGCTCCTTCTTATAGGCTTAGTCGAGAAAGGCAAATTTAGTGCAAAATGGGTCAAAAAGGTAAAGGGGAAGATTGAATTTTTTTTGGTGAAATTAAAAACATTTGAAATTATTTATAAACTTTTTTTCATGACCTAAACCATCAAATGGGATTGAAAACTTTCTGGCTACCATGAGCCACCCGCTAGCCTCTTTGGAGTTTGCAATGGTTTTAGGCCTTTCCATGGTGCTTGGGAGATTGAATGAGATTATTTTATACTCAAGACTCTTTGGGTGGGTCATAAAATTCATTTTAGACAATTATAATCCTTTTATTCACTTGAAAACTCTTTAAATTAGTTTGGGAAGGTCTGCCACCTTTAGGCTTAGGTAGGTTTGGGGGGGTCTCTTTGCTAATTTGAGCCACATGGACTGTTTATTTCCTTTTAAAACTCACTATTTTTTTTATCTCTTATAAAAATACTTGATAACTTTTACATTCATAAATCCTCCTTTTGACCTCTGTTAAAGGCTTTTTTAGACCTGGTTTTGAGCACAAACTCCATTAATGGAGCTATACAAATTTGTTTTTCCTCTCTCTTGATCCCTCTCTGTCAAGATTAGACCATAACATGGTAATTTTGAGGTATATTAACTATTTTAAGGCATATAAACATGTTTCAAAGGCACCATGTACCCAAAACATCCATTTTCTTCTTGAGCTCCATACGAGCTCTCTCATGCTTGCGAGAAACAAGAAAACTAGGAAGCGAGAAAAGGCCATATATTGAGATTTATAAGGTATAAATACCTAATTATGTTTTAATTTTAAACTTTAATAAATAATAAAAATTTTACATTCATTTTTTAATAATTAAATAAAAAAAACCTCTGAAAACACAATTTAGGCCTTTTACATACTCAAAAATTGTGAACTATGAGACATAGGGAACAAGAAGTAGGTGAATCTTGATATTTATAAGGTCTCAATATTTTTTTTTGGAACCTATAAATACCCATAAAAATTCTATAATAATTATATTTGATCATTAAATCCTTTAAGTGCCTCAAAAATGTTTTTTTTGATTGTCTACATTTACATGCCAAAACCATGAATTTTGAAAATTTGCACTTCTCCATGTTTTGCCTTGAAATTATGAATGTGATAAATATAAATAGGTGTGGGAATAAAAAAAATAACCCTCCTATTCTTCACAAAATCTCACATAAGGTTTAAACCATTTATCATACCTTATATCCCTCTAAGAAGTTTGCCTAACAACATGTTGACTATCAACAAACAAACATAGGATTGTGATAAAAAAATGGATGGTTACACTATTACTGTGACCTAAAAAATATTATAGATATATAAAAACACTCATTATTATCACTTTTACCAATTTTAATAGTTGGATCATGCCTCTAGAGGCCTTAAGATGCATTGCTCTTAAGACTAGCTAATGGGCTACCTTTGTTTCCAATTTTCATGGTTTTTCAACTATACCAACTAAGTTATAAACTTTTCATGATTGTCATTGTGAAATGATAGTGTAAAAAATGATTTTATTATGTTTTATTTACCTTATTGCAATAATATTAATCATTCATTGGTCAAACTCAGTCTTATGCACTCTGCCAAATACCATGTCTCCTCAAAGACCTCAATGTAACTATCTTGATAACACTGTTGTAAATGATAATTGGGGAAATGGAAGTGTTTGATATCCATTACAACATAATTTTTCACCTTTATATCTCAAAAGTTACCTTGAAACTTCCTCTCATCTCTTCCTTTATCATATTTGTTGTTTAAGGGCCTTCTTAGTGCTCTCTTAGCTCTCTAGGCCTAAAAAAATAAAAAATGGCTTTTTTACCTTTAAATGAATTAAAAATATTAGGAAATGTTTTATTCACCTTGGGTGATCTACAGTATGTCCCATTCAAAATTTTATACCTTGAAATATTGTGCTCATATGCAAATCTTGAAACAACTATGGTGCCAAGCTTAGAAAAATACATGGTTTAGGGGGCAAAACATAAAATTTCCCAATTGAGGGATCAATGGAGTCTAAAATAGCATTATTTCATGATATTGAGCATGATTAAACATACACAAAACCTTTTATTTTACCATTGGTTTCTATTTGACCTGATACAGGCATTTTGTTAAGCTTCTCAGGCCTAGAGAGTGCCTCATGGCCTCTTCACTGATTAAAATGGCCTTTCTCACTATGATTATTGATTTTATTTCTTTTCCCACACTCTCCTAAGATGGATCAACCTCATATTCATAAATTTAGACACCTTCAACTTTTATACTCCATTAATGGATGTTTTCAAGGTTGACCAAGGAGATAGTTCTTGAGCTAGGAGAGCCAAAACACTGATTTTTTCCTAGAGAGGATCTTCTCATCAAAACCTAATTATAGAGGACTAAAAGAGGATGGTAAAGGCACTCAATAAGGATTAGAATAGTAATTAATTTCATGAAGATGATATTCTCTCTCTCTCATTGGATCATCTACTACACTAGGACTGTCTCTTCTTCAGATCTTCAACAAAACATCTTCATAGCTTGATGGAGCATCTTTAGAGATTATTACACAGATATTCGAAGCTCAACTAAAGATATTCATAGCTTGATAGAGCATCTTCAGAACTGATTATGTATATCTTTAGAGCTCAACTAAAAAAATTCATAGCTCATTGTGTTCTATGTTGAGTCTTTAAAAATGTTACCAAAAAAGTGTTGCCAAAACTATTGATGACTTCTCAAGCCTTCAAAATATCTCTCAATAGAGAGACATTAGGTTTCCTCTCAATAGATCCCACCATCATATAAGAGGCTATATAGCTCCCAAAACCACACCAAAACCTTCCATGATACGTCATTGCATGATGAAGTTAGGACTAGAAAGAGACTAGTCATGAAGGTAAAAGGTCACTAAATGGTCTAGGAGAGTGGCCTGATCCATCTAGGAAAAAGTTTTGTATGTAGGCCAATTTTGGCCAACACTACCTATGGATCAGACACACAAAAACTATAGTGAAGAGTCTCTAATTTTCATAGTATTAACTTAGAAGATTATGATTGATGATAAATTTCATTAGCTTATAAATAAGTCTTTACTATAAAAACAATTAAACTAGCTAAAACTAAATCCAACTAATTTTCATAATCACACAATAATTTCATTCAGTAATCAACCAAAAAATAGGCCATGCATATTTAGAAATTTAGAAAAGATAATACGATATGACTCATCTATAACTTCTATATAATTGTTAGCTTTTATTGCTAAAATATTCCTTCCTTAGAGATGAATACAAAGTGTCATTTTATAATTAGATGGGCTAAAATAACTTACACACACACACACACACACACACACACACACACACACACACACACACACACACACACACACACACACACACACACACACACAAAATTTAAAGTTAAAAATTTCATGCAAAGATTATAGTGTTTTGAAATAATACATAAACCACTAAAATTAGATTTTCATTTACTTCACTACATTTGTGAAATGTTGGAAGTGTTAGATTGGGACTTGCTAGCTTGCTAAATCTGGAGGTATTTAGTGCAAGATTGATAATCTTCTTTTATTCTTGATATATTTATAACCGACACTCTAAAAAAAGAGTCTATCTTGGCCAACTACACTACATGGTTATCCAAAGGATTCCTTAATTTGATTTTCATGATGACTACCCATTTTATCTTTGCATAATTCACTATGTCAATGACTTAAATACTACCTCCCATGCTTGTCTACTAAGTTCTATTTTTGAAATCAATCTTAAAATTAGCTAATTTGGCTAAAAAATCAATAAAATATTTCAATTTTCTTCCTTATTTAGATAATTAAATAATTATCTCTTCTTGAAATAGCTCAAAATTATGTTATAAGGCACTATTAATAACATTAAGAATCGGGTGCATCTCATCTACCCATTCTTGTAGTGAGATTTTCATATGAATCATATAATTATGACATAGCCCAATATCATATAAGATCATAATATTGAGTTATAGGAACATGTTTTTCTTGATAACCTTGGTTAAATTTCCAAACTAAGCATCAAAATTTTCAATATGGTCTTGATAGATCTTCACCTTCTACTACGAGGGTGTGCTCCTCTCTTTGGCTTGCTAGCTCTCAACTAGGAGCTCATATAAAGACTCAAGTGCATTTTTTACTTATTAAATAATTCATTTAAGTACTATGGCCTTTGTTTGGGCTTCCAAAATATATACATCTTCTACTTCCAAAATCTATGCATACTCCTTTGTTTCTCCTAGATTGTCCTTCCTCTTCCTTATTAAAGTAAATAGTTCCTCTTCAGTCTCATGAAAGATCATCTTCTCCCCTTTGGTAGTCTTTCTTTTGGTGACTTTATTAAGCTTCCTAGTATGTTTTTCTAACTCTAGTTTAACCTCTAGTTCATTGACCATATCCATTTCCTTTCTTTTGGCCTTGGACAACCAAATGATTTTTATCTAGTCTTATTTTATTTGGGATATGGTAATGGTAGTGGATAAGGGTGGAGTGGATAACATGTTTAGATATGGATGTATTAGAGGATGTATAAGAATGGGAGTTATATGTGAAATCATGATAAATACTATGGAGGAGGTGGAAACATGGCTATGTGTTAGGTGGTGGAGCATAAGATACAACTAGAGGTGGATAAATTATTATTTCCTTCCACATTGAAAGCTGATGGGCTGTTGATTAGGCTTGGTTCAAATCAATAAAGGATATCTTAAATTTTACATAAAGATATTTTGGCTTTGATATAAATGTATAATAATACTAGGAATCCCAACCATAATAGTGACCTTTGAACTTGGAAAAATTATGATTGGGTCAATTGTAGGCATTGTTTCTCTAGATGGGTCTACTAGAGGGACTTGTCTATTCATTGTAAGTGTATTGAATACAATGGAAGAAAATATTGTCATAATTATTAAAATGGGTGAAATTTATACGTGGATAATGAATTGGCTTTAATGGACACATGCAGAGTAGTTATGGGAGAGAATTGAGTAATAGTCCTTAGTGCAAATTGCCTATGATAGACCTTGGTCACTAGGAATATCTTATATAGATCACTTGGTGTGGCCACTCGTACTTGAGGCATTTTTTGAAGATTTTCCATTGGGGCATACTAAAGTGGGGGATATAAGGGATAAGAAGGAGGATTAATTATTATTTTCTTCACTATTTTTGTGGTAGTAGGTGAAGGAATATCTAAAATTGTAATCAAAAGAGCATGAAATTGAAGAGAAAAGGAGGTAGATGATTGCATTACCTCATGAATGGGGATTATCCTCTTTGAGAGCATTGGTGGAGGTAAGAATTGTAACACTTTTATTCTTAGGATAACCTCTATCTGGGGAGTCACACTAAGATTTAGAGGCTTTTGATATCTCCTCTAATTCTTTGAGTTACTTTTTTTTAAGAGGTAAAAGGATAATGTTATCATTATACATCTTACTTTTCACATCTTCATCATCCTTTGCATTGATGAAAACCAAATCATGAGGGTGGTTAATGTGATTGTATACATTTAGAACCTTCCCTACTTAGGTCTTTATGTGTGCCTTAACATTCCCTCTTGGGTCCCAATGGCATATGTCATGATCATCTAGGTTTAAGGATGATATATGTGCTACAGTTGCATGAATATTTGTCCAAACCTTGAAAAAACTTATGAAAAAATTTTAAGGTAGTGGAGGTCTTGATGCTTGCTACCTTTATTTATACTTTATAACTATTCCATTGAGAAAATTTTAAACTATCTCTTGCTCAACCAACTTATCATGATAAAAAATGGGAAATATCAAGGGAGATGCAAGTATTCCTTATACTCCTTGTCTCCTTATAAATATGCAGTCTAGGTAGTACTAGTAGGCTCCTATGTTCATTATCAATTTTTTGATTTCATTTAAAAATATAGGCATATGTTCTTCATTGATGTCCTAGTAGACTAGGGGTAAAAACATTCAAATATTTCCCATATATATTGGTTGAACCTATGCACATAGAAATTTAGAGAGTTATGATGAATTTATTCCTTACAATAGGGGTCCATCTTGGGATTTTGTCAAAAATCACTTGGCATAGGTAGTGTCAATGAGATATGACATCATGTAGAAACTATTTCCATTTCTCACCCCTAACACCTATTACATGAGATTGAAAGAGATAATATCTCCCAATGCAAGGATTTTATTGTCATTGATAATCATGGAAAGGAGAGGCACCCAAACTTTGTTAGCATGAGATATATCATTAGCCCCATATGACCTATTCATCAAATCCATACTAATATGAACCCATACTCTAAATTAGTGGATGAGAATGATATCCACATCCTCTCTTTGGACCCACATCTTTGTGTTCATGGACCAATCCTTCAATGCTCCTCTCAAACTATTTTTAGTGAGCCATTATAACACAATAAATTGATTATATAGAACCATGGGTTGTTGGGATATGAATATCAGAAGCACACGATTGATTACCAAATACAAGCAACTTAATATGCAGAAATAACTAGAATCAACAAGTAACTAGAATCCAGAAATAACACAAGATATGAGAGACAATACACAACTTGTATTAATACTCATACAGAAAAGAATACAATAAAGAAGATGCCACTTCTTCTCCACCACCTCTTCAGAGGCTTCCCACACCTCAAGTGAACAGTAATTCTCTCCTCAAATCTCTCTCCCTTAGGTCCCAAGACCCAAATCAAACACTGAGTTGGTGTTCACCTTATACCTATGCTCCACACACACCACAAGTGCTCCACGCACTCCACAAGTACACAAACGTACTTCAAGTAGATCTCCCCTGAACCTGCAACAACCTGCACCTCAATAGGCCTTACTTATGGAAGGATCTTCCTTGCCTTCCTCTCTTGCTCTATCTGAGTACACACCTGTACTCCAAGTAGATCCTGCATGATTTTGCTCCCTATTGTGTTGCTGTCCTATCTGATCTTACACACCTGAAAATCAACCTGGTTCTACACACCTGTGAACCTTGACCTTGCACACACATACATCTACATATCAATGATCTTACTTACCATGTAGATCTCCTATAGAAGCCATGCTCACCTGATGACCAAGATCATACATACATGAAGAACCCTGCTGATTCTCCAATCCAGCACCCACACTTGGTACTGTGGCACTAGGAGGAACACACCATTGCTCACCTCACACACAGAAGGAGCTTATAATATTGCTCTCTTACTTTCTAGCACAAATTTACAATACAACCATGAGTCTATTATATAGATCTCATCCAAACAATAATTAGACATTTAATATAATAATTAGATCCACAGCTCTCAATCTAAAATTAGCTCTTGACATGCAAACACTTGGTTCATCAACCAACTGCCCATAATATACTCGCAGCTTGAACCACAGGTGACCTACGTTAGTCCCTGTCTGCCTGGGGTTGCCGACGCTGGCCGACTACTGACCGACGTCGGTTGCCTTCTGGTCTAATACTGTCGACGTTGGTTTGCCTGATCGATGCCGGCATCTGAGACACTCTGCAACCCTTTTGCAACCTCCTCCATGTCTGCATTAGTGAAGATTTTAGCTCCACAACCTAACAATCTCCCACTTGGAGATAAACAGCTACACTGTACCTGTACCTGTACCCTATCTAATCTGTTTCCTGATTTGTATCCCTCTTCAAGATCAATCCTGAAGACAACCCACCACACAACCTGTGGTGCACTTCCTGTCATCCGAGTACCCTACCTCATCCAAACCTACAAACCATGTAGTGAAGTCCTGACCCTGAATAACATGAATCCCTGCTGCTGGTCCCTCTCAAATATCTGAGAACTCACTTCTCCGAATTGGCTCCTAACTCTCTGACAACACCCAATGCTTGGGCAAACTTAGGCCTATACCAGACCTCTTGTGATTTCGGACACTTAACTGTCCAACCCTTAGTGTGCTCTGACTCTACATCCTATGTTATGAACCTTGCCAACACCTGATTCACATCAGCTCCCATTGGAGACAAAATCAACCTGTGATCTCCCATGTCCCCCATGCCAAAGAATTTTGCTGCTCCAAATTCTTCATAGCAAACCACTGAACTAATCTTACCCTTAGCTCAACAAAACCCTATATGTACAAACCTGCTAGTAAACATACCATCCACATACAGTAACAGAATGATGTCATGACCATCATCCCCCTGGTAAGACAAACCACAGTAGTAACCCTGACATTGACTAAAGTCATGCTTTGTCATCCCCCTGTCAAAACCTATACCACTGTCCTGCAGATTCCTCAAGACCATATGACCTGGCCTTCCATCTCACGTGTCCATTCTCTCTATTATTCAACTAAGGTATCCATTCCTCTCTGTGCTTTCTTCCTGCTGACAACCCTACCAAATCTCCCGCTTGGCTCTGCATCATATACCTGCCATGCTCCCACTGTTTCCTGGATCCTTCCTGCTCTGTAGTAAGCAACAAGTATAAAGAAGAGGAACAATGAATTTGAGGCATAATTACATCTTCAGTCCTCCATATGGGTGTTTGAGACTCCTTGACAGCTTGCTGTCCACCCAAAATCCGTTACAGTGATCGACCTCGGTCACCACATAGTTTGCATCCAACCGACATCGGTTCCTGCGCCTGTCCCTGACTACCAACCTGTCGACGTCGGTGTCTCCTTCTATCGATGTCGGTCCTCATGACCGACGTCGGTCTTACCTACCGCCAACATTGGTTTTCCTGTCGATGCCGATACCTGTGTTTCTTGTGAGTGATGACTTTTTACCCGCGAGCTCCTTTGAATCAATCCCCATGTCCAAACTACCCTACTCAGAAGTATCCAGCCCCATCCACTGGTCTCTGTCTGCCATCTCCTCCAAGAACACCAAGGCTTTCCAGTTCTTAAGCCTGTCAAATATATCTGTCTTCCACTTAAGAACATGCATCTCCTTCCTGCTCATGTGACCAAGCCTACGAAGCCACGTCTCTACAACAAAAGAAGAATCAGTAATATAAACAAGTAGATAAAGAGTACCTATTTTCTCACCACCAGCTAATTCAAGTGCATCCACTGTGAGAGTTCTCGTGCATCTCTCATCACCCAACCTTTCTGAAGAAATTAGCCATATCTCCAAACCTGGGACCTGCATGACCGCCTTCAACACCCATGTGTTGGTCGCCTACAATTTCAGCTTCACTTCCCCTTTGCCTATTCTTTGGCAAGGCTCACCAGCTCCTCTACCTGGGGCTACATGGAAAGAGGCAACCGAATCTGTTATCCAAGATTCAACTTTATCCAAGAAACCTCCCAGAGCATCCTGTGCAACAACCCCTGCAACATCTGCATCTTCAGTTCCTTCATGCTGATCTGCTACCAACCAACAATCTTTTTTTACCTGCTCTTTCTTTCCATAGTACCATAAGTGACCATCTGTGTTTTTCAACTCCTCCATTCTTAGCTTACTTTGATCTGCCATTGCTTTACTCCCACTCAATCAGAAACCCCTGAGAGTGACCTGTAACCAAACACAGAACCTGCTTCCTACAACCTTAGCTCTAATACCACGTTTTGGGATATGAATACTGGAAGCACATGATTGATTACCAAATACAAGCAACTTAATATGCGGAAATAACCAGAATCAACAAGTAACTAGAATCCAGAAATAACACAAGATATGAGAGACAATACACAACTTGTATTAATACTCATACAGAAAAGAATACAATAAAGAAGATGCCACTTCTTCTCCACCACCTCTTTAGAGGCTTCCCACACCTCAAGTGAACAATAATTCTCTCCTCAAAGCTTTCTCCCTTAGGTCCCAACACCCAACTCAAACACTGAGTTGGTGTTCACCTTATACCTGTGCTCCATGCACACCACAAGTGCTCCACGCACTCCATAAGTACACAAATGTACTTCAAGTAGATCTCCCCTGAACCTGCAACAACTTGCACCTCAATAGACCTTACTTATGGAAGGATCTTCCTTGCCTTTCTCTCTTGCTCTATCTGAGTACACACCTATACTCCAAGTAGATCCTGCCTGATTCTTCTCCCTGTTGTGTTGCTGTCCTATCTGATCTTGCACACCTACAAATCAACCTGGTTCTGCACACCTGTGAACCTTGACCTTGCACACACATACATCTGTATATCAATGATCTTACTTACCATGTAGATCTCCTATAGAAGCCATGCTCACCTGATGACCAAGATCATACATACATGAAGAACCCTGCTGATTCTCCAATCCAACACCCACACTTGGTAATGTGGCACTAGGAGGAACACACCATTGCTCACCTCACACACAGAAGGAGCTTATAATATTGCTCTCTTACTCTCTAACACAAATTTACAATACAACCATGAGTCTATTATATAGATCTCATCTAAACAATAATTAGACATCTAATACAATAATTAGATCCGTAGCTCTCAGTCTAAAATTAGCTCTTGACATGTAAACACTTGGTTCGTCAACCAACTGCCCGTAATATACTCGCAGATTGAACCACATGTGACCGACGTCGGTCCCTGTCTGCCTAGGGTCGCCGACGCCAGCCGATTACTGACCGACGTCAGTTGCCTTTTGGTCTAATACTGCCAACGTCGGTTGGCCTGACCGACGCCAGCGTCTGAGACACTCTGCAACCCTTCTGCAACCTCTTCCATGTCTGCATCAGTGAAGCTTTTAGCTCCACAACCTAACATGGGTTGGGGAATTTGATAATAAGCCTCGATGGCCAGTAAATTCATGAAGGAAATTTTATTCTTATTTTCCAATGATAAGACCAAGTTATATAAATATTATGTTATGAAAAATACATTATGAAACAAATATGCACAAAGGAATACTTTTGGTTTGATAAAAATTTGATGAAGTCCATCTTCTTGTATTGCTAGTAGGTCATTAGTATAGTTGGTATCCTCTAATGTAAGGTTTTCTTCATCTGATATCAACTTTATTCTATCAAATTTGTCTTAGATTAAATTGTATTATTTGGACCTCATCCCCAGAGAATCCTGAATGAATTGAGTGTTTATGAATACTTGTCTATTATCAAATGAGAACTATTAGGAATTCATGGCTATGCAATAATTTTATCTATCACCTTTATTTTCAATTCACATTTATCTCTTAGCTTTGAAAAATTTATTATATCTAAAAAATCTTAGTGTTCTCTATTATGAATCTTGATATTGATTAGCCACTTTGAATGTTAATAACAAGTAATTAAATGCCCCTTTTTAGTTTATATTTTCCTCAAATCTTTGAATGATGGAATGATCTTACTGGTTCATGTGTCTTAAGTGATAAAGGTGGCCTTTTACATTTATTTATTGGATTTTTGATTTTTATATGTGTTTTCATGGATTCATAAAGTGATTATGAACCATACGTGTGTCTTTATTTTGATCACTATGTAATCTTTGTTTGAGTTTAGTCAATGTGCAAGTGTCTCTTATAGAATTCATGTGTCCCTTTCTAATTTGTTTGGAGCCTCACGATCCTCAAGTTCTCAAATGGTGTTCATTAGCATCTTGTTGTAAGGTTTAAAAAATTAGACATGTAATCTTCCTTGGTTGGTCACACTTTCATAATTCTAGATGTCTAAGTCATGTCCTTGTAATAGAAAGGTATGTGGGAAATATCATGGTGACACACATCTTTTTGTGATTAATTTATAGTCATGTTTTACTAAATCCCTTAGCTTTCTTTCTATTAGTATGAAATAAGAAGTAACTAGACTATGACATGATTACATGTGATGCCTCTGGATTGGGTCACTGCTTTGTTATTTTCAATTTATGTGTAAACCCCTTTTGTTAAAATATAAATATGTGAGAGTGTGACGATGTGACAAGTGGATATAGTTACTGGCTTAGAATTCATGAAATTTAGATCTTAATAAATTTTGAAGTGTGAGTGTTGTCATGATGTAAAGGCATAGAAATGTGCCACATAATAATATGGGATGAATATTGGGTGTGCTCTGAATGGATCAGAGTTTCCTAGTTGAAAAATCTCATTGTAGAGAGGTTTAAGGAATACATAATGCATGAAAAATGAGATTGAAATACTTGGAATATGTTGTGATAATTTCAAAATCACACAAGTTTTAAAATAGTGCAAAGACCATATAAGCATATGAAGAGACTTGTGTAGAAAAATTCATAAGCTAACATTCACATAGTAATTATTTGACTAAGTAAAATAAGTGAAAAAAATGATGTGAGAAAGTGCTAAAAGAATAATAAAGTTTATTTTGAAATCTCATGAGTTTCATAGTATGAGCTCATCTAAATAGTGTGAAAAATGAAGCAAAGTACAAAAAATTACAACTAATATTGCATGAATAAACTCATTAAAAATTTGATTTATCTATATAAACTCAACTCAAATTCATTGTGAGATGGTCATTCAACTAAAATTTTAAAATTTAGGAGGATCATTAGATAAAATAACTAAATATTTAAATAATTGTTTCATGAAATTCTAAATGCTCTATAGATTTATTCATTTGAGATGTGGGTCATTATTCATAAAAGTAATGGGGGTGCGTTGGATACAACACATGGTGAATATTACGAGGAAACACTATTAAGTGGTATAACCTAGATCTCATGGTTATAACTTGAAAACAAACCAACATGGTACTTGAGAATCTCATGATATTATCAAGATTGAACTTAAATATTAGCCTTATCAAGTGACATAGTTAGTTTCAGCATTAAGAAAAAGTCATACATGTGTGTCTAGTGTTTCAATTACTTTTCCATTGGGTTTATATATTTAACTCAGGAATGAAAAATTAGAAAAAATTATTGAAGTGCATAATTTTTCTTTCCCTTTGTCCCCCTCTCTCTCTCTCTCTACATTCAATTCAGATAAGGAAGGCTTACACATTGCTCTACTACCAGCTAGGTGTTCTTAGCCCTGACATAGATACCTTTGGCTCCAATGTAGGCCTTACTCCATTGCTAACCAGTCATCTATAGCCTCGATTGATATTACTTAAATCATCCTCATATTAAAAATTTCTCTTTTATTTATTTTTGATAGTATAATGTTTTCTTCTTCTCTTGATCTATTTTTTTAATTCTCTGAGAGGATTGGGAACTAATATAGTCATTTTATGGTATATATCATAAAAACTCACTTAAGTAATATTTCCTTGATTATTGAAATTTTCCCAAGTTATTCTTATTATGTTCTAAATGTAAGCATGAATATTCTCAATGCAAAACCATTATTAATTCACTTGACAATCTTAAAATAAAGGTTCAAATCATGGTAAAGACATGAAATTTCCAAATATAATATTAATGTATTTTCAAAATTTAATTAGTCCTCATAAATTTTGAACACTCTTCCATGTTCAAACATTTTTATAAAAATAATATCTTAGTGAAATCATGTAGATGATTGTCTTGAATAATACTTATTAACTATCTACTAAGACTGAAAAGAAATTATAATCTATAAATTGAAAGCATACTATCTATGAAAGAAAAATAGTGTAAGGAATATAATTATTCTAAGCTACTTATGAAATAATCTAATCCTAAACTAAGATTCAAAATAATTATAAAGTAGATGATGAAGGGGAAGAAAAAAATTATTAATTTAAGTATTGTCCATTCACTGGTAGTGACAAGTTATTGCCTTGATATTTTTTCAATCTGAATGCATTGATTCCTAGAATCATAGAAATATAGAATGGGCCAATCTATAATGGGGTAAGATTGGTATGATGACCCTTATTATTGTGATTTTTCTTAGAGTAAGAATAAATATGAAATTATAAATGTTTTAACTTTAGCCATTTTATCACAACATCTTTTTATAATATCTTGATGTTTACTAAAATTTATAGATCTTATCATACTCTTCCATTTGGATAATGTTAATTAATATTGATTGTACTCTTTCATCTCTCTCCATGTATTATTGCATGAAATAGTAAGTTGGGATCATCAATGTTATTAGGAAGACATGTTCTAGGCCATAAACAAACAAGAGAGGATAAGCTTTGGGGGCTTGTTTATGCCTAGTTATATCTATCATAGTGCATATTTCAACAATAAATTCACTCCCTAGGTTTATTCTCAGTAGTTTTATTAATTACATCAATCAAACTCTTATTTTTTAATTTAATAAGACTGCTCCCTTTTGGGTATTATATATATGAAAATCTTGTTATGATCTTATTATCGTAATCCCATTTTGTGAACTGTGTGTATTGGAAAGCAAGACCATTGTCACATATTGATAAAAATGGTGTTTCGAACCTTGTGACTATATTCTCTTTTACAATTTTGATAACCTACTTTGCTATGTTTTTATTGGTGGAAATGGATTTTTCTAATCTCATAAAATAATATGTAGTGGTTAAGACATACTATGTCCTTCAGAGGAGTTAGGATTTATTATTCTAATAAAATTGAATCCCAATTGAGTGAATGGTCATCTTTCAATAACTAATTATAATGACATGGATGTGTGCACCTCTATTTTAGAATTTTTTTGGCATTCATGGCATGCCCATACGTGATTATATGTGTCCTTGAAAATTGTGAACCATTATGTTGTGTTTTCTATGATGGTTACCATTACCTAACTTTAAAAGAAAATTTCTCACAATTATCATAGATTCTTCTTTAGGTACACAATAAAGATAGATCCCATCATAGTTATTTTTGTATAGAATTCCTTTATTTATCATGAAATTATATGCCTTGAACCTCAATGTTTTTATTTGTTCTTTATTCAATTTTGTGAGATAAGTCACATATGGTAAATAATGTATAATGTGATCATACCAATCATTTTCAACAATCCACATTTTATCTACCTACATCATAATGAATCTATAATATGTCTTAGTCATGAGTTGTGTAAGCTCTTGACCTTGTAACAATAAGTCTAGTTTGACCTCTAAATAATACTCCCAAAAATTTTCCATTCTATTTTTTAAATGGTTACCATTACCTAACTTTAAATGAAAATTGCTCACAATTATCATAGAGTCTTCTTTAGGTACACAACAAAGATAGATCTCATCATAGTTATTTTTGTATAGAATTCCTTTATTTATCATGAAATTACATGCCTTGAGCCTCAATGCTCTTCTTTGTTCTTTATTCAATTTTGGGAGAGAAGTCACATATGGTAAATAATGGATGATGTGATCATACCAATCATTTTAAATAATCCACATTTTATCTACCTACATCATAATGAATCTAGAATATGTGTTAGTCATGAGTTGTGTAAGCCCTTGGCCTTGTACCAATAAGTCTAGTTTGATCTCGAAATCATACTCCCAAAAATTTTCCATCCATTTTCCTCTGAGTTCTTCAAGTTTAGTATGTCCTAAGATAAGCATCATAACAAGGTCTATAAAAATAGCACAAACTTTATTGTGCATTATGTATTAGCTAATTATTTTTACAAATGTGACCAACATGTATGCTTGTTTATCCAAAAATGGACACATGAGTTCAACATATTTCAGATTTGTGTTCATGAATGCAATGGGATGTTCCTCATTATCAATATTTTATGTGATTATTTATCCAATAGTATGGTAAAAAACAAAATAATATATATAGAAATCCTTAGTAAAATCTGAGATAACCAATACTAAAACTTGGTTGATGGAATCCTTGATTTCTTGGAAGGCTCTCTTGGATTCAGTTGTTTATTCTAATTTTCCATCCTGATTTAACATGGAATTCAAAGGTTTTACAATCTCAAAAAAATAAGAAATGAATTTTCATACAAAGTTAATTTTACCAAAGTGATTTTAGTTCATTCTTGTTATTAGGTAATTGAAATTTAAAAACAAAATTATCTCTTTTTGGGTCAATGGTGATACTTTCCTTTGTAATTATGTGAACCAATAACTTACCCTCTATCACTCCAAAAATTATTTTTTATAGATTGAGTGACATACCATAATATCTACATATATTAAATATGTTTTGTATATGATGAAAATATTCAAACCTATCTTTTGAAAACATGGTTAGATCATCCAAATAAATAGTGATACATTTACCCATTAGTCCCTGAAAAGTGAAATACATAGTGTGTTGAAAGGTTGCTCCTGCATTTATCAAATTCAAAGGAATCCTTTTGTACAAAAATGTTCCACACTTGGTGGTCAAGGAAATTTTAATTCTATCCTCTTGATATACTAAAATCTTATTTTATCTTGAAAATCTATCCAAGAAGGACATCATTTCAATGTCATTGACCATCTGAATCACTTCATCTAGAGATGGAAATGGGTAGTTATCTTTATCTAATGCTTTTTTTGGATTGAAAAAATCCACACAAATTCTAATATTTCCACTTTTATTTTGAAGTGGCACCAAATTAGCTACCCAAGTTAATACCTAATTGGCAACATGATTACACTGTAAGTAATTTCTATATATACTTATGTATTAAGGTTTGTAACATAGGATTAGCTGAACTCTGACTTGGTCTAAAAGGCTTCTATCCTTCTTTTAATGGGATGGTATGTGTAATGAATCTAGGATATTTAAGTCATCATAAGACCATGTAACTACATCTTTGTACCACTAAATAAAAGACTTCAATTCTTCCTTTTCTATCTCAAAGATACCAGGCCAACATTGATGTATTGATGTATTCTAATTTTCTTAAATTAATAGGAGTAGATTCTTGTTTACTAAATTTTGATCTTTTGGAGTTGTTAGCATGCATATACAGATAAAACATTATTTATAATGAAACCATTCCTTTTGGAATATTGATCTCCTTTAATTGTATAATCCCATCATCTTCAATTTTATTTTCAATGAAATAGTCCTTATAATTTTCATGAATTATTTGTGACTCAAAAACATTTGAATTATTTATGAACTAAAAAAATTGTTTGTCATCTTCAAATACCTTAAAATTATCAATGTTGTCAGGAATAAAAGGAGAAGGAAATAACTCAATAAAAAACTTTAGCTATTTAGAATCATTGAGAGGGGAAAAATTTATAACTAAGGCTATCAAGAATATGTAGTTTGGTTTTTCTCTCTAGGTATAAAAATAATATCTAAGGCCTAAAATAATTAGATCAAATCCCAAGCTATATGTTTTTAATTTATTCAAGTAAGATAATTTACATTGGAAGTTGCTCCTTATTTTATTAACCATAATTTCTGAGTCTCCAAACATTTGGAAAATCTTCACACTATGATTCAAAGCAAACTACAATCCAAAAATTAGTGTTCCATACTCAACTAGATTTTTAATACAAGGAAATTGTAGTAATATGTAGCTATACATTGTTTTACATGTGGGTCTACTAATGAAATTACTATGATAAATGCTTGTTTGGATTGAGCTCCATCAAAATGAAGGGTCCATAACCCAGATGAATCAATGGTTTTAATTTTGTTAACTACAGAATTACTAGTAAGAGTAAAATTCAAATTTTAGAGGAAGCAAAATTTACCTTTTCATTCTTAGAATTACATTCAATAATCATGTAATTTATTTTAGGTTCCAATTAGACCTTGAGTTTATTGGATACGCCCCTATAATGGAACCACATATGTGGGAAATTAGTTTACATGTATCCATTGAGTGTTTTGGACCAGTCCCTAGTAACATTTTGTAAGATTCATGAATATATAACACCTATATTTTAGTGAACTATTATATTTCATATTCTAATTACATGTGCATATTCAATAATTCACCTACTACCTTGAATTCATATTTTTCTAATTAAACCAAAATCCTATCATATTTTATTGAGTTGAAACCCAATTTTCTAAAAAATCCTATTAGCATGACATTAGCTAAAGCTCATGAATCAATCAAATAGTTATGCAAGTTATTTCCAAAAATCTTGATGGTTAGAAGAAATGGAGGAACTTTAGTCTTGGTCTAATGTATTACCACATTTACATGTGAAGTATTTTATCTGTTTGATGCAAGATTTTTAGTTGAGGATTTCAATGATAAATAATGTTATTTTTTAGTATGAGCTAGTTCATAAAGCATGATATTTGAATTTAGTTTCTTCATGTCTTCCTATATGTTGTATCCTCTTTTTTATAAGATAGGTTGCATGTTCGTAGTAGGTCTTTGATCATTTCCCTTGAAAGGTGGAGGATAATTGTTAGATTTTGGTTCTACATAAATCACTATGTTATTTGGTTGTGTTTAATTAGTGTTGGGTTGTTGTGTCTTACTTCTCAATTCATAGTTATGCTACTCCTATTGAAAATCATATATATCTTCAATATTTTATTCATTATTATTGTCATCTTGGTTAGGGAATTTATATGTTTCCAACATAATTATTGTATTGTGTGTAGTATTGGAAGAACTATAAGCATTAGTTGTATTAGGATTATTAGGGAATGATTCATATCTTTACAATATTTTTAGAAAATATCAAAAGCATTGAAAAAATTGACACAATCAAGTTATCCATGTTGAGTAGTGTTGTGCACTTGACACCAATAGGGCAATTCTACTTCACATATATTAATATATAACAACCTATTTGGTGATGAATTAGGATTGTTTGGTTGGATAATTACTCAATTAAACATTTTTAAGAGTATTTATGCGTATTATTGTCTCTATATTTACCAACTACTTGTCTCTAGGGACTCAAAAAAATACTGTTGAATTTATGAACTACTAGTTGAATTGCGTCTAGCTCTTATTTTGTCAAGTCTTGGGATGAGGTTATGTAGTATTAGTCAGGACCAAAGGTTCGTTTTGATTTTTAGTTATGTTCTAATTATTAAGTAAAACAAGCTAATGATTAGATACTAATTATCTCAAAGGAAACACATAAGTAATCAAAGTAGGATTAATCAAGGGTATATTATGATTTGCACTATGAATTAAATTTAACATTTGAATATTAGGATTACTGTTAGGAATAATAAATCCTTAGGGGTGTAGTTATTTGTCAACATTACAAGACTCAAAATCTGCTCATGTTAAGTCATTTATTTGTGTAGCTTGTTTGAGGAATACAATGATCATGGGGTATAGTGCAATTTTATATATTTTTAGGGCTAAAATAGTGTTTGATTTATATGGTTCACAAGTTATAGTATAAATATTTTGGAATATGGTGATAAAATATTTAATTGACTCATGGGGATCTATTTACATGCTAGAAAATTATTGGTATAAAATGCTAAGATCAATTACTATTCTGAGTTGTGCTAAGAAAGCAGTTTAAAAATAATCCCAATTATGGATAGAATCCTCTAGTAAGCTAAGGAACAAGTCATATGCAACATATTTCAAATAGAATGGGAAGAGTTAAAAATAGAAATATGCATATTCTACATTCAAGAGTTTGAGGGATGATTTGACTGATGTAATGTGTTCCTCAGCTTTTTTGGCCCTAGTGAGAGAAAACTGATGAATATATGTATTTTAGTTCCTTAGAGTTCATGGATATATCTTGGAACATTAATTGTTGTTCCAACCAACCAAGTAACCATTGGTATAAAAAGTATAAAATTGGGAGTGACCAAAATACTGGGTTGGGTAATTGGGAGTGACCAAAATACTGGGTTGGGTACATGAGAGTCTAGGTCTTTCTTTATCATATCTAGGCTTCCTATGTATTGTTAAAGGTTGAAGCAACAATAGGTCAATTTAGAATTTGACATCATCAAGTTACATGGAGCTCCATATTTGATTTACCTTACCTAGATGAAAATATTATAAATGGTAAAATTATGCGGGCCCTCCTTCTTGTGCTAGATAAATCCTATTGATATGATTAAAACCCACCCAATGAATTTGGTGCAAACAATCCCTCTCATTTTAAGATAAAAAAGTATGATTTAGGGCACAAGTTGTGGGTATTCAGTTTTATGATTAACCACATGTTGGAATATCTTGGAGTGGGTAGATGTTACTACTTAAGATCCTCTTTACTATTTATTAACTCTATATGAAAGAAAGATAATCTATCCTAAAGTGAGTATTAAAAATGATGTTATAATACAAAACCTTCATAGATCCAAAAAAATATAAAAAAGTGGGAAGGAAGGGAAGAAAATATTTTTTTTCTAAATGAAACACACTACATATCTTTAGTTGATTAATTTAATAAACTCTATTTCATGTTATAAATTGAAGCTTTCCTATCTCTACCTATCATTCGGACATTAAAAAACATAGTGAAGGGTCTAGGGAAATTATATTACAAATAATTCTCATAGTATTAACTTGTAAGAGCATGATTTATGATGAATTACATTAACACATGCATTCACTAATAAACAACTATAAATAAATATTTACTATGAAAATGATTAAACTAACTAACACTTAATCCAATTAATTTTTAAATTCACACAATAATTTCATTCACTAATCAACCAATTCAAAAATGTCATACATATCAAAAATTGAGAAAATAAAATAAAGTAGGAATCATTTAGACTTTTCATATAATTCTAAGCTTCTATTGCTAAAATATTCCTCCCTTAGAGGTGAATACAAAATGTCTTTTTATAATTGGATGGACACCACCTCATCTCAATTAAAAAATATATGTAAAGATTTAAAATAACTTTTATGACTATATGTTAAACTTACAATTTTTATGCAAATATTACAATGTTTTACAATAATATAGAAATTACCAAAATTAGCTTTTCCTTTACTTCATTACATCTTTAGTAGAACCTTGGAACTACCAGCTTGGTAACTTCTAACTTACTGAGTCTAGAGATATTTAGTCCATGCTTGATAATCTTATTATTTTATTGATAGATTGACAACCAAAACTCAAAAACAATGAGTTTGTCTTGGCCAAATGTATTGCATTGTTAGAAATCCTTAATTTTATTTTCATAGGGATTGTATGTAATATCTTCTCCCTTACAAAAATTGCTAATTCAATGAATTGAATACTATGTAGACACTTCATTTTAACTAATTTCATGTTTAAACTAAATTTATAATGACTTTACATAATCACATTCATGTTTAACAAAAATCTCCAACTAGAACTAATTTACCTGAACATCTATCATTTTAAACCAAAATCGCAATGATACATCCCTAATTAGGGAAACAGATCATCTTGTCATTTATATTGTCTAGTTCATCCTAATTATAATTATCCCTTTGTAAGTGTCTTCATGTGATAATTAAGTGAATACTTGATTAAAAAATAAACATTGTAAACTTGACCTTTCTTCTAATTGCCAATTAATCACCTTGATTAATTATCCTAATCATTCTTCTAATCAAAAATTCCATGGATTTGGAATAACCTATTTTACTAATGTCAAAATTGAATTATTGCCTCATGTACGGTGATGTCATAGGGGAAATTCAATGAAATGCATTAAAGTGTGGGCAAGGTGGATTATGACATGGCCACTTACACAAACTCTTACAACTCTTACACCCCTCTTGCACACTCAAGAGGATAAATACTGCACTTTCTTCCAATGTGTCTTCCATACTCCAAAAGGACTTAAATGACATATCTTACACACTCCAAAGGTGTAATCATGGATTCAAGGATTGATCCTCAACTCTCCATCTTAGGGTGAGATGAACAGTCCATATTAGTTCAAGGAATCTCTAAATAGAACCTTCACACCCTTCATTTCATCAAGCTTACTAATGTAAACTTAATTTTATAGATTATTCCAAGAAGCTTCATCAATTATATTTATCTCTCATGCCAAGCCAAAGCCAAGACCAAGTGTAGATAAGGAGAGGTGATCCCTATGCAAGGATTCAAACATCAACAAAGACTTCTACATCTACAAGCTGAGCTCAACCATTTTAGACTAGTTTTCAAACATATATTTAAGGGAGGTAAAATCATTATTTTATCTTTCCAATTTGCATTTTTTTTGTCAATTACATAACTCAACCTATGGATTAGGCATGATAATTTATGTATTTAAGTTACTGTAGATTTATTCACTAACAATTGACTAACCTCTCTTAGATTCTTAATCTACATAATGGCACACTCGATGGGACCTCTTGAAGGATTGGATGCATCTAAAACCTTTTTTATACCACTAACATTCTTTTGATGACCAAAATTAGTCTTCAAATAAGATAATTCTCTGCTTTTTCCTCCAAAAATTTGTTAAAGTTTGTTTAAGAGCAAACAATGAATTCATGACTATGTAAAGATGAATTAGGTAGTTTTATTAGTGAAATCATCATAGGATAGAGTGAAATCATCACAAGAAATAGTGAGATTGTCAAAACTATGAAATTAGAACTATCTTCAATAAATTATAGCAAACTTCAATGAAATTACAATATTCAAAGGTGAAATCATTTTCTTTCTTCATAATGTATTTCTCTATCTGTAGGTCTTCAGTAGTGAAATCATAATCTTCAACAAAAAAATCAAAATATTTAGTAGTGAAATCATAATATTTATCATTACAATTTCAATCTTTAGTAATGAAATTGTAATCTTCAGTAGTGAAATCGCAATATTCAGTAACAAAATCATTTTCTTTCTTCTCACTATATTTTTTGTCTATACTTTATGTTTAATAAAATTATAACAATATTCAGTGAAATCATAATTTTTAGCAGCAAAATTGTAATCTTCAATAGTGGAATCATAATTTGCAATAGAAAAATCATAATCTTTAGTAGTGAAATTGTCCTATCTTGCAGTGAAATTTTTTCTGACTAATTTTTTTATCTTTTATGTGTAGGCCCTAATTATTAAATCGAAGCACTTATCAATGAAATAAACTTGTGTAATCATGAAATAATCTCGATTTAAGGTTGAGAGTTAAATAAAACCAAATTTCAATCTCCTTTTGGCTCAAAACCTCTTATTTCAAACTTCTAATCTTTTTGTGTTCTAGGTCCTTATATAAAGAGTGGTGTATTGAATCAAAATAATTCAATTCTATCTCACATTTCAATTTGGGTGCTAAAATGACTTCAAACTTAATTTTGGGTCATAATAAAACTTGTTTATTTTTAATTCACTTTCTTTATTGCAAGTTTGTTTGATTGCTTGATTATCTTATGGGGTTATTTTTGTGCATAGACTCTCCCCTTTTGGGTGACTAAAAAATCTAAAAGTTCTTATTTGCCTTTATCCTATTTTTAATTTGATTTAGTGGGTGGATTTTATCACCTTCCTATAAGTATTTAGGGGTGCATTGACCTAGGAAGTGACATCCTAGCATCGTATGAAACCCCACTTAACCAGTGGGATATATAGATTAAGGGACATTACCATCATGAAGGCCTAGTTTTGTGCTTGCATAAAGTTGTGTGAGGAAAGTAACCTTAGGGATTTAATTCCAATATTGTAAATGATATTGAAATTATTCATTGATGGATTTATTCCCATGTATTGTGAGTTATATAGGGGCCATCTAGATATCTCATTGTAAAAAAGTAAGCAAACCCCAAATATGGTAGCACTTCACTGAGACCCTTACAATTGAAGTGGTTGCAAAGGGACAAGACCCTATTGTGAATGCCCTAATATTGGATTAATTATAAGATGCCTATTTTAATGTGGATCATTCATTGATGTAGGGGGATAAGGTTAACAAACCACAAAGATTTCCTTAATCATATGAACCTTGAGAGAGAAGGGGGTATAAACACACTATCAATAATTTCAATAATTTATTTAATGAACATTTAAAAATTTAATCCTCTCTAAATGCAAATGTTTCATAAGGCTCAATGGATGTGATGCAATCCCACATCAATGATTAAATATCTTTGTAATGCTTGTGTGTTATTGTGTCAAAACCAAGTTTATAATTCAGACCAAATCAAACCAATCAAGTCCAAGACCAAAACCATTTTATACACACACAATGAAGCATTACTCTACCCAAATTCCAAGTCAAACCAAAGTGATATGTTATGAATTACTCTTAAACACCTTCCTTTCTTGTTCAAAGCACATAATTAGGCTATAAAAATTGAACCAAAATCCTTGTCCTCTGAATTCCAATTGCCTTTTCAAACCAAGTCAACTTTCTTTACAAATTTAGAACCAATTCCAAATTTCTAATTCAAATTATGTTGTTATTCCATCCAATTCCAAACCAATACCAATTAAAATACCAAATTCAAATTCTAGTCTAATGCCAAACATGGTTGACTAGGTTAACCCAAATTGAATCAAGCTAGACCTTTTCCAAACTTCAAATGCCATTCAAATCTTCTTCCAAGTTCGAATTCAATCAACTTTCAAAAATCAAACCAAGTTTAATTAAAGTCAAATGTATTTTCAAACTAAAATTCCAAACCAAAATAATTTTTTTTGAAAGCCTTTGATGTACCAAGATGTGTGTACCCTTTTTAAAACAAGTTTAACTCACACACGCTTTCTATTTGGATACTTGTATGAGCCAACTTTCATTGAACTAGTCCATTTGAATATTTTCATTGATAGAATCAATCAAACATTTAATGCCTACCAAGGATAATTATAAATTTATAATCCAAATTTGGTTCATCTTAAACCAGTTTACCATATGCCAAATCACATCCAAATCTAGTTTGTATTGAACTAATGTGTCATGCCATTCTAATTTTGATATGACTCCTCTTGAACCATATACCAAATAAAATTATATACCATTCTAATTATATATCAGTTTATCTTAAAACACATTCCAAGATGATCAAGATCATCTTAAACCACATTCTCATTCTAATGCCACACCAAGTCTATTTAGGCCAAATCCAATTATTGTGAATCTATCATAAGCCAACTTGAAACCATTTATTGTTTTTTCATTCAATCTCAAAAAATTATTAGTTGGGAACAATTAATTCATATCATCCATCCATCCTTTCTTTAATTTAAGTTGTATCTATGTCAAGACCATCTTTTTTGAAGTCAAACGAATTCTACCAAGCTAATACAAATACTGCCCTGTTTGGGGAAATCAATTCCAATCTATGCCAATTCACCTTTTTTGGGTCTAATATAAATCAAAACCATTTAAACCATTAAAATTTATGCCAATACCATACTTATTTGGTTCCATTACAATCTATGCCAATTCACCCTCTTTGAGTCCATTCTAATCTATGCCAGTTTCCCTTTTTGGGCCCATTCTAATCTGTGTTAATTTTCCCTTTTTGGGGCCAATCTAATCAAGATATCTTCAAATAATTATAATATATGCCAAGACCACCCTCTTTGGGACAAATTTAATCCATCCAATTCCCCTTGAATGTATCATTACTTTGGGTAATTATTCCAAGGTTAGTCTGAGTCATGGCATCTCATGATCCTAAACCCATTCTAGCTTGGTCAGTCTTGTGTTAAAAAAAATAGATCGAATCACTCAACTTAATAAAAAAATAGACTAATTTACATCTATTTTAGACACTTCATCCATTAATACAAAAGTCAATCCAATATTACATCCACAACAAATCCAACTGATCATTCCACATCAATAGTTACTCCCAAATATATTGTCTAGTATAAACTATGAATAAAAACAATTTGACTGACAACTATTTAACAACAAGGATGAATATCTTGTTAGATTATGGGAAATAAAATTATAGGTAGATTTATAGTAAAGGACTTACATTAGAAGTCCTAAAGATATACCACAATGAATCCAACAATCTAGACCTATTATACCATTGCCTAACCAAGGACCCTTATCTATTGAAAAACAAACTATGCCCAAGTCTGATAACTAATTGATCAGGATATGTCATGAAACTTTCCTATACATGATCAAATACATCCACTTCCAAATCAACATCAATATTTTTAAACCATTGTCAACATTTTTATTAAATCACCCATGTTTGACCAAAATAAAACCATGTTTGAAAGGCCCATTATTCATTCATTGCCAAAAGTCCCTCATTTATGAAAATTTCTTCATCCCAAAGCCTTCATTTCCAAGAATAAGGTGAACAAAGTACTTATGGACAATATAATCTATTAGGACCTTTTCATGACTACTTCAACATCATAATCAAGTTTTATTCTAGAACAAATATTAGAATCAAGTTCCATTAAGGAACCAATATCAGATTTAGCATCAAAAGTAGAATCAATGTTAGCCTCAAAACTGGATTCACATCCTCTTGAGTCAGAATCAGATTCAAAATCAAAATATATCCATGGATGTTATGGCATTGGCTGCACATTTTTGACATGTCTAATTGAACACATTTATGATCTTTCCATGGTTTTTGAGGACATATCCTTCAACATTGATGCAAGCTCTCTTAGTAATCTCTACGAGGATTGTGCTACCTTTTCCCCTTCTATTTTTAATACACATGCCCTTACCATTAACCAATCTAGCCATTTTATTGATGTACCACTTCCCACAAACATTGATTAGGAATGAAAAAATCTTACATTGTTGAACTCTTTAAATGGTGACATCTCAATGGTAGAATTTATGGGGGAGTAAGATAATATTTAGATAGAATAAAAATATCTTAGTGAAACCTTGTTTAAGGTACTAGGGGATAATTACAATATAAAATCTACATCATCTACTAAAAACCTTATTTGAGGCACTAGATGATAATTAGGATAAAAAACCAAACTCTTTTAGTGAAATCTTACTTAGGCACTAAGGGAAAATCAAAATAAATTATCAACATCCCTTAGTGAAACCTTATTCAAGGCATTATTGGATAATCTAGATTGTAAAAATCAAGAATAATTTATTGGTGAAAACCTCTTTAAGGTGTTAACAACTAAGCCAATCCATTCCTCATTGCTTGACAAAGATATTACTAAAGACAATATTGACGTTGCTACAACCAAAATTAAGTTGAAACTTGAATAAAAAATAGTGTGTATGACTGAAAACCCCAATTTTTATTTTTCCACCAACCATTATACATTCTATTTTAATCTTATTATCCTTTCAAGACATATCATCCATTATCCATTCAAACCATTCAATTGTTTTACATGTAGGCTAAAATGAGTCATCAAGGAAGATGACAAAGTTTGAAATTCTCAAATATAAAACTATGAACACTCTAAATGTAACTCCCAATATCTTTAGTAGCTTTAGAGTCTCATGTAAATCATATTCATGATTTTTTAGTTTCTATTTATATGGATGTAATATTTATGCATAATCATCTAAGGCATACAAACACATTTGTATCAATAAAAAATAGGTCATGTATTTTTGTGTTGATTTGTTTGATGTTTTGGAATGTGAATGTGTAAGAATATATTTGACAAGTTCTATAAAATATAAAAAATAGTCATCAAGAACATCTATGATCATGAATCTAATTTCATATTTAGATTCCTCTTAAAAAATATACATATAATTTTTTTTGTCTTGATCTAAGCTCATATGCAAAAGTTATGAGTATTTTAGTGGGATCTATAAATGCATAATCAAATCTATGGAGTTCATTAGACTAGCTCTGAAGTTCATCAATCCAGGTCTATAATACATAAGTTGAGATAAATTTGCCTAGATTTAAATTCAAGGATGTGAAGAATGAATTTTGAGGTTTGGGAGGCTAAAGGAGGCATGAAGGCATATATTGAAACTTGTTTATAGTGTTTCTATTTATAGAAAGTCAAAAATAAAAACTTCCAATAATAGACATCAACACTACAAAAGTCTAAAACTATGGAAGCATGCAAATAAAATATGATTGCTTCCTATTTTTACACATCTATTTATAGTATTTCTAAAAATAGGTATTCCTAAATAAGACAAGATATTTATAGTATTTCAACTATGAATATATTACACATCAAAATTGTTGGAGGAAACTAAATTTATTGCATTATTATTTAGTTGTTAGCCTACAATAAGATTTGATTTATAAATCAATTTGTTACTTTAGTGAGGTTATTAAATTAGTTCCAAACTAATTTTTTAGTTTCTTATAATAATAAACTAAGTTGTTAGATTGTTAGGATTAAAAAATCAATTTGTTACTCTCCAACAATAATTTGTTAAAGAAGTTAATTATAAATATAATCTTCTTGTTCATTATGAGACTTAACAAAGTCAGTAGTGAGAGTTAAAATATTTAGACTAAGCATAGATTAAGTATTTCCAAATTGTAAAGTATTTTTAAAGTTAATAAAGAATTAAGTGTTGATCTACATCCTATTCCAAGAAAGAGCAAGGGTCCGCTCAACTAAAGAACCGAGAATAATTTTATTGTATTTTATATTTTGTGTTATTGTTATTTAATCTTTTTAAAGTTTTTATATTAAATTTGGCTTGATTAACCTATAGGTTTTTTTGTGTGTATGTTTGTTTCAAATTTATTTTACATTATTTTCAATATTTCTCTTTTAAACATTTCATTTTATGGATTTATATTTATAAAATTTTAATTAAGGAGTGTTTATTTTAAAATCAATTTAGATTATAGCAAGTATGTTTATTTCAAAGAATTTTGAATTACATCAAGAGTGTTTATTTCACAAGCTTTAAAGTAGAATTCCATTCATGTAAGTAGATTAGATATTTAGGATTAAGTGATGCAAGCAACCCTCAAATAGATAACTATCGGTCCTTATCCTTTAGACCTTATTGCAGAGTGCCATTGGAAACTAACCCTAGTTTGATATGACATCAACTAAATTCAATTAATTAAATAAGGTATTGATGACACCCACTATTTTTGGCACCATTTCTAGGGAATGCAAAGTGTTAGTCAGGTATAAATCATAAGTTGATAGTTGATTACAATAACTTCCCATAAATTAAAGAAACTTTTTGAATAGAGAAAGAGAATCATAGGGAAGAGATATTAGGAATAACCCCAAAAATACTCAAGTTAAACATGAGAGAAAATTTGATAAATCTAATGAAGCCAAAAAATATGCTTAGGGCAGATAGAGCACAACCAACAAGAAGAACCTTTGCCTACCCTATTGTAATAAACTACTATGAGAGTGATATAATGCATAACATATCTCCATCCATAATAGATAATTTTAGGGGGATGTTAGTAGAAAATCTTGATCAGTTCCTATTTAATTTCAAAGTATTATATCAAGCCTATAACTACCAAACAAATAATCGAAAATTGAAAATATTTCCTTTTACACTTTAAAAATTGGTTATGAGGTGTTTTATGGGTTGTAACCACAATCCATTTATTCATGGGATGAAATGAAAAATATATTTTTGAAAAAATATCATGACTATTTTAAGGTAAAGGCAGAATTCTTCTATATAAAACAAAATGAAGATGAAACTATCAAAGATTATCTAGACATATTTTTTTAATAGAAAATGTGGATATGAGTTTGATGAAGACCTCAATAAGATAATTTTAATAAAAATATTAGATGATTATGCTCGAGATTCATTGAATTTAAAGGGAAAAGGTGATGCAAATAAACTTACTCTCAATAAAATTACTGAACTGTGTAGGAATTATTCAATAATAACTATTAAAAAGCTGAGAATAATGCAAGGAAATAATGATGTATTCAATTAAAAAATAAGGTTTCCACCTCAATTAATATTTAAACATACTCCCACTATCCATCCTTCACAAATAGAATAAGAAATAACTATGGGAATCAATGCTATTGATTATTGTAATGTTCAATTATGTTCAACAAAAATATTGACTATTTCATCACTCACCATCATAATTTTTTTTTTGAAAAATTAAAGTTCATACCCTCTCAATTATCAAATTAAAAAAAATATATATTCAAGAGTTAGATGAGGAATCGATAAGTTGTTAAGAGCTTTAGAGTTTGATAATCTAGTTCCAGAGCCTATCAGACTAGCTCCAAAGTTTGAGAGTCTAACCATGGAGTCCATCAAACTAGCTATGAAGTTTGATAGTCTAACTCTGGAGTCTATTAAACTAGCTTTAAAACTTGATAGTTTAGCTTTAGAGCTTATTATACTAGCTCCAAAGTCTATCAGTATAGATCTAAAATATGCTTCACCTTCTTCTAAATAATAGCCAACCAACTTAGAAACTAATCTTAATGAGACTTATGATAAGACACCTCATCTAATCCCATTGAAATCTTTCAGCACTGAATTCGAGAAAGTTAATTCAATCCATCCAAAAATAAAACAAATTACAACCCAACCAGAAAAAGTGTTAAACATAAATAGTTGATTGATTGATGAACAAGAAATCATAATGCTAGAATTCTTAGAAAGAACATTTAAAGAGTAAAATGATTTGACTAAATATTGTTTTAGAGATTTTGAGTGTAAATTTCAAGTTAATTATACAAATACAATCAACATACATAAAGAATTAATGGATGAAAAGGGAAACATGAAAGTGGTAATTTTTGTCTAAAGGGCACCATGGCCACTAAATCAAGAAATTTCAGGTATGTATTACTAATTTTCATATAAATATGAATATGTTTTTTGTAAACATGCATTTCATACTTGGACCAATTGAATTCTACCATATCAAAATTTATCAAATAATTTCCATCAACCAATCATCTAATTGCTGTAATATCAAGCCCATTCACAGTGTCCTCTACCCCACCATTAATAATATGTTAGATACAAGAATTTATAAAATAACTATTGTATAATAATGAAATGATAACTATTTCTACCTCTTGACTTCCATACATTCATAATAAAGGTTGTTTCAATATTTATCCATTTCTCTTTTTATGCACGTTTAATCAAATAACCTTAGCAAACATATGATATTAGGAGACTGAGATATTAGATGAAATTTTTTAAAACAACTCATGATATTGGATAACTTTTTAATCTTTCTCTTTTATATCTTCAAACTAACATATGATTTTTGAGTATAGTCTACATGTATCACTGATCATTATTTTTAGTTTATTAAAGTAGCTTGGTTGAAACAAGATACATATGTTTTGACAAGACAAAAATTTAGAGTATTATCTCAAGTCATCATGGACTAACTTAGACTATCTTTGGAGTTCATCAGACTAGCTTTGGATTCCATCAGTCTAGCTTTAGAGTCTATTAGACTAGGTCCAAAGTCCATTATACTAGCTCTAGAGTCCATCAATTTAGTTTCAAAGTCCATCAAGATGGCTCTAGAGTTGCACGTACCAATATAGGAGCTTGAAAAAAGATATTTTGAATATTATGCATAATTTTAATAATCATGCAAATCTGTTTGAAGACTAATGTGATAATTTTCTTCATATTTTCACATAAGTTGATTTTGATGCAGATGGCTCATAAAAAGAATAAGTTTATGAATAAAATTATATTTCTAGTTGATTTTAGTGATGTAGAGGAAATGAAACAACCAATTCCAAATTCATCATCATTTTATCATGTTATCATTTCTTAAAAATTAAAAAAAGTAAAAAAATTATAAAAAGAAAAACTAGAAACTTCAACAATGAAAACCTTTGAGCGTTATTGATAGTCATGGTTAGAAAACCAAATTACTAACTAGCCATGTACTGTATAAAAAGACTTGATCAAAAAATTATTAATCAACTGATCAAGGGCAAAAAAATGAAAAAAAAGAGAAAGCAGTTGAAAACCAACAAATGACTACTTTTCTTAATCAACAGTAAAGTTGTACTTGATTCACTTTGCCTTTCTTCTCTCTTTCATCATCAAATACATTTGGCCACATCATTATAGAGAAAAAAACTCAGAATTGGGAGTATGGCTGAGGTGTTTGTTCTATTATTTTATTTATAAATATAGTTATAAGTTTTTCAATTACATATAGGTTCACTTGACATAACATTTTGAGAAGAGAATAGAAATAGTATAAAAAAAAAGAGAGAAAAAAGAAAAAATAAAGAATCTCCCCATGTATGAGGACATGCATCAGTGTAAATGTGGGAGAGAAGAGAGGAAAATAGTTGAAACTAGTAAATGATGTCTCTTTTCAAAGGATTATATTATTGATTTCAAAAGGCTATCCTCAAACATTTCAAAAATATATTATTGAATTCAAAATAATATTCATTGGTATACTTCAGTCCAACTTATATGGTTTTCAATAAGAGATGAGATGATCTAGTTAACTCCTTGAAAAAGAGGAGCCAATCTTCTCAAATAAAATATCTATCAATAAAGCAAAGATGATAACAAAAAGAGTGGATCAAAATAAAATAAAAATTTACACTACTTCTCCATCATAGGCTACTAAAATAGAGCAAGCTTATGAATATTGAGAAAAGATGGAAAATATTGGTTTTTTAATAGAATAATTGAACTAATTTTTATTAAAATGAATGATTGAACAAGATACATATATATGGATAATAGTAGCATGCATGAGGACATGCACAATTTTAAATATGGGAGAATTATGAGTCCATAAAGTATCTCATTATATCAACAAATGACACCATTTTCTATTGCATAAATCATATTCTAAGAGTGGACTTAGATGTAGTTTAAGAAATTATACTTATTTTAGAATAAAATATAATATATGTATCTAATATATTATTTAAAATTCATTATAGTCTACATTATTATTGTTTTCTAACAAATTATTGGAGAAAATATGTTAACTATTTTACATGCAGGCTGAAATGAGTCATCAAGGAAGATGACAAAGTTTGATCTTCTCAAATACAAAATTGAGAACACTCTTCATGTAGCTCTAGAGATCTTCAATAGCTTTAGAGTCGATAGACCAACATAATAATGTATCCCATTTTTTGGTACAAAGGGGACAATAATAAATAAAAATATGAACATTTCTCAATTTGTATAGATAATAGTGATTTAACCGTATAAAATGTAAAAATGATGTAAAATAATATAATATTATATTTTAAGTGTAAATTACATTTATTATTTAAAAATAAAAATAAATAAAAAATAATTACTTTTTTAATACCTAAATACACAGTGTCTATGTTTCATGTACAATTTTTTTTATTGAGTGCTTGATTTCTCATAATTTTCTCAAAACATAGTATTTTCTCAAGATTTCTTAGAAATTATCCTAGAAACATGGACGTAGTGTAAAATCATTTTTTAATAAAAAATAAAATTTAATTAATTTTTTAATGATCAGAGTGGGTAATATCGACACTTATGATTTCTCTTTGTTTTTCCTTACAATCTTTGTTAAATTTTCAAAATTAGCATCAAAATTTTTAGTCTTGATAGATGTTCACCTTCTACTACTATGGACCTTGTTTGGGTTTCTAATTTCTACATATTTTTCTTCATTCCTTAGAGAGCCCTCTTTTCCAATTTACCTGTTGTATCCATTATAGACTTAGGATCCTTTTCATACTCCTTTGTTTCTCCTGGCTTGGCCTTCCTTTTCCTTTTGAAAGTAAATACTTCCTCTTCAGTTTGATGAAATTTCAAATTCTCCCATTTGATAATCATTATTTTGGATAATTTCTTAAGTTTACAAATATTCTATTTGAAATATAGTTTCACCTATGGTTCATTGAATATAACTAGTTAATTTATCTTAGCCTTAGCTAAATAGATGGTTTCTATCCAATCTTATGATTCTTGTGATATGGGAATGTAGTGGATGAGGGTGGAGTGGCTAATGTGGTTGGATATGGATGGATTGGAGGAGGTCTAAAAATGGGGTTTGTAGGGTCAATAATGACAAAGGATAAAAAGGAACTAGAAACATGTGTATGTGATGTGGAGGAAGTGGAAGGTGGTAGAGCAAAAGATACAACTAAAAGAGGAGAAAAAATTGTTGAAATATGCATATTAAGCTAATGAAATGCCAATTGAGATGGGTTTAAGACAACATAGGCTATCTTACATTTTACCTTAGGATATTTTTGATTTGATACATAATGTTGAATAATACTAAGAAACCCAACAATAATAGTGACATTTGAAGTTAGAAAAAACATGATTGTGTCAATTATAGGCATTATTTATTTTGATGGGTCCACTTTATGGACTTGTCTATTCAATTAAACTAAATTTATTGTAATGGAAGAAACTGTTATCGCAATGCCTAATATAGGTGAAATTAGTGCTTGGATACTAGATTAAACTTGACTAGACATAAGTAGAGAAATTACTAGAGGGCATTGAGTAATATTCCTTTATGCCAATTGCCTATGATATACCTTGGTCACTCAGACTACTTTGTGTGGAGCACTTAGTGTGGCCAACTCCACTTGAGGTATTGTTTGAGGAGTATCCATTAGTGAATCCTAAAGTTGGGGCATTGAGGGAGATGGAGGAGGAGTAATAACCTCTTGTTCCATTATTTATGTGACAATAGAGGAATGAGTATCTTAAATTATAATTGAAGAAGAATAAAATTGAAGAAAAAAGGAGGCAGATGATTGTGTTACCTCATGCATAGGGATTTTCCTCTTTGAGAGTGTTGGTGGAGGTATGCCCTCCAACACTTTTATTCTTAGGAGAACTCATGTACCTAAGGAATCATCCTAAACCTTAGAGGTTTTTTGCCTCTCCCCTACTTCTTTGGGTTTCTATATTTTAGGAGGTATAAGGATAATATGACTAGTGTGTATATTTTCACATCTTTATCATCCTATGCATTGATTAAGATCCAATCATGAGGGTGGTGATTGTGATTTTATAAAATTGAAACCTTATATCTTAAGGAATTTATATGTTCCTTAATATTCCCTCTATGGTTATAGTGTCATAGGTCCTAA
>JARHVA010002598.1:1995000-2005000 GCA_037957365.1 Torreya grandis
ATTTTGCCTGACAAAATTGCCCTTCAGCCTCTTTGCACTTACCCTGTAGCATATTTGTTTCAAACTTATTATTTTTTGAAATGATCCTTCAAAATTATCTTTCTGCAACATATTTCATGTAGTAATTTTGTCAAAACCTACCTTTTGGGATTTTTGAAAGTACCCTTCATAGGTTTTTTCAAAGACATTTGCCTTACAGACCTATCTTTCAATTTTTTTGTCAAGGCTTCTTTCCCAATCGAATTACCCTTCAGCCTTTTTCAATTTTCCTTTTGCCTTAATAGAATTATCCTTCAGATTTTTTATTTAAGCCAATTATTCTTTGAGCTTTTTTGAAAGTACCCTTTGGCTTCATTAAAAATACCCTTCAGGATTTTTTTGAAAGGCATATACCCTTCTGGTTTTTTGGAATAACCCTTTGAGATTTTGAACATACCCTTTAGGTTTTCTAAAATGACCCTTCAAACTTTTGTCATCGGACATTTTACCCGATGCAAAAATCCAGAAACAATGACCCCGAGGACACATACCCTTTAGCCTTTATGTGATTTACCCTTTGGAAGATTTGAAATGGATGCTTTCCCTTTGAGATTACCCTTTAGTATTTTTGGAATGGCCCCTTTCCCTCTAGACTTCCCTTTAGACCTTTTGAAAGTGCCCTTCAAGACTTTTGTCCTAGGCAAATGCCCTACCAAGTGACTCTTCAAGAGCATTATTTTAGACATTTTGTTCAAAACATTTCTCCTGACGTCAAAAAAGCTTGAAAAAATTTATTTGAGATAATTTCCCCAAGACATTGATTTCATCAGAGTCTTTTATGCCACAATCATTCTAATATGTTTTAAACCTTAGCCTAAAATATTGGATTGAAGCCTTATTTATCAATACGAAATGAGAACATTAATCTGAGGCTTTAGCTTAAGCTTTTATTATTCTCGTGCCCTAACTTTAATATTTCCTATTGTATGTAGGAACTAATCTTGTTTAGATTGATGGACATGTTTTTGGGATGATCATGACTTTACCCCTTCTAATGTCGTTAAAACTTATTGCTTGTCTTATAGGATCAATGGAATATCATTTGGAAATAAGCATGTTTATTGTTTAAGCTAATTTTTATTTATCAGTGTTCAAGATTAATTAGATCCATGTTTAAGCCATGCCTAATGTTTTAACCTAAGTCCCCTTTTGAATTGAATTTAAACTTGCATAGGGACAATTATTATACCATGGACTTAGTTTAATTTTTATCCTAAGGCTTGGTCATGTTTTTCAACACAACCAAACCTGAGGGTAAAAATCCTAGCTTGGTTTAAATAATCACATGGTCCCTTTGTTATAAGGCTTAACCTAAAGTATTATCCTAAATATTATCATATTTATTAATATGAAAAGAACTTTAGGCTAAGACTTTATGCTATGTCTTTATTATATACATGGTCCTTTTATTATAACTTGGATTAAAATCTTAGTCCTAAAGTCTCATTCATGTTTAATAACATAAACAAGACCTTAGCATTAATATTTTATCCTAAGTTCCATATATCTCTGAGTCCTAACTTAAACATTGTACTTGTTCACAAGATCAATGACCCATGTTTAATGGAGTGAAGTTAATCAGATAGTACGAGATAAGCCCGATGAGCCAAGGATCCTAATTCGTAGGACCAATCTCGCTCGACCTCATAGATCAAAATCAATGGTTTGCATTTACTTAGATCACCTCGATCCAATGGCATGAGATCAATATTAAGACTAAAATCATCCCTTTTAATATAATATAGACGTAACCTAAGTTTTTACCCTAAGGTTTTAATTATATTTATTAATACAGTAAAACCTTAGGCTAAGATCTTATGGCATGAGTTTAATTATTCATAGGGTCATTTAATATGTTACAAACTTAGCGTAATAGATCTTAGACTAAAGTTTATTCATATTTATTAATTAAAAATAAAAATATTTGTCCAAATCTTTACATATATTCCTAGGCTTACTTAATCCTTTTATAATTGTAAGAACCAATCACATTCGATTGCTCAGATCATGATCTATGGTTTGCATTCACCTAGTTGAGATCAATCCTATAGATTGAAATAAATGAATGAAAAATTCAAGTCGTGGACCCCAATATAAACATCGAATACTTTACCAAAGATCAACGATATGTATTCAAGCGTATAGATCCAAATCAATGGAGCATATCAAATCAAGACTTTTCAACAAAGCTCTGAGTTATCATGGGACTGTCACGTGGTGAAAGCATGTTAACTAACTCAACTGATAGGGTACAGAGCTCAGAAGGCTTGTGGGATTACCAAGTGGGATAACCTTGAGGCCTAGTACACATTAAAGTCTGAGCACCTTTTGAAGATCAATGACCCATGTTGAATCATACCCACTAGATCTGACAGTGCAAGATCAACAAGGAATTTTCAATGGAGATCGAGAGGCCCATAGCACTACCAAGTGGCACAACCTCAAGGCCAAATATATATTATGTCCAATGGAATTCAAATCTCAGGATTGAGATCAATCAATAGTGTTGATCTATGTAAAATAATTTAACGATGGGAGATAAAAGTAGATTTTCAAAGGGAAACGATCATGTTTTTAAACATTAATGAGTAATTTTCCATAAAAATGGCATGCAGGTACCAGAATAATGCCACATAAGCAGAAAAATAATAGGAACTAAAGATCTAGTGGACCTACAAAAAGCAATATACAAATACATGATCTAAGACATAATGTTCACTTAAGTCCAAATGTTGCTACCATTTGAACATTATGAAATCTTCAAATAAGCCCCAACTTGACCTTGTATTCACCATAATCAACTATAGAGAGCTGAATTATTTCATGTATGAAGATGATTCGACCCATAATCAACTAGTGGGTCCCAAAGTTAGATGAAATAAGAATGTTCTTTTTGTAACTAGCATTGTATAATATTTTGAAATAGGATATTGTTTTTGTATAGACACTTGTAATATGTAAGATCACATTGTCTATAAGTCAATCCATTAGAAAAATCATTTGTTCCAAAATAGAATAAAAGGATACATGTCCTATACACTTGTATAAATGTAATTAGATGAGACTAATCAACATGTTGCCTTGTATCTTATAAAAGAAGCATTGTTAACTGTCAAAAAGGAGGGAGTTCTTAGAACCAAATTACTTTGTAAACTTTTAGAAATTAATATAAGAAATAAATTCTCCAAATATTGCCCAATATTTGCTTGTGTGAAGTGCTATATGGTTTCTGTCTTAGTTGTCTAGTTTCACTTTTAGATTTGAATGGTTCCTATGGATTCTAGATGTGTATTTTCAATGCAGAGTTGTTAAATTGTGCCAATGTTATATTAGCTAAAATTTCTTAGGCTTATTTCATTTTTTGTACTTTTTTCCATTTGGGCTAATGTTGTTTGCTTGCATAAGTGAATCTTTAAAGTGAGCCTAGTTCTTATTTGCATCATTTCATACTTTCCTGAGAAACTTGCCTAATGTATGTTGTGATTTGGGATTAAGTTATTTCATACTTTCCTGAGAAATCTTTGTGAATTTATAGAATCTTTGTTAATTTTGGTGTGTTTTGATCAAAGATCAATGTATTATTTGCATATGTGTGTTGCTTTGAGCATATTTATGTAAATATCATTGACATTGATGGTCTTATACCAATCTTTGTGCTTCTTTTAGACAAAGATTGATATTCTTTGGATATCCATGGACATTTGTGCAAAGGTAGTTCATGTTTTGTGTATTTCCCACGTTTAAGGTTAATAATAGCAATTTTGTATAAAAATTGACTAGTTCTTTAAAAATTTGAGTTTATTCAAACTTAGAGGTGTGAAGATACCTCTAATTCATCATTCTAGATATATATTTGAACTTATTTAGTTGAAGATAACCATGCTTTACATGTGTTTATGCAAATTTGGCTTAACGTGTGAACTTAATCATTGTACTTTACAAAAGTTGGTTTAATGCATCGTATGTTAAACAAGTTTCAAGTTTATAAGTTGGAATTGCCAAAAGTGAGACCAAAGTGAGCATAAACTTTCAAGGTTTTAATCAACTTCACCAAGTCAGGGTGCTCATGTGTTCAAGGTATGGCTTGGCTAGGTGGTTCTCTAATAAATGTGTCAGGTATTATGCATGACTTACCAAGAAATCCTGAAAGGTATTTGCCTTCTTTCAACCCTAATGATATTGTCATAGCTGAAGTACATGTTAAAATCTTTAAGGCTACTTTGAGACTCTTGAATGTTATTCATGAAGATGTAGCATGTAGATTGTTCTCATTTACTTTCAAAGATGTTGCACATGAATGGTTATTTAACCTTCTAAAGGATTGCATAGCTAGCTAGGATGATTTTTAAAAAAATCTTTATTAATCAATTTAGCAAAATCATTAGTCCATGCATTCTATATCAGCAATTCACCACTATTAAGAGGAATGATAGTGAGACCATTAGAGCCTTCAATGATAGATTCCAAAAGTTGTATAGTAAAACCATATCTCCTTATAGACCTAATGAGGCTATAGCCTTCAAGATTTATAAGGATTCTTTGGATCCCATGACTTTTGTGTTTTTCAAGAGGTTTGTTCATGTCCTAAACACTTTGGCATTGGCTTATGCTGAAGCTATAATAATCAATGACCAAATTCAATCCCAAGGTCAGCTTGCATACAATATTCCCAATGTCAACCCCAATTTCCTAGCATTAAATATTAGTACTAATGTCAATCATAATTCATCTACCTTCAATCAGACATTAGTCTTAGACCAATAGTAATGAAAATCAAGATCATAACTCAAAAGCACCAAAGAATGAAGATGAATCCATACTTAATATGGTTCAAAGATTGAGCACTGATATCCTTCAATTGTAGAAGCAAGTGGGCAACACCGAGAAAGGCTTTAACAAAAATTATGATTCTCAAAGGTTTGATATATCCACAAATAGATTTCATGATAATAACAAGAATAAGTCATCTGAGGACATACATGAAATGAACCTTTGTGATATATATTTATTTGATCATTGTAATGTTTTTGAAGTATTTCAAGGTGAAAGGGATATAACTAAAATTGTGACTAACCAAGACTTTGTTGTAGGGATAACTAGATTTGTAGGAACTTCTGAATCCTTCAAGAAAGCTTTTGATTTTCCATTTGAAGATGAAGATGAGCCAATTGAAGAAGTTGAATCTAAGATGACTTATATTTTTGAAGATGTAAAAGAGACTACAATTAAAGACCAATAAGACATCATCATTAGAATAATTTTAGATGAAGAAGAAGAGTTGATAGAAACATATATGGATCAAGTACAAGATGATCTTTCTTTAAAAAGTAGCCAGAAAGTTAACCCACATAGATTTATTTATGAAATAAAGAATACCCCTGAAGAAGATGATCATTGGCAGAAGTCATACAATGATTTATTAAATGGAATTAAAGATCTAGAGATGGTATATGATGGGATAGAATAACACATGGATGCTTCATCTAAGGATTTCACCAATGATCTAGAGTTCCCAGAAGATGATTTTATTTTGGAAGCCCTAAACCAAGATAGTTTGATTGGATAGAAGAGTTGCCTTTCTTCACCAAAAATGAAGATGAAATGGGTGAAGCAGATCAAGAATTGTCATATGACTTCATAAAAATGTCATGAGTATGGGACCAACATGTTTATAATGGGAGTCCAAATGAACATCATTCAATTGATCAGGATGAAGAAGCCTTTTGGGATGACTTGGAAGATTTTTGTGCAAATATTGGTAGTCTATTTCTACCTCAGAAAGAACGTAACGAAGATTTTAGTCTAAAGATACTAGACAAGCTACCATTATTTAGTGAAGATGACATAAACCACTATCTATCAATAGATGAATCAAAACTAACACTCCTATTACAAAGTAGAAGAATTTGGGAGGAAGATGAATGGGTCTTAGATTCATATCTTCGATCCATGCATCTGAGAATGCTAATAGGAGACCAATCTACATCACCTATAAGACACAAGCATACAAGTGATCCTATCTCCAAGAAGAGGCCATTGAATGGAAGTAATCATTGTTCAAGGTTCTGTAATAGACTAAATAATTTTCCATTCGATCTAGGAGCTAAGTGCTTTATGTAGTGAGTATAGAGCTTATTTTAGTTTCTTTATTGTTCTTTTTTTTTTTTTCCTTCCTATCCCTTGTTTTTATATAGTGCCTATTTATATTTATTTATTTTATTTTGCTTTGTTTCTTGCTTTTAAATAAGTCCTTTTGGACAATTCTCAACTCAAGTTTTATCTAGTTGATCAAGAAACTTCACAGTTCAAAAATGCAGATATGACTTCTTAACTTTGGTTGATCATGGATTATTGAAATAGGAGCTTGATGTTATAGTTTAGAAAAACTAGCAAAGACTGATGGATGAGTTAATTGTTCCTTGAGATTTTAAACCTTGTTCTGATCTAAGCTTGGTTTTAAGAAGAATTACACGTGTAGAATGAAAGCTTAAACTATTAGGACATAATCATGTTTGCACTTAAAAAACATTAATCATCTGGGATAAAGTTTACAACCAAGGATGATTGTCTAAAAATTAAACACTTGATCAAATCCCTAAACCTGCAACCCTGGTTCCCAACCTTTGCTAAAAAGTCAAAATGACTTGAAAAAATATAACAATAATATCCTTATTACAAAATTCAAAGAGATTTCTAAGCAGAGGTGATTCTAGTAATCTCCATTGGAGCTATGGATGCCTGGCTGCCAGTGGAGCAAGGCCTTGAGTGGAGCCAAAGGCATCTTTGTCAGGGACATAGATGCCTAGCTGGTTGTAGAGTAATGTTGAAGCCTTCTTTGAGCTAAAGCATGGTTATTAATGAATATTCAAACATGCTAAAATTCAATGTTACAGATTAAAGCCATGAACCCGGAAGTTGTTCTCAAAATCCTTTCACAATCAATAAGTAGAATCAAATCACACACACATCATGACTAAGTTTTTATGTTTGATCCTAATTTTTCATGTGCAATATTTTTTATAACCATGAACTGATCTTAATAATGTTGCTTTCTCAAATGGAATAAGTAACTTAACTTAACTATTAGTCTAAACCAGAGTCTCTGAATTCTAACATATTACTATGTTTCCCCCAGTAGTCACCATTTGTTGAGGTCAACATACCCCCATTTCCAAAAATGGGGACCCATGTGTTAAATTATGCAAATTTTTACCTTGAAATTGAAGATTCACTTGATTAGAGTGTCATTAACATGATTGCACATTATTATTTATTTGAAAATCATCCACCCATGATTTGGTTAGCATATTTGTTCATGGTTCTAGTTTGCCCTTTTCTAAAGTGCTAACATTGGATCTCTGTGTTTCAGGTTGCAGGTCCAATAAGGTTTACTTGGAATGAATAATGTTTGGTTTTCATGATTTTAATGTTAACTTGATTCTTTACTAACCTTTGGTTTGTTAAATTCATAATTGAATAGCTAAACCCTTAATCTAAGTTTAATCTAAGTACTTGACTTAAATCTGGTGGGAAATTTTTATGCGAGAACATTTTAAATAAGCTATGGGCTTAGTTTATTTTTATTTCCTAAGGCTTCGTCATGTTTTTCAACATGACCAAACCTTAGTCTAACATCCATGCTTAGTCCCTTTTATGTCCCAAGCACCCCCTTTGGACCTTTTTATTATTCATGTGGTCTAATCTAAACACAAAATTCTTTTGTTATGTTTCTAACTATCAGGGTTTATATTTCAAACATATCTTTTCAGGATTTTCCTTTAGATCTTTGTCTTAAACAAATTATCCTTCAAGGTTTATATTTCAAATACTTTGTCTAAGTAATTATGGGCTTTTGATCAAGAATTCTTTTGGGACTTATGCTATTGGTCTATGTTGAAAGTATTCCTTTAGACTTATCTTTGTCGAAATAATTATTTCAGACATTTTATCCAAAATAATTTTACTATGGATTTATTTTATCAGCCATTTTCCCTGATAAAATTTCCCTTCAGCCTCTTTTCACTTACCTTTCAACATATTTTTTTTGGACTTATTATTTTTTGAAATGATCCTTCAAGCTTATCTTTTTGTAACATCTTTCCTACAACAATTTTTTCGAAACCTATACCTTTCAAGCTTTTTGAAAGTACCTTTCAGAAGTTTTGTCAAAGACATCTACCCTATAGACCTATCTTTCAAGTTTTTTGTCAAGGCTTATTGCTCGATCGAATTACCCTTCAACCTTTTTCAAATCGCCCTTTACCTTAATAGAATTATCCTTTAGACTTTTTGTTTAGGCCAATTATTTTTTGAGATTTTTTGAAAGTACCTTGAAGCTTATTTGAAAATACCCTTCGATATTTTTGTGAAGGGCACATACCCTTTGGATTTTTTAGAATGACCCTTCGAGCTTTTGAACATACCCTTTAGGTTTTCTAAAATGACCCTTCAAACTTTTATCATCAAACATTTTGTTCGATGTAAAAAGATTGAAACAATGACCCCAAAGGCACATACCCTTTAACCTTTATGCAATTTAAACTTAGAAAGTTTTTAAATGGACACTTGCCCTCTGAGATTACCCTTCAACCTTTTTGGAATGGCCCCTTGCCCTCAAGATTTTCCCTTCAGACCTTTTGAAAGTACCCTGTTGGACTTTTGTCCTAGGCAAATGCCCTACCAAGTGACTCTTTGAGAGCATTAGTTTGGACATTTAACTAAAACATTTCCCATAACACCAAAAAAGCATAAAATAATTCCCCTGAGACAATTTCCCTGAGACATTGATTTCATCAAACTCTTCTATGCCACGGTCATTTTAATATGTTTTAGACCTTAGCCTAAGACTTTGAATTGAAGCCTTATTTATCAATATGAAATGGGAACATTAATCTGAGGCTTTAGCTTAAGCTCTTATTATTCTCGTGCCCTATCTTCAATATTTCCAATTTTTTACAAGAACTAATCTCACTTGGATTAATGGACATGTTTTTGGGATGATCATGGCTTCACCCCCTTGCAATGTCGCTAAAATTTGTTGCTTGTGTTGTAAGATTAATGGAATATCATTTGGGAATAAGCATGTTTAATGTTTAATCTGATCTTTATTTGTTGTTGGTTCAAGATTAATTAGATCCATGTTTAATCCATGCTTAATGTTTTAACCTAGGTCCCCTTTTAAATTGAATTCAATCTTGCGCGGGGATAATTATCATACCATGGACTTAGTTTAATTTTTATCTTAAGGCTTGATCATGTTTTTCAACACAACTAAACCTTAGGCTAACAATCCTAACTTGGTCTAAATAATTGCATGGTCCTTTTATTATAAGGCTTAGCTTAAAGTCTTATCCTAAAGATTATCATATTTATTAATATGATAAAGATTATTGTATTTATTAATGACCTAAATTTAATCAAGTTAAGTTAATTGGATGGTGCAAGACGAGCTCGATGAGCCAAGGATCTTAATCCACAGGACCAATCTCACTGAACCCCACATATCAAAATTGATGATCTGCATTCACTCAAATCACCTCAATCTAGCTGTGCGTGATCAATATTAAGACTAAAAGGGTCCCTTTTACTGTAACATAGACTTAACCTAAGTTTTTACCCTAAGGTTTAAATTATATTTATTAGTATAGTAAAACCTTAGGCTAAGATCTTATGCCATGACTTTAATTATTAGTAAGGTCCTTTAATATGTTGCAAACTTAGCTTAATAGACCTTAGATTAAAGTTTATTCATATTTATTAAGTACGAATAAGGACATTAGTCCAAAGCTTTAAATATATTCCTAGACTCACTTAATCCTTTTATAATTGTAGGAACCAATCATGTTCGACTACTCAGATCATGATCTATGGTCCATGTTCACCCATATGAGATTAATCTGACAAGGCAAAATTAACAAATGAAAATTCAAGTTGTAGAACCTAGTTTAAACATCGAGCATCT
>JARHVA010002598.1:2012500-2035000 GCA_037957365.1 Torreya grandis
TTATCCTTAATCATTTTTAATTATATTCAGCATTCATCAACTTTTCTAGACTGAAAGGCTAAAGGATTTTCTAAACAATAATCCTTTTTTATTTTCTCAATGATGGGATCAATACTAGCATTGCAAAGATTTATTTTTTGTTGGATCCTTCTTATGGCTACAACTTTCTTTGGATTTTCCTTAAGAGGTATTATGTACTCATATTTAGATTTTTTGTACAAAGAATACTTATTAGCCAAAATGATTTCATGAGACTGAATAGGAACAGGATACAGGCTTGACAAATTATCTGAGCCTATCATCATGTCATATGAGGGCATCTCATGCTGGACAACCGTAAACATATAAATAGATTCTCCAAACTGTATTGGAACCAATGCAAATAATTTTGATATAATAGTCTTAGTGTTGAATGTTAACTTGTGAAAATTAGATTGCCACGTGTTAGAAGGAATAACATGAAATCTAGCAAGAGAAATATATGCACCAGTGTCTAGCAATACATTTAGACTGTAAGGCTTGAAACCTTCCCATTTAATCTAAATTTCATAAATAGAATTATTTGTGAAGTGTGCAAAAATCTGATGGATTTGATTATTCTATAATTCATGACTGTTTTCTCCTCCTCAAAATGAGATTCTATCTCATTTGTGACTTGGACCAGTTTTTGTTCAAATAATTGTTCCTCTTCATCAATAAGAGCTTATTATTTTAAGAGACTTTCTAATTCTCTCTGAGCTTTATCCAGAAAAATCTAGAGTTGATGAATTTTTTTCTTATGCTAGAAAGATCTAGCATAAGTATCAGGTTGATAAGCTGCGTCAATCTTATAATTAAAATGCTCATGAGGAAACATATGAGAAGATTTTTTTTGCAAGAACTTCTTTTTGCCTTTTCTCATTGGCCAATTGCATTTTATATTTTTGTTCTAATGCAAAAATATGTTTTTGAATAGACATTCTTATAGAAATCAGTTATACATGTGTTTTATCATACTTGTCTTTCAAATATGAAAGTTGTTGGGATAAAGTAAGTGCATCAGGAAATGGACTTGAAATCATATCAATCTAAAACTCTACCTCTAAATCATAATCTAAAGATTCTAGTTCAGAGTCACTACTGACAAAATTCATGTTGACCTGATTGTATAATTCATTTGTATCCCAAATAATATTTGATTCATATAAAGCTTCTTCATCTAAAATCAAAATATATTCATCTTGATTAAAATCTTGGATTTCTAAGAAATTTATTTTCTTAGATTCCTTCTTATTGAGACACTTATTAGCATAATGATCTCTTTGACACAAGAAACATTTAACAGGCTTCTTTTGATATCCATGTTTTCTCTTTCTAAAAATTCTCTTGGCAATGAATTTTTTTCCTAGATTTATATCTAGGTTTCCATTGTCTTTCTTCTTGTAATTTTTTTTTAGAAGAGCACTTGTAGGAATAGTTATTTTTATTCCTTTAATACTTTCTATAGTTATATGTATCTATGCACCTAAAACCAAGATTATCATCTAGTGTGTTGCAGAATTTAGCTTCAATTTGTTTATGGAACTTGAGGGTTTTTTTTTGGGCTTTTATTTCAACACACAACTGATGATTTATAGCTTTGATATTCTGATTTATTCTACCAAAAGACATCATAGATAACTCATCTTTCATGATAGCATTATACTTATTTGCAAAATACTCTGAAAAAGATTCAATATATCTTACCTTGTATGCAGGATTAAATATTTCACCAGTGTTGTAAAACAAGTTTTCCATGTAGCACATATATTCATCTATCCTTGTCATGTCACATAATTATGCTTTCATGAATTTAGATTTACTAGCTTCCTTCTCATTATCAAGTGTGCTTACAAATTTAGATAACAATGCATTACATAATACATAAATTGGTTGATCATGAGAATAAATGGTAGTGTGAAATGATTCACCACATACATCCCACCATTCTTTGATATTGCCTATGAATCCATTTGATATATGTTGAGTAATTTTAAAGAGATCATTTTTCATACCATAAATTTGTACATTTTCTCAAGCTAACATAGCATGTATCATTTCTTTTCTTTTATCTAGAGGTTTACAATTAAACTTCCAAAAGAATGGTTGTAGATTCATAGTTCTTATATGAGAATCTAGGGGAGGCCTAGAAGAATAACCAATTTTAGGATTGAAGTATGCTTCTGCTTCATGAGGTTCTATTTTAGCCATACCTATCTAAAAAATTTATCTAAATATTTTTCTGTGTCTAGCAAACTCTTAACCTTAGCCTTTTTAAAGGATGCTCTTTGAATTTTAAGCACATCTTGCCAGGTTTTAGTGTTTTTGGTATAATCTTCATCATGAATAACAATAGACTCTTTTGATGGTTCAATCTATCTAGGATGTTTTTCAAATTTTCTCAAGACCTCTAAGATTTCCTGGAAGGGAGGAGACTTTCAGAGCTTGTTCTACCATTTCTCTAACAATACTATCTGAAATGGAACTTATCTGACTTATACTTTGTTGAATCTAAGTTTGTTTTTCTTCAATGACTTCTATCTAAGATAATATTTTATCCATATTTGGATTTTGTTGAATAACTTTATTTCCAGAAGATAAGCTATCAAATACTATCTGCTATTTTTTTTAGACTAGTAACAAGATCATCAATCTTTTATATGATTTGAGTATGATGAGTTTCAGTGGATTCATGTATATTACCAATGGCTTGAATAATATTTTCTTTTTTATATAAGTCTATACTTATAAGTAGCTTTGAAACTTGAGACAAGCTCTCTTGTATTTTAGAGACCTTATTGTTTAAACATTTAGTTGCCAAGTTATTCTAGTTCATCAACTTTGTTTCTATGGACTGATCAAGGCTTTTGTCTGTAGACCTTAAATAATACATTTGGGCTCTAAACTTGCCATCAGGAGAATACTGATTGAAATCTGCAAGTTTTGGAAAACTTTTCTCTGTATAAGATTCATCTCCTAATGGAGTTTTCCATATATGGCCTGTTTCATTATATGATATTTCCTCCATATTAATTTTCTTAACCTCAGCTATAAGTTTTTTCTTTTCTCTAGAAGTTTCTCTAGATCCAAATCTCTTCTAGTCATATGGATACTAGGTTGATTTGGATGGTTGATTATATTTTGACAGTCAGTGCAATAGAAAGAGTCCACTTGAGGATCATGGATCTTTCTCAAATGTAGACAGGGATTACTACAAGAGGATTGAGATGATTGTAACTACAGAGCTTATATATGATCTTTTAACCCATTATGAGAATCAAATCTAATTATAAATTCATTAAGCAGGGCTTTGACAGAGGTAGCCAGAGATAAAGATCTTATAGAATTTTGAACAAAATCTATGTCAACAATCCATTTTCTTGGAAATTTCAAATCGGTCCACAATATAGATTTAGCTGGATTGATTTGACTATTTTCAGTAGCTCAGTACATCACGCTTTTGCCTTGTGTAGGACTATGTTTAATAGCAGGGTGTAAGGTATTTGTTAACTGATACATAACCTAATATTTAACAACAAGGGGACAATATCCAAGGGCCATTTCTAAACCATGGGTTTGAAGAAAAAGCTTTAGTACTTTGTTGAGATTGTCTTCATCATGAATGGTAACAAGGTAGTTAGGATATGCGGTTGTATATATAAGGCCATCATGTAAACCAATATGAATAGCACTTTACAAGCAGGAACTAAAACTAGTATGTCAATTATAAAGGATACAACCTAAGAGACTAACATTAAGACCTCTATGAAACAAAGGAAAAATACCAATAGTAACAATGCCTATATGAAGAAACTTATATTTAGTTTGAGCTTTTAATTGGTGAATAGTTTTATTATTTATAATTTGAAGATGATACTTATAATCATCATTTTGCTTAAATTTGGTGATGTTTTCAAAAACTTTAATATTAGTTTTAGCAATCAGATGAAAAAGAGAAAGCTTAATGTATACTTCTGTGGCTTTTAGAGTAGGCAATTTCCATTCAAGGCTAGGATTTTCTTCATTAATTTCTAAAATTACTTCATTTGTGGTGTAAGATGAATCAATCGATGTATCAAAAAGAGAGACCATATCAATTGTATCTATGTTGTATACAGTTATTTGGTTTGATGTGTCCATAGTCTTCATATTGTCGATACTATACAGATCCTTAATGACACATTCTTCACAGCTTTGACGTGATCATTCCCTTCCCTATCATCAGAAGAACAAATGGATACAAAATGCCAAAATAAAAATTGGATAGAATATAGGTAAAAAAAGATATTATATTATATTTATATATCAAGATGTTTACAGAAGCAATAATAGATCATGGCTCTGATACCAAAAAGGTACACGCATAGGCATGTGAGTATAGGATTGATATTTAGCACACAGAGGATATAGAAGATATTTGAGATAGACTTAAATAGACTTGATGGACTTCCTAAAAGAAAGCTTTTGATTTGTAGGATCCCAAAAAGGGAAAGCAAAAAGCATATGCTTCCTTAGACACAAACTAGACTTAGACTCTGATCTCTAGCAAAACTTAAATGAAATACGAAGAGCCTCCTCTATTTATAGATGGATAGAGAAGAGATCGATGGTTGTCTTCAAGATACAAGATCAATGAACATAAATAAAAGCAATAAAGTAGTGGGGAAAAAGGTCCACTATGCACCGCCAAACAAGACAAAGCATCTGTCAACACAGCTGATAGAATATCACCTTTATATAGTGGTGAGGTCCACAAAAGGTATATCGATTTATATATATATAATACAATAAATTATTTGAAGTAAATTTATACATCTTGTTGTTGATTTGTTCTTTCAATGATAGGGAAGGGAATGATCCTGTAAAATCCATGAGGAAGGTGTCGTTGAGGATCTATAAAGTACTAACAATATGAAGACTATGGACGCATCAAACTAGATAACTACAAATAGCATAGGTATAATAGATATGGTCTTTTTTTCTAATATATCTATTGATATGTGTGTATATATATATACATACATACATACATATATATATATATATATATATATATATATATACACACACACACACACACATATATACATATACATATATATATACACACACACACATATATATACATACACATATATACACATCTACACACACACACACATACACACATATATGTATATACATATACACACACACACACATATATATATGTATGTATGTATATTTGTTAAATATTATTTTATATATAAAAAATAATATATATAATAATATAACAATATACTTATTTATTTGTATTTATTTATTAATTGATAAGGTAAATGCATCTTTGACTAGGGTGAGGACCAACCTAGGTACAAAATCGGAGGCCCAGATCTCCCAAAACACAAAAATCAAAAACACTAAAAATAATAATAGCACTAATCGGTCATATAGACAACATTGATGTGATGCAATAGCCAACAATATCATCAGCCACTCAAACCATCCAAACAATAGCACAAAACACCAAAGGAACACAATAATGAGGAATTTTAAATAGATCCCTAAAAATGTTTTTTAATTTGGAGCTATGAACTAAACCTTTAAAATAAAGAGAGAGAGAGATAAAACGTTAAATTTCATATGGGATGCCTCTACCAACAGCAAACAAATAGGCAAAACAAGTCAAGCGACCAAAACCAACATAATCATGCAGTAGAAACTACCTTCCTTCAGCAACCCATTGCCAGGGAATCTTCTGTGAAACTTCCACCAAAAGATCTACCTAATCACTTACAACCGTCTTCCGTGAAACTTCTATTTGAGCATCTTCTTGAACAAAGAGTCATATTAGTAAACTAGACCTTAGATTTCTTGGATTTTTTCTTTTTATGCACTCTGGTCTACTCATCCTTGGCATTTCAATCTCTAGGTTCATCTCCTTATATATATTTTTAAGAAGGGCTTCCAAAACCAAATCCAACATCCTCACAACTAGAGTGCTTGGATACACACACACACACACATGTGTGTGTGTGTGAGATATATATTTGTTTTTTACGATAATTATGAACTAGATTTGGGGTATAATCAGGGGGTATCATCACCAAGAACCATTAAATCAACACAAATAGCCACCACCAACCACTATAACCACTAATCCAACTCAAACGGTCATATTCAGCCTACAAACGCCTTGTGAGATCAGAACCTAGTGAAGTTGGACACAACCAACCCACTTTACAAACCCTTCTATGTATTATTGACAATACATACACACACACACACACACACACACACACACACATATATAGTTTACCATATTTGGTACCCTTACAATTGATATGTCAAAGTCTAAAGATGAGCAATTATGCTAAAATTTAGGGGTAATACTAAATAGTTATATTCCTTCATGTGTTTCATTTCTATTTTGAGAGAGAATTTCAAATTTCAGGTTGCAAAATATTCAAAAATTCCAAAAAAATGTATGTATATGATGAAAATTTTAATTACATATAGCGATTAGCACTCTCTTCAAGTGTAAAAACTAATCAAGTGTGGATAGAAACTTAGCAAGAGAAAGGTCAATACAATTTATTTTTTCTTACATAAGTGAAGGTGTGTATTTCGAATTATTGTAGTTTATACTTTGGCACATACATTAATTTAACTTGGATATCTACATCAAAGTGGAGGCATTATGTAAACACCAAATTTGTTACAAAAATCCTTATTCTCATTTTTTACTCCCAATTCAAATTATTTGTAAAACTTGTATATTTTAATCCATTTCTAGGATAATTCTATATTTGGTCCATAGAGCTTAAAATAATTTTAACATTTATTCAAAAGATATCCATTTATACATTGGATTACATTTTATTCATTAATCTAACAAGGCTTGATAGCTAAATAGACCCTATATTACAATAATATATGTATGTATGTATGTATGTGTAGATATTTCAATAATTTATTTATATAAATAAATTATTATATATGTATGTGTGTGTAGATATTTAAATTATATATATATATATATATATATATATATATATATATATATATATATATATATATATATATATATAATTTAAATATCTACACACACATACATATATAATAATTTATTTATATAAATAAATTATTGAAATATCTACACATACATATAAAACCTATCATGGACAGTCTAACAATGTGTGAGTTGAGTGTTATAAGTAGGTCTTGAGGTCCATTTTTGAGGTTGACCATCTCTATAAAGTCATTTCTACCCTAGACTTCGATGGATCAATCGTGAGCGTCTTGGATATAATAGACTATATATAAATAATTATAATATATGTGTGTGTGTGTGTGCATGTGTGTGTTTTAGATTGATCTTATAGTGGGCAAGGGACCCTTAAAACCTTAATCATCATATATATATATATGATTGATGATTGAGGTTCTAAGCATCCCTCACCCATAATAAGATTGATCCAAAACATTACTTGTTTACCTCAGATGAAAATTCATGAGGGAATGATGTTATCAAAACCTAGTTAAACCAGCCCAGAACCTCCAAGGAAAGAACAAACATCCCCAATGACAACACAAAAAGAAAGGAACTAGATTCCAAAATCTACCAACAGGGTAGAAAATCATGGCTCCATGTTTCTAAACCACTTTGCTGAGAATACTTTTTAGAAAAAATTACAATCCGTCCAATCACCTATCCAAAACCAAGCACATTTTACTATCATAAATAAAAGAAAACCCAAAATCCACCTACATCTCTTTTTAAACACTGTAATTGGCTTCAACAAAATCACCCAACATAAGCCTAGAGACATCCGTAAACCATCAGAAAGAACAATAACTACAAAAAGATGGGAGAAACCACCCCCAACTTCCCAATGGAGAAGAAAAAATTGATGACGTCTTGAGAACCAACAATAATATCCTTCAAAGCTTTAACACTCTTAGATTTATGGCCTCATTTTAAAACCTTTTCATGACTGACATCCTTCAAAGATCAAGGAGAAAGAACAAGAAGATCCTAAGAATGAATGTTCGCACCCAGTGGTTCAAGGGGAACTCCACGTATCTGAGAAGTCCCATCCTCCCTGACCTTAGAGGCCTTAAACCTATTCCCCTCCTTAAAAGATTCTTATAAAGCAGAAGTTAAAACACATTCTTTAGTAATATATTTTGTCTCTTTTAGCATGGTGTGAGGAGTCATATGCTCAAAGATCATTATAAAAGTTTAATAAAGAGGGGTATCTAGCTTGGCTTCATGAACGGGGGAAGGATCCTTACTCACTGAAACATTACTCACCAAGGTATCATTCTTCCTTCTAAAAACTACCAAGGGGCTACCAATTTTAGGATGCCACCCTTTACCAAAAGCCGCACAACCACACAATGGACATTAATGCTTGAAATCCCTGATTGATGACATAGGAAACATGTATTGTTATCCACCTCAATACATTATAGCCAAGAACCTCTCAAGGATTGAATCTAAATGAATCTAGGCAATGGAGAGGAGGAATCAACAAAAATACAAAAATGAGCAAAGGAAGCAAGTGAACGCTTCTTGATGATATTATCGATCAGTACCATCTTACCAAGTGAGTCACTAATTTTAGACATGAGACTCTCTTAGAATTTTACAGTTAAAGCATACAAACAAATCCATCTTAGTGAGAGCCTAGAAATAACATTAAGGGTGTCAAAGTTAGGGAGCCATGACTAAAGGTGGAGCCCATAAGAAACCAAAAGCTCAAGACCTTTGCACAAGACATCTGATTTTAAAACCTCCTAAGAGAAATCACCACAAAAAACCCCTTTGGAAGAAAACAATGTTTGATATCAACCCCCTAGGACTCTTGACACCATTTATCAACCTTATTTCATAAGAGAGGCTTCTCGATGAATTTGTAGATAAGGGAACAAGAGGAGAGTGTATCAAATTCCTTATCCAATATGTCACAAGAAAGATCAATTTGTAGTTTAGTTGCATTTCCTTTACTATTCGCCCATGAGCCAAGGTGATGCTGACTCACCGAATTAGGAAGAGAAACAGGAACCCAATCAACCACAAACCCATAACCATTCACTTGTTTCTCAGGAAAAAAAAGGCTTTGCCTTGATGAAAAAATAGGGGAAGCGCTAGGGTGGTCTAATAGAACTTAATATTTGTAGAAATACTAGAGTAATGAAACAGATTATGGGCATTTACACATTCTTTATAAATTATGGCATTAGACCCTAGTTCCACACCTTATGTCATCAACAAACCTGTGTGTAGATGTAAAGAGGAAGAGGTCTTATTGATGGTAGTGGAACCCCAAGGCCTAACCTTGAAAGGCTCCTCCTCATCACAAGCTACTCCTAAGCCCATCGCCCTAGCCTCACTGCCATCATGCTTGTCCCAGCTCCCCATTCACACTCCTTCACTTAGGACTTATTTTCTTGTTATTAATATATATATATATATACCTAACAAGGCTCCTCCTCATCACAAGCTACTCTCGAGCCCATTGCCTTAACCTTACTACCATTACGCCTGTCCTAGTTCCCCATTCACACTCCTTCACTTAGGACTTATTTTATTTTTATAATACACACACATACATACATACATACATACACACACACACACACACACACACACACACACACACACACACACACACACACACACACACACATATATATGTATATGTATGTATGTATGTATGTATATATACACATACATGCATACATATACATGCATGCATGCATACATACATACATATATATATATATATATATAATAGTTGTATTTTAATCTATATTTTTTCTTTTTATTCTTTTGATTATCTTTCTTTGGAAGGGTTTTTTATTGGTAGTTAGACTAGGGGAAGGGGACAAGAAGTTGGAACCCCTAACTTCGGGGTTCCATATCTTCCATATTACGAACCTCACACTCTAAAATTTTGGATTTAGATAGTTTAAGGATTTTTTGTTTAAAAAGGTAGTCTGAGAGAAAAAAATGTGTTTTGAGAAGTTGTACGATGAATTCTTTGACATGTCAATTTTTCCACATTTTATTTATTATATTTATATAAATATTATTATAAAACTGATTGGTTTTTGTGGATAGCTTCTCTTTTAATCTATATTTTTTCTTTTTATTCTTTTGATTGTCTTTCTTTGGAAGGGATTTTTTGTGGTAGTTAGACTAGGGGAAGGGGACCAGTAGTTGGGACCCTTAACTTCAAGTCCCATATCTTCCATATTATGGCACCTCATGCTCTAAAATTTTGGATTTAAATAGTTTAAGGATTTTTTGTTAAAAAAGGTGTTGTGGGAAAAAAAATATGCTTTCAAAAGTTGTACGATGAATTCTTTGACAACATATCAATTTTTAAATAATTTGGAGGTTTGACCGATCATTGGGACCAAAGGGATACACACACACACACACACATATATACATGTATATATATTATATATTACACTAATTTTATATAACATTGTATCAAGTACCCTCATAGTTGGTCTATCAAAGTCTAGTGTGGGAACGATGTTATAAAGGTGGTCAACATCAGAAATGGATCCGAAGACCTCCTACTTCTAGCACTCAACTTACACACCACTATGCTATCCCTAACGAGTCATATATATGTGTATGTATGTATGTATATATGTGTGTGTGTGTGTGTGTGTATGTATGTGTGTGTGTGTGTGTGTGTGTGTGTGTGTGTGTGTGTGTGTGTGTGTATATGTGTGTGTGTGTGTGTGTATGTATGTATGTCCCTAATGAGTCTCCCACTTCTAGAGTCAGATATATTATATATTAATATATCTGACTCATCAGGGATATAAAGTCATATATATATATATATATATATATATATATATATATATATATATATATATATAAGGGTTTATGGGTCACTTTCCCAATAACATAAAATCTCAAATAAACTATTAGTCTAGCTTAACGGACTAACCGTTGAGGCATTTAACTAACATTATCATAGATAAAACATACTGACATAAAGTATATTAACATATTTGAACTAAATTACATATAACAGACTCAACTAGGATTGAGTGCTATCAAAACCTATTACCTCCATATACTAAAAGATTAAAAAAATCTAAATCTACCTGCAATTAATCAATCACAATGACCTAGTCACCTCCCTAGATGTCATCATGATCTTGAACTACGTTCTAGACTCAATCATTATCCATCTCCTCAGGGCCTTGACATACCATTAACTATAGACAAGAGTGAGACTTCAAAATGGGACCCACCTGTAAACCAACTCCCTTTGATGCCCTCAACAAGGAAAATTTTAATTTTTTATCTCTATTTTTGAGCCCCTTGCACCTTAACCTTGCCCTTATTCTCCTCCCACGATGCAGGTGCCTAAAAGTGACCATGAGAAAAACCATGAATCAACTATTTAATCACCTGCAGCCTCCCCAATGACTTACACATAGCTCTCCACATTGCCATCTAAGGGAGAGGGGCTAACATTTCTTGCAAATTTGGTAGAACCAGTCCCTCCCTCACTTCCCCATAGCACAATGCATCCACTTCTTCAATAAAATTAACAAGGGTAACAAATCTTTCCTCTAGAGCCTAATAAAGGATAATGCAACAAAGCCCAGTCCATCCTTCCCTAAGAAAGGCAGCTCTATAAAGGGACCCTCTTGAATATTTTATATTTTAGGTAGCAAAGTAACCCTATACTTTGGCCACACAAAGAAAGCTACCAATTATTTTACGTGGTCTTTGTCTACCACCACCATAAATTTCTAGCAAACGGGGTTGTCAAATCAGAATTTACTTTCACTCACCTAATTCCTTCTTACATATCAAACCCTAAAATATTTTCAATTGCCTTTACAACTTCCAATGACAGAGACCAAAACACATTCATCAGATGCATCTTTGTCACACCACCATCAAAACCCATCTCTCTCAACTTAGCTCAGCCAAAACATAATGGCTATACTAGGGTATCTAACACCTCTAGCTCCATTCTCCACAGCTTAGAAGCTCTATCACCATAACACATAATGCCTTCATTAGATGGATGCATAATCAACCTTTCAAAGATCTCTCATGCTTCAACTTGATTACCCATCATTTTGTAACTTAGCATTTACACCTACATCATTTTATGTTGTACCACCCTTTCTCATTATCTTCAAAAGGACAACAATCATAATGTCGCAGTTTCTATCCTCACATAATCTAACCAACACTCTTTGTAATTATCAACCCTTACCTCTTCCTTTTTATCAATCCTGACATTCACAAGGTAATTTTCCACCCTATTGCTTTTGCACAAGAACTATGCGCAAGACCAGTTTCAAAAGAGACCCAATTTCGCTCAAGCCTGTGATAGAATATTTTACAGGTGTGAGGCTTAAGCCTTTTAAAGAGATAGAGCCAGAAAAACAACTCAAGAGTCACCTTCTATTTCTAAACATGCCACTCCATACTCAAGAGGTAGCTCAATCCCTACCAACACTGCTTATGCTTCTGCTTTGTTATTATTTTCAGCAAGTAACTTGAAAGACACTATTTGAATTAAAGAACCACTACAATCTTCTATCACACATTCAACTCTTGATGCTCCAGGATTGCCACAACAAGCCCCATTAAAATTTAGCTTGAGCCATCCTAGTTTTGGGGGATTCCAAATTGTCAAAGCTCTATTGTTCTTGTTAGTCTTATCTATGATTGACATATATATTACTCTCTCTCTCTCTCTCTCTCTCTCTCTCTCTCTCTCTCTCTCTCTCTCTCTCTCTCTCTCTCTCTCTATATATATATATATATATATATATATATATATATATATATATATATATATATATATATATATATATAATACTATATAATTTTATATTAGAAAATCAATTGGTGTTCATGGATAGCTTCTCTTTCAATCTATATTTTTTTCTTTTTTTTGTCTTTCCTTGGAAGGGTTTTTTCTTGGTAGTTAGACTAAGGAAAGGGGACCAATAGTTGGGACCCCTAACTTCAGGATCTATATCTTCCATATTACAGCACCTCGTGCTCTAATTTTTTTTATTTAGATAGTTTAAGGATTTTTTTGTTCAAAAAAGTGGTCCGTGAGAAAAAATTATGTTTTGAGAAGTTGTATGATGAATTCTTTGGTAGTATGGCAATTTTTCCACATTCTAGAGGTTTCACTGATCGTTAGGACCAAAGGGACCACTAATTGGGATTGAATTCACCAAAAATTATTTTCAGATTAACCTATTATTTTATTATTGGGTTATAATGTTGATATGTAAGCCATAAATTGAAATATCGACAGGTCATTAACATGAAATGATGTGCCATGTTAGAAGACACAATGGTCATTATGAAGAAATGAGTCATTAACATCCAGATTTCTTACTAAACAAATTTACCTAGTTATTCGTGGATTGTTGTAGTTGGTAAATTGATTTAATTATTATTTATCTAAGCTAAGTCATATGTTGTTATGGTACAGTTGCATGTTGCTTTGATTAAATGATTTCATTGAAATGAGTTAGCTATATTGTATATTATTTATATTATGATCATGTTGATTTGTTGTTAAAACATTATTTTATGATATATATCATGATGTTACTAGCTAACTACCATCTTGTCATGAGTGTGATATAGGAGAGATTCGTCACTCTGAGCATGACAGAGGAAGAGCATCATCGGAGAGGATAGCATAGATGGAAGTGTTGGGGGATGACAGAGGAATAGCTAGAACCCGTGCACACACCATATTAGATAGCACTCATAATATGCATTGTTTGATTTGTTAGCTTTAGTACATTTTTGATGTTATCTGCATTTAGATAATTAATTATGTGTGTTAGTTGTGATGTAGTTCATTTTAATGTTTGTGTGGAGTTAATCTAGTGTGATTGCATGATGACTATTATATGTAGATTGAGTGTATAATGTTGTTGTATGATTATGTCATGTTATTGTATTCATGATTGTTAATGATTTACAAGAAAACAAATCTACGTAAATAGTATCCATTTACTATTGTCTATAAACTAATCATAATGTCTTTATAATGTTTTAGAACATTGGTTGGTTATCATTATGATATTTGGGAAATATCATTATACGACTTAACGCCTTAATATATAAAGATAAATAAAGACATTGGATAATCTATATAATGTATTAATAACAACGACTACGTTATTAGTATAGTAGTTGTGTGATTTACCATTTTAGATAAAATGATATAATTGACTTTATATTTTTAACATTATTATTAAGGTCATGATATTGTTTATCTTCACTAAGTTATTGCAAATATTGCATTATATCCTAAGCTATCCTATGAACTAGATCTAGTTATTATTTGGATGCATAGTCAATAGTGATGTTCGAAGTATTAGATATCATTGGCAATAAAATTATTGTGGACTTTTGTGAAGTTGATATTCAGTCTTGTGATGTCAAAAAGCATCATGCAAGACATAAAAGATTTAAAAAATGATTAATGCTTTGGGGAAGGTTCAAGAATTTTTGGCTTTCTTGCATATGTCAAACTAGGGTTAACCTAGTAAAGCCAAGAGATTAGTGGCTAATGAATTTCTGGCATGAATAGAAACTATGAACTTTAAGCAAGCAGTTGCATGCATTATGTGAAGGAGGAAAAGGGTTGATGGAGAAAGGATAAGAGGTGAGAAGGAGAAGGACATAACACAGACAAAGAAGAGAAGGGGGAACAGAGAAAGAGGAAGGCAAGGATTTTTCTGATTCATATAGTTTTATTTGGAAGCAATTAAGAGGTTGGTGATGTTATTTTATTATTGCTTATCTCAAAAGAATCTATATGTAAAATTGTCTCTTAGGGATTTTTGAAAATGATATGCATTTTATTATGGATACAGGTTTAGCATTGTGGATGGCTCGACCATCCACATAACTAAACCACTATCCCCTAAACCCCTATTAAATAGACTAGTACCATGTGTGGGAAAATAGTATGGTTAAACAAATTTATTGTATTGTGTTAGCAAATGCCCTAGCTAAAGAACTAAGGGACTTGGAAGATAGTTGTAATATAAATGATGACTAAATTTTTGGTTTGGAAACTGTGTGTGTGTGTGTGTGTGTGTGTGTGTGTGTGTGTGTGTGTGTGTGTGTGTGTGTGTGTGTGTGTGTGTGTGTGTGTGTGTGTGTGTGTACATATACACACACTCAACATGTCGATATACACACTCAAAATACTCAGTAGGATACACAAACACACACACACACTTAGATAGGTGTATATCAACATACTGAGAATGTAAATATATAATCATTATGTTGATATACACCTATTTGAGTATGTATGTATATGTGTGTGTGTGTAATACATAGGATTTGTGTATATTTGATAATTACAAAGTCTAAGTGAATAAATGAATGAATTTATATAGGAATTTTGGGTACTATTTATTACGAAGTTTGTTTATATATATATATATATGTGTGTGTGTGTGTGTGTGTGTGTGTGTGTGTGTGTGTGTGTGTGATACACACACACAAACACATACATAAATTATGCCCCTGTGTTTGATCAAAATTGTGAATATATATGTAAGAATTATAAACATTATTTTGCAAATCTGTGAGTGTTATGTATGGACTGAGTACATTTATTATACAACACTGTGAAAGTTATACATGGACTATGTACTTTTATTATAAAAAATAGTGAAATATAAGTATAAATAGTGTATATAATTATTATTCAAACTATGAACATATGTATATCAGGACTGTGTGTAGTTTGTTATCTAAATCGTGAACATATGTATAGTAGGATTGTGTATAACCATCATTCAAACCAAGTGTGTGTGTGTGTGTGTGTGTGTGTGTGTGTGTGTGTGTGTGTGTGTGTGTGTGTGTGTGTGTGTGTATTCATAGGTCTGAATTAAATTGTTTCTGAAGCCATGATATTAAATATTAGGATTGTGTGCATATTCATATAAAATCTTGTGTGATAAGCTAAATCTAAATAAAATTAGCTATGCCTGGGTCAAGAGATAGAATAGAACTATCTTAGAATGATATAGTGAATAAATAAAGTTCTACACCCATTATGTTTTCATAAAATGTAAGCCTATGTTACGAGAAGAGACTATGATTAACTTTTAGATATTCAGTTTTATTAGTATCGATAATATATTCATTATGTGACTTACATTTTGTTATCTAGTTTGAAACCTGTATACCAGTAATGTATATGAGTTTCAATATATTTAGTAAGTCAACAGGGTCAAACTTAGAATAATACATAATATGTTTGGATTGAGCATAGACTATATAAGTTTAGATGCTTATAAGGACTGTGCAATGCTTATTTGATTCATCATGAAATGGAGTTAGAGTCGACTTAAGCTAGATGATACTCGAAAAACCCATAATGGTAGATAAAACTAATGATCTAAAATAGGGAAATTAGGGGTCGAAAAGGTTGAGATTCTATGTTAGATCTTAATTGTTATTTTGTGAATAGTTAAATTATAATGGTTTGTTTGAATTATATTTCTTATTTGAGAATAGTATATGATTGTTAGTATTACAAAAGAGTAGAATATTGAAATAAATAGTCTATTGAGTATATTACACTATTCATTAATAATTCATGAATGTTAATATCTTATGATGAATCGCAAATAAATGTTGTGAATAGGAAAATTATATTGATTATTGGAATCATATGAAGTACTTTTTAGAAAATATAGATGAATGTCGATATTTAAATACAATATTTATATATTGTTTGAATGCCTACATGCAGTGCATATTATGATTATATTTAGTATCTACAAGTGCATACATATATATATGAAATATATCTATATGAGAACTTAAGTACTCATATACATATATAGTACATATTTATACATTGGGATGCATGCCTATAATTACAGTTATTTAAGTCATAGAATCCTAAGGGATAGGATACTATAACTATATGCATACAGCCTCCTAAAAGTATAATAGGTTGTATAAATGAAAGATTATGTTCTTGTTTATGAGATATTTGACCTCTAAAATTATTATGATTGGCTATTTGTAAATGAGTAATATGTACAAAAATATAATAGACTATGACATATTGTTTGTCATAAAATGTACTGCATTTAAATTTATTTACAGAAATTAGAAATATGCAGTCTAAATATATAGTATACCCAATTGGTATAAATTGTACTTGTTATGCTTATTATTTTGGAGATAAATTATATAATTGAGATTCATTCATATGTTTGATAAATTAAATTTATGTATTTTGGTTATTTTTGTATTAGCATGTTTTATACTTGTTATTAGGAAGTAATTTGTATGAATCTATTAGTTATATATATATATACATATATATATATATACATATATATATATATATATACATATATATATATATACATATATATATATATACATATATATATATATATACATATATATATATATACATATATATATATATATATATATATATATATATATATATATATATATATATATATAAACTAAATCTTACATTACTGGTACTAATTAAGTAGTGAGAAAGATTTCACTAGATTACTTAGCATCACCAATGCCAAATGAAGGTAATATGACCAAGTGGTGTGTATGGAATTGACTGATCCTAGAGATCAATAACTATTGAAAACTTTAGCCAATGTAATGTTTAGTTAAACACTATTATTTCATATGTATGATTTACATGTTTGTATGATATCATATTAGAACGTATTTATTTATGATACACATCATGTTTTATAAATCTTACATCACACAGGTACTAGCTTATCTCTCGGTATTTTCACATCGTCACTATTTACCCATCCATAAAGGGAGGGTCATTCCCTGATGGAGGATTGTGTAGGGAATTGATGGTCTAGGGTTAGTGTGGAAAATTCTCGGATGATGTTCTCCCTCCCCACAATAGTACTTATATGGAGACTACAATTCAGATTACCATAGGTACTAAAGTTTAGGGATCTCATGCTCTGTAGAGTATTGTATTTATTGAAACATTATTCTTGATGAAATATAATTATTTACTCATTGTATATTGATGATGGTGGCTATATTATTGTACTAGTCATGGTTGAAAAATTTATAATTACTTTATGTATTTAGTTATGTTTTGTTTTATATGATGCTAGTGATCAATAATCGATAGATGTTACATGTTAATTTTAAAGTTAACATACTTAGTGTGTTATACTTGGGTCACTAAATAGATTCTCATGGTGAAATCTAATGAAAGAATATGTGAATTTAAAAAAATTATTATGTTATTCTAAGTAAATCCCAGTGGTGATGTTACATTGGTATACGAGTTGTGGTTTAAACTTTAAGACTTAATGAGTCCACTAACAACTTCATATCCTTTTATTTAACAGAAAGGAGAATTGTGAGAGCTAGAGTATCTAGTGAGGATCCATCAGATGGCAATAATAAAAACCCTTTATTTGATCCTAACCAATTTGTTGCTGAGAAAACAACAAAGTTGGATCAGATTCTTCCAATGATGAATGAGACTAGGGACCGAATTGTAGCTTTGAAATAGGAAATTTATGGACACAAAGAGGAATCCCATCAGGTTGTGCCTGAAGAACATCCTATTGAGTAATAAATACCTTAAGAGAAAGGATACGAGGAAGTGCCTAAAGATGCAAGAGCACATGTAGCCACATAATTGGCTAGAGATATGAAAAAGGTGAATCCAAGTAAGTTTAAAAGAATTATTATGAGAGACAGAGTTGAAGCATGGTTGACTAAGATGGAGAAGTATTTCAAGATTCAAAACCAATCTGAGGTCACTAAAGTCATTTAGGGAGCTTACTATTTGGTTGGTGAAGTAGCTATGTGGTGGGCCAATAAAAAGTTGGAAATGAATCTTAACTCAACCACCACTACATGGGAATAGTTTATGGCATTGTTTGGATCATGATGGCTTTCATAGTTATACTTTAACCAAAAGCTTACGTATTTTTAGAATCTAAAGTAAGGAGACCTATTGGTGTGAGTATTGGGAATAATTCATCAAACTTATAAAATATGTACCTCAACATTAGGTTGATAAGAGGTTTAGAATTAAGAAGTTTATTATGGGATTAAAACCCTAGACTGGTGGAGAGGTGGACATTCATGGGCCATCTACCATGGACGAAGTTTTTGAGAAGGCAGTCAAACAAGAACAGAAGTTGAAATCTCTTGCTCAGGTAAGAGATAGGTTTAAGAAAAAGTTTGGAATTTCTAAGAAAACTTTCAAAAAGAAGAATTGGAAGCAAAAGAGTGGAGAATCCAAGATTTAGTTTAAGAACTAGAATTCTAGATTCAACAGTGGTTTAGGTAATCAAAAATTGGGTAATGGTTTCAAAGGTAGTTTCAAGAGAAACTAATAGTCTGACATGAAAAGACCACATAGAGGTTGCTTTATTTTTAGAGGTGACCATTTTGCTTGTGAGTGTACCCAGGATAAATCAAGGAACAAAGGTTCTACTCCTTAACAAGGAATGTTTCAATAATGTATTCGTACGACAATTGATAATCGACAAGCTGAATTCAAAACTTCACCGATATAATTGTCAAGTATCTTGTTTGAACATCTAGTTTTTATTTTGATAAATACAGGGGATACATAATGTTTTATAGATTCTATAATTCTAAATAAGTTATCTAAAAAAGTTGGAGTAATGACAAATGCATGGTTGATACAATATAAAAATGATATAAAAGTCAAAATTGACAACTGTTTAGTTAAAGCTGAGATTAGGTTGCTCGAACTCACAATAATAGTGGATCTTTATGTAACACTGCTAGGGTCATATGACATAATCTTAAGAGTCAATTGGCTTGCAAAGTATAAGGCCAAGGTTGACTACTATCTGAATAAGATTGAGTGTCCAAACTATTTTAAAAATCAAACACAAATTCAGGGCAAGAAAAGAGAGTTGAGGCTTGCACAGATTTCTGCAATGCAACTAAAAAAGGCTCAAGGAAAAGGATGTCAATCATTTATTGCCAAGATAAATGAAATGGAGGAATCTAAGGAACCATACCTCAAAAAATATCTATTCCTTGAGAATTTTCATGATGTGTTTTTCAAAAGAATTACCAGTATTGCCTCTTAAACGTGAGTTTGATTTCTCTAGTGATATCATATCTAGATTAGAACCACATTCTAAAGCATCATACATGATGACAACCACTGAATTAGTTGAATTGAAGGATAAACTCTAGGAATTATTGTCTAAGGGGTTGATCAGGCCTAATATGTCAATATGGGGTGCATTAGTTATCTTTGTTAAGAAGAAGGACAACATTCTTTAGCTTTGTGTTGATTATAGAATGTTGAATAAGACAACTATAACAAATATGTACCCAATACCTCGTACAGATGATATTTTTTACCAAATACGAGGGGAAATGGTATTTTATAAGATTGACCTTAGAGCATAATATCACCGACTAAGGATTAAAGATGAGGATATTCAAAAGATAATGTTTAGAACTTGATATGGGCACTATGAGTTCATAGTGTTACCATTTGGGTTGAAAAATACTCTAGCAACATTTATGAATCTAAATAGTGTGTTTAGAGATTATCTAGATCATTTTATTTTGGTCTTTCTTAATGACATTTTTATATATTCTAAGAATGAAGAAGAGCATCTTCAACATCTAGAATTGGTTTTGCAATGGTTATATAAGCACAAGTTGTGCAAGTGTGAAGTATCTTTTCAAAAATTGAAAAATAATCTTACTTCTACACTAATGATACCACTTGTTGGGGATCAACCAACAATGTTGATTACACTATGAAAGCAATAAATGCGAAATTAAACCAGAAAGATAAGTAACTAGAATCAGAAATACAGCAAGAAGAAGAGATACAAGAAACCACCCTGAAAACTTGTATTAAACTCTTTACAAAAGGAATACAATTGAAGAAACTTCTTTTCTTCCACACCTCTCTCAGATGTACAGATCTCTCTCTAGATCTCTTTCCCTCAAGAGCTCTCTCTCTCAAGTACAATCACAATTCACACCTTGAATTGTCTATCTTACAAATATCTTGTACTATTCTTGTCCAATAAGCTATGAAGATCTAATCCTATATATAAAATTAGGAAACATGAGCATGAATTTACAACCAATAGTTATGCCTCTTAAACAAGGGCTCTAAAATAGTCTTACTAATAATAGAGATGCGGACTTAAGACTATGACTTAATCCTAACATGCAAACAATATGTTCTGTCCACGAAAATAGCTTTCTGGACGCACAGGTAACTGACGTCGATTCCTGCCTGCTTGTACCTGACCGACGTCAGCAGATTCCTACCGATGCCGGCATCTCCTGAACTGCTCCTGACCGACGTCGGTCGCTCCTGACCGACACCGATGACTGTGTAAACCTACAACTTCTGTAATGCGCTCCTTTGGTGAAGCTTTTAGCTCCACACCTTAACAGTATCTTTTCAAAAATTGAAAAATAATCTTACTTCTACACTAATGCTAAGAGTGCTTGACCCCAATGGTTAATTTTAAGTGATCATATATGTGTTTAGGGATGGACTTGGAGGATTCTTTACGTAGGATGGTATAATGGTAGCTTATGAATCAAGGAAGTTGAAGCCTTATGAGGTTAACGATGACCCTCATGACCTAGAACTTGCATTAATTATTCATGCTTTGTAATTTTAGAGGCATTATTTGTTGGGAAAATTATTTAAGCTAAAGACTGATAACTTGGGACTCAAGTACATCTTCATCCAACTAAATCTGAATGTTTGTCAAAAGTGTTGGCTAGAGTTCTTATTTGATTATGATTTTGATATCAACTATATCAAAGGTAAGAAAAACATAATAGCTAATGCCCTAAGTCGTCAAAGGTACATAGTAGTCATGGATACTATCAGGAGTAATTTTAGGGATCAAGTGATCAAATTCTTGCCAAGAGATAAATTCTATGATTAGGTCAGGAAAGTGTTATCTGAAAATGCTCAGAATCCTAGGTGTAAAGGATACATAATAGAGAATGATGGTCTTTTATGATACAATAGAAGGATTATGTACCAAATAGGTAGAATATGAGGAATACAATGTTAAAGGAGCTATATAATGCTCCATATTTAGGACATATTGGAGTAACCAAGCTCATGGTAAAATTTAACACTACATATCACCCATAGACTGATGGTCAAACTGATCAAGTTAATCAGGTGTTAGAGGATCTTTTTCATATGTATTGCATGAATCAACGATACAAGTGGGAAGAGTATCTTCCATTGGTTGAGTTTAATTACAATAACTCATACCAATTAGCTTTGAGTATGACACCATTTGAAGCATTGTATGGAAGAAGGTGCAAGACACCAAATAGTTGGGATAGGTTAGAAGACATGGTAGTCTTTGGACCTAAGATGTTTTCAGAAATGGAAGATCAAGTCGGATCAATCA
>JARHVA010002598.1:2040000-2195000 GCA_037957365.1 Torreya grandis
TCATCATGAAATAGAATTAGAGTTGACTTAAGATAGATGACACTTGGGAAACCTAGAATGGTATATAAAACTAATGACCTAAAACATGGAAAATAGGGGTCAAGAAGGTTGAGACTCTATGTTAGATCTTAATTGCTATTTTGTGAATAGTTAAATTATAATGGTTTATTTAAATTATATTTCTTATTTGAGAATAAAATATGATAGAAGAGCAGAATATTGAAATAAATAGTCTATTGACTATAGTACATTGTTCATTAATAATTCAAGAATGTTAATATCTTATGATGAATCATGAATAAATGCTGTGAATAGGAAAATTATATTGGTTGTTGGAATCATATGAATTAATTGTTAGAAAATATAAATGGTTTTTGATATTTAAATACAATATTTATATATTATTTGAATACTTGTATGCGGTACATATTATGATTATATTTAGTATGTACAAGTGCATATATATATGAAATATATCTATATGAGGACTTGAGTACTCATATGCATATATAACACATATTTATACATTGGGATGTGTGCCTATAATTATACTTATTATTGACTGTTAAATTAAGTCATAGAATCTTGAGGGATAGGATATTGTAATTATACGCATACAACCTCCTAAAAGTATAATAGGTTGTATAAATGAAAGATTATGTTCTTGTTTATGAGATATTTGATCTATAAAATTATTATGATTGGTTTTTAGTAATTGAGTAATATATACAAAAATATAATAGACTATGACATACTATTTGTTATGGAATGTACTACATTTGAATTTACTTATGAAAATTAAAAACATGCAATCTAAATATATATTATACTCAGTTGGTATAAACTATACATATTATGCTTATTATTTATGGAATGAATAATATAGTTAAGATTCATTCATATGTTTGATGATCTAAATGTATGTATTTTTATTATTCCTATATTAACATGTTTTATGTCTGTTATCAGGAAATAATTTGTATGAATCTGTTAGTTATATATATTAACCAAATATCGCATTGTTGGTACTATTTAAGTAGTGAGACGAACTTCACTAGCTTACTTAGCATCACCAATCCCAGATGAAGGTAATCCAATAAAGTGGTGTGTATGAATTTGACTGATCCTAAAGATCAATAACTATTTAAAACTTTGGCCAAAGTAACATTGAGTTAAACAATGTCATTTTATATGCATGATTTTTATGTTTGTGTGATATCATGTTAGAACATATTTCTTTATGCTACACATCATGTTTTAGAAATATTATAGCAGACGGGTACTAGTTTGTCTCTCTAGATTTCTGCATCATCACCATCTACCCATTTATGAAGGGAGGGCCATTCCCTCATGGGGGATTATTCAGGGAATCGATGGTCTGTGCTTGGTGTAAAAAAGTGTTTGGATGATGCTCTCCCTCCCCACAATAGTACTTATTTAGATACTACACTTGAGATTACCATAGATACCAGAGTTCAGGGAACTCATGCTCCGTGGCTTATTGTATCTTGTATTGTATTTATTGAAACATTATTCCTAATGAAATGTAATTATTTATTCATTGTACATTGATGGTAGTGGTTGTATTATTACACCCGTTGTGGATGGAAATTTTATAATTATTTTTTATATTCATTTATGTTTTGTTTCATATGATGCTAGTGATCAATAACTAGTAGATGTTACATGTTTATTTTACAGTTAACATATTTATTGTGTTATACTTGGGTCACTAAATAGGTTCTCATGGTGAAATCTAATGAAAGATTATGTAAATTTTTAAAAAAAATATATGTTATTCTAAGTAAATCCTAGTGGGGATGTTACAAAATTCACCAAAAATTATTTTCAAATTAACCTATTATTTTATTATTGGGTTATAATGTTGACATCTAAGCCATAAATCAAAATATTGGTGGGTCATTAACATGAAATTATGTGCCATGTTAGAAGACACAATTGTCATTATGAAGAAACAATATGCCATGTTCATTGATGCATGACTCATTAATGTGAAAGCCAACATCATTTTTTAGATGGCTCAATGGACTTTTCTCCATTAATGTGACTAGTCAATGCCATTCTGTGCACCACTTACCACATTCTCCCCTTTCCTCTTCGCATACCTCCTCCCCCAAAATAGATAAAACCTACTTGAAACTTCTTGACCATGCCACATTATGTAGTGGAATTTTAGTCGACAAAACATAGGGATGAAAGCATTTACACAAGTGTGTTGCCTATAACTTAACCCATAATAGTGTTTTGTTTGTTTTTAATTTGTTGTTATCATTATTGTGCCTTCTCTATTTATGTTTTTTGATGTATGTCTTATCTGTTCATGTTTTTTGTTGCATGCCTTCTATGTTCCTCCATTTTTTTGGGTGCACATTTATTGGTATGTTAATAAATTGACGTGGTTATTGTTCTCATGTTTTCCATCCACTTTACACTATTATTTATATATGCGACACATTTCTATTGGGTTGAGCTTGGGATGGAAGACACGTGGGTTATTACTATGGAAGCCACCACCATTTTCCACATGGTTTTACAGGGTTTTCTCAATTGTGGTAAGTTAATGTCACCCCACATGCCATGAATAAATGTTCCTGGTTTTTTTAATGTGTTTTTTTCTTCATATATTTTTTTGGCGTGCCTTCACATCTGAGTAAATGTTTACTAGTATGTTAATGGAGTGATGGAACATTACACCAACAAATGTCTTTCCCTACCTTTTAACATTCCTCCTCCCCAAAAATAGATGGAATCCCTAAAGGTTTTCATTCACTACTACCCTGCGTGCCATGAACAATTGTTCTTGGATATTTATATTTTCACATGGTTGTTATGGTTATTATGCATTGTATGTTCTTTTTTTTTGTTACGTGCCATACACATTCTTAGGTTTCTTACCATACTTTCTTTGTTCATGTTTTTTTATGAGCCTTCACATATGAGTAAATGTTTATTGGTATGTTAATGGAGTGATGGAACATTCCACCAACAAACGTCTCCCTGCCTTTTTTTCTAACCTCCTCATCTCAAATGACCATGAAACTTACCTGAAAGTTTTTGACCATGTAGTGTTTCATAGAATAATTCCACTCAGTAGAATGGAGGGATGAAAACTATTATTGTTGTGGCTTCTATGTTCATGGTTTCTTATCATTTGGTAGAAACATTTGACTGAGGTGTGTTGTCTGTTAATGAACCCACAACTATGTTTTTTTTTTTTTTTCATGCTTGTTATTATTATTGTGCCTTGAATGCCCTTATAAGAAGATGTTTGTAGGAGGAATGAAATGTTGCCTAATTTTGAACCCACATCATTCGCATGTTTACATTCACATCTTGCTCCAATTTTGATAGTATTTTAATGGAAGCCCTAGATGTTTTTTTTATCATGCTTTCTTTGTTCATGTTTTATTTTTGCCTTCATTCCCAGTTGAGTAAACATTTACCGTTATGTGAATGGATTGTCATAGTTATTATCCATATGTTTTTCATTCACTATGTTGTGTTATTTTTCAATTTGAACTCGTGATGAAAAATGTGTGGCTCATTAATGTGGAATCCAACTACATTTTCCACATGGATAGATGGGATTTTCTCCATTACCATGGTAAGTTCCAGGTATTATACCTACAATTTCAATTAGCATAATGGAGGGTTGAAAGCATTCACATAGATGTGTTACTTGTAATTGAACCCACGATAGTGATTTATTTTATTTTCGCATGGTTATTATTATTATCATGTCACTAGTAAATGTCTCTCCCTACCTTTTTGCCTACCTTCCACCCCAAATTGATAGCCAATTTTGAGTTAGATAGGAACAAAAGTTGTGGGTAACTTTTTCAATATTGCATGGCTCCTCCTCCAAACAACCATGGGACCTATCAAAAAGATATTTTTTTTCATGTCTTCACTTCTAAGTAAATGTTTAGCCAATATGTTAATGGAGTGATGAAACATTACACACAGTTATGTTGCCTATAACTAAACCCACTACTGTGTTTTTGAGTTTTTTTCCTTTTTGCCTACCTATTACTAAAATTGTGTGTTCTATGTGTATGTCATTCTTATTCAATGTCAAGGTATTCATTCACATAGCAATAAATGTTATTGTTTTTGTATCAACTATCTTAGTCTTCTGAATTATATGTCCATGTTGGAAGATGCTTCTATCATTATTATGGAAGGAAGGTCCATTCTGGAGGGATGAAACATTACACACAATTGAACCCACATTCCCATCTGACTCAAAATTTGTTGTTATTTTAATGGAAGGCCTAAACGTTTTATAAATTCATGTCACAGTGTGGCTCATATATGTGTGCATTTAATATAAATCAAGTTGTCGTGTGCTTTGTACTCATTTTTATCCCCCTACATAATATGGCTTGGAAGACATACCATTTACTAGCATGTGGATGGAAGCCCTGAAGGTTTTCATTCACATATCGATAAAATTTATTATCTTTATATCAAAATTAAGGCTCTCATTCACATATTAGGGAATATAATTATTTTTGTATCGTTGGCTTATATTGTTGACAAATAAGACATAGATCAAAATATGTATGGGTCATTAATATAAAATGAAGGGCCATGTTGAAATATAGGTGTGTCAACAACACTAAATATTTATTGGTATGTGGATGGAAGCCTTGAATGTTTCCATTTGCATACCAGTAAATGTTACAGTCATTCTATAAAAAATATGGATTTCATTAATATACCAGTAAACGTGGACTTGGATGTATCAAACAAAATCCTTATGTGAAATCATGTCATTGTGATTTCTATATGTTGTTATTAAATTACTAAACATTTACTATTATGTTGATGGAAACCATGAAAGTTAATTGTATGTTATTGTGAATTATTATTGTTATGCTATATCGGAGTTGTTGCCAGAATCTGGATAATGCAAGTGCAATGGAGATGTGATCACACAAGTTGAAGCAAGTGCACACCACATAGATGCTAAAGCAATTTGAAAATAACACAAGAAGATAAATTGCACAAGACAAAATGGAGAAAACCAAAATCTGATTAGCATGAGATGGCCGAAGTGAGGAATACAAATAGGAGAGTACGTAAGTAACTCCTCCACAAAAGGTGGACAAGGCACCCCAAGAATAGACTGTAACTCCTCCATGAAAGGTGGTGACAAGGTGCTAAGAATAGAAAAGTAACTCCCATCAAGGGAGTTACTTATGACATTCTTATGACACCTATGACACATCTATGACACACACCTCTACATAAGCTATCATATCCCACAAATGTAGGAAAACTCCATGTATGCACAAGAAATACAATTTCTCTAATTAATAAATAGGGAAAAATAAAAACCTACACTAATACCCCTCCATAAGCGCAGCTTAGGTGGGCAGTGTGGAAATATAAAATGGGTCCTAGCAACTAGTCCTAGTGAGGTACCCATGTACAAATGCAATCTCCCATAAGATAGAGAAAAGGAGAAAACCAGTAGGAAAAAACTCCCCCCCAAAAGAGAGACATAAAAGAAATGAAGAGGCTAGAAGGCCCCCCCTTAAGATGATGCTGCTGCAGATGTAGACCGCACCCCAAGAAGAGCTCGTAGATGAATGAACTTGCTCTCAGTGAAAGGTTTGGTGAAGATGTCTGCAACCTACTCTGAAGACTGGGAAAATATCAAGTCAATGACCTGACTATGAATAAGCTCTTGAATGAAATGCATGTGAATCTCTATGTGCTTGGTGATCTGCCCTACCCACTGCCACTATAGTATCACTATGCAACTCCCTGATAGCCACTGAATCTGGTGAAAACTCAACTCTCATGCCCCGACCAATGTGAGTGATTTGGTACACTGATAGGAGATTGGTTGAAAGAGAAGGAACACTTAGAACATTGTTGAATGTTCCTCCTTCCATTTCAACTGACCCTCTCCCTGCAATGGAAATTGATGTGTCATCACCCAAACTAATTGAAGTCATGCTACAAGGCTCTAAAGATGAAAACTCAACTAGTGAAGAGCCCATGTGGTGAGAAGCACCCGAGTCGATGACCCATGAAGATGTAGAAGCTACTGTAGCTACAAGGGCCTTGCCCTTTTCTTTCTGCTTACCCTTGCCTTTTGCCTTAGTAGAATCTTGGGTAGATGAATTCTGCTTGATGGACTCAAGAACACCTATGTTGTTCTTCTCTAGAAGATGAGTTAGGTGATCTATATGTTTCTTCATGCATTTGTGTTCATCATGCCATGTCTTTTTACAATAGGCACACTTAACCTTCTCTTTCTTAGGTTTAGCATTGGAAGATGAAGACTCAATGTTGTTTTTGGCAAGATTGGTGTTTTCTTTCTTCTTCTCCTAGTCCTTGTTCTTTTTCTTCTTCTCCTTTGTTAAAGACTTATCCTTACCATTTCCAGCTATCAAAGCTTGGGGTTAAGTAGACTTCATTGTGCCCATTTTAATTAGCTTATATTGCTCCCTAGTCAAGTCGGCAATGAATGAATCCAAAGAAGGCATTTTCCATGTAGTGCTAAGGGCACTTTTGTCGCATGGAAAGTGGAGACAATGATTGAATAGCTTGGACCTTACTTTGCGAGAATAGAAAGTACGAGTTGATCATCTTTCTTCTCTATCTCGCATTCTTTCAATTGCAATCTAAGGGCCTTAAACTTAGTGAAGAAGTCCTGTAGGGTGTCAAAGTTGCTAGGACTTAGACTTATGAGTTCGTTTTTGAGCTCATGACCTCTCATCTCATCAAGCTTTCCAAATAACTTTTCTAAGGTGTCCCATATGTCATTGCGAGTCTGAGAGGATTATAGATGGAAGAGAAGTTCTGGAGACATAGACAAGCTCAGTAATCCAAAGGCTTCATCACTACGGTTGTACCACTTAACCTTTTCAGCATCAGTGTTAGGTTCTATTTCAATACCCATGGTGATCCTATACAACCCTTTGCTTCTAAGAATGATTGACATTTTAACCTTCCATTCATGGTATTTGAAGGGTGTTAGGGGTTTAAGTTGATAAGAAACCATTTTTAGCTGAATTTAGGTGAAGTTGTGTTGATTGCAAGTTGTGAAATTATGCGGAAAGGAGAATGAAAGCAAAGATTTGCAAGTTGTGAAAAAGCAATCACACCCCCCTTGAAATATTGAACCACCCAAAATATGCAAGTGCACACTCAAAAGATGTCATACTCAGCTGAGAATGCGTCTTAGAGCAATCAGTGCAAGACTAAAGCAAACAAGACATCAGACTCAGTCAAAAATGCGTCTCTAGAGACCTAAATTTTGGCACTTTATAAACTAGTGCATTTTTTACAAATACCAAGCCTACGCTGTGGAGAATTGAATTACAAACACTTGCAAAAAATGGCACCCAATTCTAAGCTACTGTTTGCAAGATATTAAAGGTTTAATTTTCCTATAAACTAGTGTTTTTGCAAAAAAAGCACTAAAACATTTAAAAATGCATGTTATGAGAAAGAAAGTGGCCTTCCAACCACTCTTTGGATTCAGCACGGAATGAAGAATCCAAAGGAGGTTTGTGTGAGGGGGAATTGGCCTCCCACCAACCCAGGCCTCACCTTTCATCTTCGTAGGTCGAAGATACAAGTTTTAAATTAAAAACTTCCAAATTACAAAATTGTCTATAAAACTGAATATTCAGTCAAATTGACTATTTTTTGTTTTATCAAGTCAATTTTAACTGAAAAATGAAACATAGACAGAAATGAATAGCTGGCCAAGCATCTAAGGGTCCACATGGGACACCAAATAAGGAAGGGGCGCCCAAAAAAGAACAGTCCAAAATTTAACAATAAAAAAGACAAAAAAATGAATGTTCAGACCTATTGGACACACCGTACAGCCTGATGATGCCTTGCTAGTAGAAAGGACTATGGCATGGACCAGAAGAAGGTGTTGTAAAAGTTGGCAGACTTGCAGACTGCTAACCAGAAGTGCGCGTCGTACAGCCTGTGGCAGAAGTGAAGACCAAAGGCTAGGCGCTGCTGAAGGCCCTTGTAAATAGAAAACCAATCAAAAAAGGATGTTGTATGGCCTGTTGAAGGTGCCTTACTGCTGCTTGGTGTGCAGAGTGAAGGTAGGCGCAGAAGCTTGGCTGGAAGGACTGTTGTTTGGAGTTGCTGCTCCTCCCTCTACTGCTCCACACAACAATGGCGCCCAAGAAGAGAAATAGATGAATCAACCCCTAAAGTGAAGACAGCCAAGATACCCAAAGACCAAGGATTTCCAAGGAAACTAACTAGAAATGATATATATATTTTTTAATATTAGATCAAATCTAGAAAATAAAAAAAAACAAAGAGAACTCCACTCCTCTTGATTTCAAAATGAACTAAAAGCATAATCATACACATGATTACCATTCTTGCTCTGATACCATATTAGAGTTGTTGCCAGAATCCGAATAATGCGAGTGCAATGGAGACGTGATCACACAAGTTGAAGCAAGTGCACACCACATAGATGTTAAAGCAATTTGAAAATAACACAAGAAGATAAATTGCACAAGACAAAATAGAGAAAACCAAAATCTAATTAGCATGAGATGGCCAAAGTGAGGAATACAAATAGGAGAGTACGTAATTAACTCCTCCACAAAAGGTGGACAAGGCACCCCAAGAATAGACTGTAACTCCTCCATGAAAGGTGGTGACAAGGTGCTAAGAATAGAGAAGTAACTCCCATCAAGGGAGTTACTTATGACATTCTTATGACACCTATGACACATCTATGACACACACCTCCACATAAGCTATCCTATCCCACAAATGTAGGAAAACTCCATGTATGCACAAGAAATACAATTTCTCTAATTAATAAATAGGGAAAAATAAAAACCTACACTAATATGCTATTCATTAACATGTTCAAAATTAAAAATATTATTTACCTTAAGTGTTTCTCATATGTTTTTTATATGTTTTTGATTAAATAAGGTGGCAGACCAGGGGCCGAACCCTTACAGAAGTAGAGGAACCATGAAGGCAATCAACATAAAAGAAGCCTTACGACAGGAACGACACGATCAGTGTACCAACAGACACAACAAACTAAAATAAAACAAGAACAAGAAAAATGAGAGACAAAGAAATCTCTCCTTACATAACCATATATTTGATGAGGTATTTTAATTTCTCAGTATTCTCTGCATTGACAGCAAAAGCAGTATTACCCAATTCCTGCAGCATAGACATGTTCAAGAGAATAGAATTTCGGAGCCCCGTGGTAAAGTTTTGCTCTAATTTTTGGATGCGACCCTTCAAGGTAGTAATTTCATCTTTCAAACCAATCTCGATTTCAGTTTCCTCATCAGCCTCCTCCACATACATCTTTCCCTCTTTGACAGCATTTTTTGCAATGTCAGCACCATCCTCCGCAGTAACCTCAAATTCTCTTGTCTCTTGCTTACCTTCAATATCCTTAGATATTTCCTAAACTTTTAATTCCTTGTACTCTTCCTCCTAGGTGGCTTCCTCCGAGGCACTCTTCAAATAGTCAATAAGCCTAGCCTTGGGAGTGGGTTTGCCAGCAATTCACCCTAACCATCAAACTCCTGAGGAGAGGCCCTCCTTACTAACCTTATTGGTCATATGGGATTTACCACCTTGACCCCCAGTGGTCCTACCAAGATTTTTATGGGTCCCCACAGTGGTCCCCTCAATACTCTCTTCACCAGCATAAAACTTCCTCTTCTTGCCCTTCATGCTCATAAAGGAGCCAGGGGTGTCAACGAGGGTCTCCTCAGGATTAAAAAAAGAAACTTCTTTAGTTTTGGTAGAGACAGGGGAAAGACAAGGCTCATCGACAGCATTGCTAGCTAAAGGGTTAGAAGAAATATCCCCGCTATCAATTCTAATAGTCTTAGATGGCTCAAGGGCACGGTAGAAATTATACAAATAAAAAATGAGGCCCTGATGGAGGGGGATAGGATTCATATCAAGTTTTTTTGCCAATTTTGCTCTCACCTTAAGGACAGAATGTTCTGAGGAGAGCAGATAAAAGGGAAAACTGATGAGAGCATTACGCTTGAAATGATTTAAAAGGGGGAGATGATAATTATAGAACCTGGTGAATCATCTTTCCAGCGTGAAATACTTCATGAGGATGAAGCACACTCCATCCCACGGCTCAGGTAATTTAGCTTGATCAAATCCTCCTTGTTAAGGAGCAAGTTCTTTGCCTTCTCCCAAAAACAGCTTCTGGCTAGAGAGGTCTGTGATTTTTATTTTCCTTTGTAGCTTCATCCCCTATGTGGACATGCTTGTAGCCATAACTATCACCTTTTCAGAAATTTCAAAGCTAATTCCTCTAATAGTGACTCCCCTATTTAACCAAGACCTCGCGAATTGTTCTGACAAGTTTTCATCAAACCCATTAAGCCTCTCCAGGTAGGGACTAATCCCACCATCTTTGCAGTAGTGCCAGATCAATGGGTTATCTTTGAACTCATAGCAAGAGACTGGTTCTGTTCAAATTTTGTTGCCCCTCATTTTGGATTTACATACCAGACCAAGAGAATCCCAATTTTCACTTTCATAGTTAAAGTGGTTTCAAGCCCTTGTTCCTGAATATGCATAATGATAATGTGGTAGTACATAATTCAGAGTATCATGCAGAGATGACATTTACTCCTCCCATGCTTAAAAATTATTTCTTGGTGATCTCCATAATGAAGTCCACTTACCTTAACACATTGGTATAATAAATCAGAAATGATTATCAAAAGAGTACAATAGGCACCAAACTCCAAGATCCATGTCGGCACCCTCCAAATGGACTAACTAATAGAGCTATCCTTCTCATATGTCTGACTCATCCTTACCAAGTCATTTCCTTTTCGATAATATCCCTATTTTTTAAAGGGATATGATCTATTTGGCGCCAACATCGCCAATTTGAAAATTGTTGGCTGAGATTGGCACAAGCATCAACAATATTGTTTCCCTCTCTATAAATATGTGAAATATCAAACCTGGTAAGCTTCTGCAGAAGAAATTAAATATCCCTAATGATATATTTTAACTCAATGCCCACATTCGATGCTTTATTAACTACATCGATGACCATTTTAGAGTCCCCCTGGATACTCAAATTCCTTATACCTAGGGATATAGCCAATTTTATCCCCCATAGGAGAGCCATTGCTTCAGCATAGTTATTACTCTGGTAGCCTATTCAACTAGCATAGATAGCAATCATCCACCCTTTATCATTTCTTATAATCCCTCCTCCACTGGCTTTACCATCAGACTTGGAGGCCCCATCAAAGTTAAGTTTCATCCAGTTAGGCTTTAGGGGAATCCATTTAGTATTAAGTCTCTGTAGAATTTTGGAATTATTATAAGCAGGAATATGGTTTAGAACCTTCCATTTAGCCGCAATGTGTTCTTCTTCTTGAGTTAGGGGTTTCTCTACAGTACGAATATGAGCAATGGTGACACTTTCCAAAGGAGTCTTAACAAAAGAATGAAACACCTGAGAGGCATTTCTAGCAGTATCTCTAAAAATTATGTGGTTGCGCTCTTTCCATAAAATCCAACTCAAATAGGGTAGAGTTTGATTCCATAATTCCATGAGCCAAGGATGATAAAAGGTAGGATTCTAGCTGATAATGACTTCCTTAAGGTCAGAGTTACAGACCCACTCAATACCAAAATTATTTAGGATTATGCCCCAAAGTTTTTGGGAAAAATCACAGTGAATGAAAAGGTGAGAAACTATTTCCTCTTTTGAACAACACAAATAGCATCTGTTGACTAGGGTAAACCCTCTCTTCTGAAGGTTGTCTTGGGTTAAGATTTTGTTATGAGCAGCAGCCCACCAAAACATGTTGATTTTTGGTATAAGTTTATAGTTCCAAACCTTTTTCCATATCTCTTTATTTTGAGCCTCAGGAATCAGCAAATGATAAGAAGACTTGATAGAGAACCATCCATTCTTATCTAGCCACCAGTACTGTTTATCTTCACGTGGGAAGAGAGTGATTCTGATCCCCTGAATCTCTAGAACTCTAGGGAAGAGCTCAGGTCGATAAGCACAGCAATTCGATAGATTTTTTCAGCTCCTTATACCATTGTTATTATCCATGTAATCACTAACTTTATCTCCAAAAAACTGAGTAGCAATGTCAGCAATCTCTCCATAGTTTCCCTGTGTGATGAGAGCCTTATCCTTTACCCAAATGTCATTCCAGAATTTAATATGCCAGCCATTTCCTAATTTCTATCTAATTCCTTGCCTAAGAAGGCTTCTAATTTTTAGCTTTTTATTCCATATCACAGATCCCTGGGGTAACCCTACCTGTTGAATAAAGTTGAAACCATCAGTACTATGCATATATTTGGCATATATTATTTCCCCCCAATTATTATTTTTATGAATCAGGTTCCAGTTGATTTTGGAGAAAAGGGCTTTGTTCATGTTCCTGATAGATTTAATATTGAGGCCACCATGTGATTTCAGAAGACACACTTTTTCCCATCTGACCAAAGACATTCTCTGTTTACCTTCCAATCCCATCCATAAAAAATTTCTTTGAATCTATTCCAATTTATCAGCAAAATATGCAGGTATTTTAAAGAGAGACAAGAAGTGGGTAGGAATCCCTTGAAGAGAGGCCCGAAGAAGCTGTAGTTTGTCTGCACTGCTGAGAAGTTTCCCTTTCCAACCAAGAAGTTTCTTCTGAGATCTTTCCAAAATTCCATTCCAAAACCTAGGAGATACCTCTTTGACCGTGAGGGGAAGGCCCAAATAGATAGCAGGCAGGACAGCTTCATCACATTCAAGGATGTCAATGATTTTTTTGTCTAAGGTTATTAGGAGTATTAAAGAAGTACACATTGCTTTTTCAGAGATTTATGCTTTGCCCAGACTCTATGGCGTAGTTATTTAAAATATTCTTCCATCTCCTAGCTTCAATCACCGAGGAGATGCCAAAAAGAATGGTATCATCCACAAAGTATTGCACCGCCATAAGAGGAAGGGAAGAAGTAAGTTTGATGCCCACTAAATGTTTAGAGACTATATCAGCTTGTATGTATCTTGCCAGTGCCTCCACCATTATGATAAATAAGTAAGGGGAGAGAGGGTCCCCCTGGTGGATTCCTCTCAAAGAAGAGAAGAAACCTCTAGGGACCCCATTGACCAGAACCAAAATTTTTGCAGAAGAGATAGCATTCCATATTAGGCGAGACATTTTATCATTTAACCCAAATTTTCTGATGACTTAGAACAAAAAATTCCATGAGACCCTATCATATGCTTTAGAAATGTCTAGCTTAAGAGCCATACCAAGGATTTTGCTCTTGTCCATGGAATGAATAGTCTCATGAGTGGAGATCACAACATCAAGAATTTATCGACCCGGGACAAAGCCTTTTTGGGCAGGGGAAATAATTTTGTCTAAAAAAGGTTGGATTCTCATAACCATCACTTTAGTGCAGAGCTTATAAATAGTGTTACATAGACTAATAGGTCTAAAATCCGTAAGGTGTGTGGGCTATGACTTTTTAGGAACAAGTACCATAAAATTATTATTAGCTTGTTTCAAAATTTACCTGATCTAAAGAAGTCACGAACAGCAGCAGTAAGATCCGTTCACACTATATCCCAATATTCTTGGAAGAATATAGGAGGGAAGCCATCATGACTTGGGGATTTGAACGAACCCATAGAAAATAAAATAGCACAGACTTCCTCCTCGGATAAAGGCCTTAACATCTCCAGATTATCTTCCTCAGCTATCAAATAGGGGATTTTATTAATGAATTGGTTCATAGTTCCATCATTCCCATCATCATTATTTTGTTCAATCAACAAATTCTGAAAGAATACCCTGGCTTGTTCCCCTATCTCATTATCTTTAGTTATAATGTTGCCATTATCCAAACATAGCTTTGTTATAGAGTTATCCTTCTCGTGTTTCATGGCCGAGAGATGAAATAAGGCCATGTTCCTGTCCCCATCTTTGAGCCACTGAACTCTAGATTTTTGTTTCCAAAAAACCTCTTCTTTGTCCATAACATTCTTCCAGTCAGAAATCAGGACATTCTCTTCTTTGGAAGTATCTTCTGAATCATCACCTTGAGCCATCTGCTACTGAATATTTGTAAGTTTTCTGGCTATGTTTTTCTTTTGATGAAAGACCTGACCAAGCTATATCTATTCCATCCATACACTTCCTATTTGATATGTTAAATCTTTTTGAATAATCTGAACATAAGACTGCCCTGGATAGGAATTTGCCACCATTGGGCCACCAATTGTCTGAAGTCTTTATGTTTGATCCACATAGCTTCAAAATGAAAGGGGAAATGACCATATTGTCCCTGATCTTTCCAACTAAGGAATATTGGGCAATGATCAGACATGGTTCTAGGAAAAGCCTGCACGTGCATATTATGATAATCATTCCAGTTGTTAGAGATAAGAAATTTGTCTAACTTGACTTAAATCATTTGGTCTCCTCTTCTTCTGTTAGACCAGGTGAAATTTTGATTTTGCAATTCAATATCCAACAGTCCCCAATCATTTATAAATTTAGCAAAGTCGAACATGTTAGAGTAATCAATAATCCCACCCTATTTTTAATAAGGGTATAACAGAGTGTTAAGTCTCCAGCCAACATCCATCTAGTGTGCTGGGTATTAGTCCTAAAGCTACACAAATCTGTCCATAAATTTTGCCTCAATGCTCTGATATTTAGGCCGAAGACATTGATCAACGACCAGTTCAAGGAGGACAAAGAGAAGTTGATAATCAAAAAGTGTTTATTATAAGCAATAAGAGATCCCTAAATTTTAGTACTGTTCCACATAGTTACAATCCCACCTGAAGCCCCTTCAACTTGTCTGATGCAAAAAGTAGCCTTAGGCCATATGTAGTCAGCTATTTTTTTAAAACTCTCCTCATTCATCTTGACCTCTTGGAGTAATAAAATATCTAATTTATTATCTAGAATGCAATTTTTTACCTCAAACTATTTGGAAGGGCTGTTAAAGCCCCTCAGGTTCCAGGATTAAATTCTCATTTAGAGGATTTGAGGGAATGGGTCTCCAATATTTTCTGTTTACCACTGGCAATCTCTCTATCTTGTTTCTCTTAGGGTTGGTCTCCCTTGTTTGGGATCGGTGCCAACATCTACAAATTTTTTACCTTTGCAGTTCTTTTTCTTTGGGGTAACCCATTCTTCCTGTTCATTACTACTACCATTTTGTCCTATTTCACCTGTTACTGAATAATTGCCTGACTGGTCGCCTACTTCCAGAGCATGGAAGATATCTGTGTTTGAATGTAAGGTTGTTTCTCCCTCAGTATCTACTATTTTTGGAGGTAGTTCCACCTGAACATCTCTTAACACTTTGCCTTATGCATCATCCCCATCTATCGGTTGGGCACATATTTCTCCTTCCTCAGACATATTGGTCTGTTGATCCAAAGAGTTAATTGTGTCTATTATAACCTTCTAACTATCACTATCCAAGACCTTCTTGTTATTTTCCTCTAGAATAGCTTTTTCCTCATTACCAAGGACCTCCTCCTGACTAGCATTTTCCCTAACCTTTTCAGTATTATCGGGGTTTTCTGCATTACCCCCCATTCCCTGACTACCAAAGTTTTTGGATTTCTGAGACTGATCCTAACCTTCAACTGGGGAATCATCTTTCCTTCCCATTTGCTTTGCCTTACATTGGGTCATTATGTGTCCCTTTTTATACATATTTGACAAAAAGTGGTAGCATTTTCGTATATAATCGGCTGAGTCCAAGTCCCATATTTAGAGTTTAACTCTATAGACATGGGGAGGGTCTGATTAATCTCTACATTTACACACAATCGAGCATACACACATCTAGATTGTGTTCTATTGGTATGATCTACAGTGACGTATTGGCCAATAGAGTTGCCAATAGTCGTAAATATTTTTTCATCCCAGAATTCCAATGGGAACCCTGGCAATCTTACCCAAGCAGGAGCAGACTTGCTGAGGTCCAAGTTGGGGTCAAATCCCAGTTTCCACAAGCACAAGGGAAGTGAATGTGGACCATACAGCCATGGTCCTCCAGCAAGAATAGCTATAATATCCTCCCTATTTGTAAATCTAAATAGGAATAAGCCTCTTGCCATAGCAGTGATTGAAACACTACCTTTAATTCTCCACCGAGACATTACCCATTTCCTAACCATCTCAATATTAGGATGGAATGAGAAAAACTTACCTACCAATGCAAGGTCTATGGTCGCCATGATTTCCTCAGCCAAATCATCCAGGATAGTCAGGGCCGTACCCTCGGCGGAATCATTTTTGACAGGAAGGCTCGATATGTTTTTAGTGGAACACGTCTTTTCACCTGTTAACGCTTTCTTTCATCCATTGGAGAGAATGTCCTCTATCAGATTCAGGTTCAGGTTTAGGTCCCTAGAGGCACTGCCAAAGGCAGTAGCCTCCATTGGATCCTTGAGCACTCTGGTCGTACTCAGAGGGCCTTTTGAGAAGATATATTTTTATATGTTGTTTTGACATGTTGTCTATAGTTTGTCCATTATATTGTCACTGTCATTGATAATTTTTCCATTCTAATGACAATTTTTATATTTGTGCATTCTTATTTATTACAGATATTAAATTATTGTAGAGGGTGAATGTTTCATGGAATACTCAAGAGTTTTTTACATACATTATGTTTCTTGACACTTGTTACGTTTGTTGGATTTTGGTTTTTTCCCATTGTGTTTCTTAACATAGTATATTTTTGTGAAGTTTGGAATGTTCATACAATTTCTTTTTTCTTAACTTTGTGATATTTACAATGCATAACTATATATTACTTCTATTATTTGTATGTATTGTTGATGTTTATTATCTATGGGTAATGATGATAGATCTCAAAGTCAAGAGTAGAGAACATCAATGGGCTATTTGTTTCCAAGTGAATGTTTTTTTAACTTTCATTAAGCTAATGATCCATTTTTAGGTTGGATGGCAGATATAAAAATAAAATTAATTACATTACACACTAAAACTAAATAAATTTATTTTCATTACATTTTTAAATATAGTTTAGTACATTACATATCAAACTAAATACAATTGATTTCATTTACAATTTTATGATGTTCCCTTTCGATTGAGGCTCCCTCTCTTGCCCATTCTAATTGGATTTCTTGTGCACACAGACTTAAACCATCTTGGTTGAAATTGAATGTTGCATTTGCGACATATTGATCCATTTACTTAATTTGCATCAACATTTATAGTGGTTGTTCTTCTTGGTTAACATCTTCATCAATAACTTAAGGTATTTTGACTCATATGTTCCTCATTCTTGCATACAAGTTTGTACAAATGATATGAGCCCTTAATTCCCATACCATTCCCAAATTCCCTATCCCTTTTATCACATTATTTATTTTACTCAGGTTATTTACCTTCATTATATCTTGTACTACACCTTCTTTTGGCTTTTGAATCCCTTTATGGTTTGTTGATTTCCCCTTTTGATCGAGGCTAAGATTTAGTGTTCCTTCTCTCAACCATTCTACTTGGTTGTCTTTTACAACTACAGTGGGTTGCCCCTCTTCATCAATAACTTTAATAAATTTCACCTATGTTATCCTCATTATTTGACATGGTCATCTTCTTCCTTGCATTCTTTGTTGTGAACTATAACAATGAACAAATTAAATAAGTAACTGCCAAAAGAAAGGAAAACATATCAAAATGAGGCATGGGAAAAAATACTTATAATGTTGAACATGTAAATGAATAAGACAACAACATGATATCACAAGTATTTTTTTTCATGCCTTCACATCTGAGTCTACATTTACTAGTATGTTAATGAAATTCATATACTTGATAGATTGACTGTAACATTTACTAGTATGCGAATGGAAACATTCATAGCTTCCGTCTACATACCAGTAAATATTCAATGTTGTCGACACACCTATATTTTAACCCTTAGTTTTATATTAATGACGTGCATATATTTTGATTTGTGTGTTACTTGCCAACATTATAAGCCAATGATAAAATAACAATTATTTTATGGGCTTGTAGAATGCATTGGTGATAATAATTTCTTGTTCACTACAAGAAGCATTAAAAGTCATCCCATAATAAATGAGTTTGTAAAGAATATCCACAACTATAGGGTGACTTTGAATGGGCTTGGTAGTAAATGAAAACTTTCAGGGCTTCCACCTATTTTGGAGGATGAAGAATGCAAAAAGGCAAGGAAGACATGTTTTGGTGTAACGTTCCATCACTCCATTAACATACTAGTAAATGTCTACTCAGATGTGAAGGCACGCCCAAAAAAATATGAACATTTGTGATATGCAATGCAACATTAACTTACCATAATAATGGAGAAAAGTTCATCTAGCAATGTGGAAAATGGCAATGGCTTCCATAGTAATGACCCACACATCTTCCATCCTGAGCTTAACCCAACATAAATGTGTCATATCTATAAATCACATAGCAGACTGAATGGAAAACATGTGAACAACAACTATTTCAGTTCATTAACATACCAATAAATGTTTACTCAGATGTGAAAGCATGATAGAAAAAACCATCAAGTGATGAATACCCAAAAAATAGGAGGAACATGGAAGGCATGCAAAAAAAATACAAACATAGAAGGCATGTAGTAAAAAATATGAACAAAGAAGGCATAATAATAATAACAATGAAGTGAAAACAAACAAAACACTATTGTGGGTTCAGTTATAGGTAACACACCTGCATGAACGCTTTCATCCTTGCATTATGTCGATTGAAATTCCATTGTGCAATCCAATATGGTCAATGAAGTTTTGGGTAGGTTCCATCCATTTTGGGGGAGGAGGTACTCAACAAGGTAGGGAGTGAATGTGGTAAGTGATGCACATAGTAGCACTAACTAGCCATATTAATGGAGAAAAGCCCATTGAGCTAGGTAAGAAGAAAACATGAACAAAGAAAGTGTACCATAAAAACCACAAATGTATAAGGAATGCAATAAAAAAGAGGAATATAAAAGGCACAAAAACCATAATAGTCATGCCAAAATATTAATAACCAAGAACTATGGTGTGCATGACAACATTAACTTGCCCCAATAATGGAGAAAAACTCCTCTAGCCATGTGGAAAATTATGTTGGCTTCCACATTGATGAGCCATGTGTTTTACACCCCAAGTTCGAATTGAATAAATAAAACAACAAAGTTAATGGAAAATATTTGAACAACAACTATGTTAGTCTATTCACATACCAATAAACATTTACTCAGATGTGAATGCATGCCAAGAAAAACATGAACATATAAGGTACACAACAAATTCATCCCTCCATCCCTTTTATCCCTTCATTCTTCTGTCCATTCTGCCAACTAAATTTGCCTGTGTAACTCATAATGGTGGAGAACTTTGTTTGTCATTAGATTTATGTCATTTATAGACACATTGTATGTTGACAACATAATTTAAATTATGAATGGTGAGGCTTATATTTTCATTCTTTTTGATAGGCGAGGCATATTAAAGGAGGTAGTTGGATTCAGAAGTTAGAGCCAAATGTTTGAATTTTGAATAGGATAGGATATAATACAATATAAGTGGACCAATTATAATATTATAAATTTTTAGATGTTTTATATCTTGTCTTGTGTAACTTACACTGAGGAGTCATATAGTGAAGTTGTGGGACACAATTTATTATTTTAAGTTGGTGTTTTTAAAATGTTTACACCTTCCAATGCTTAGTAAAGCATGCAACTTTTGTAAAGCTATTGTTTAGTTTGAAAATGATCCTTGTATTAATGAATATGATATTTATATTAATAAATATTATATTTGTATAAATGAAAATGATATTCATTTTATTGAATATGATATTTTTTTGTTAAATATGATGTACACTTTAATTTTAATTTTAGTGCATATCTATTTTGGAAGGGGACTAGTAATTGTATAGAAAGGTTCTTATTTTGTAATATTGATTATTCAAAAAATGAATGATACAATATTAAAATATTTAAGTGACTTTTACAATAACTAAACAACTCATGACACATAATCAAACATATCTTAATAACTTATGATTAAGGAAAGGGGTCATAACGATAATCACAATCATCAGACCCCCCCTAAAATGTTGGTCCTCCTCCCCTATTTTAGAAATATAGTCATTTGTTTGATATAAATTTATTGTCTTTTGTTATTAGTTCGTAACTTTATTTCAATTTGACTTTTTTAACTATGTTTTGATTGAATATTTTTGTATTCCGAGTTGTTTGTGTTTATTCAAGGGCTTGGACTCTTTTAGAAACCCTATTTGGTTGGTTGAGCTGGTTGATTATGTTGGTTTACTAATTTCTAGGTATTGGGACCCTTTATTGTACCCCAAATCCAGTTCGTAACTCAGGTCTTTGAAAAACTATTTTTAATCGGTTCATAGCTTTGGGAAAAAAATATTTACACCTAATAAGAAATATAACACTATATATACATGCATGCATGCATACATACATACATACACACACGCGCGCACACACACACACACACACACACACACACAATTTATTAATTATAATAATTATATCAATAATATATAATCATAATTAATTTATCTATCATTTATCTTTATATATATTATGTATTGATTATTATATATATATATATATATATTATATTTAATTATATAATTTTTTATTAAGAAGTTTAGAAATTATATATCTATATCAATATCTTTATCCATGTTTTGAATTACATATCACTATTTATAATTAATGAGTAGCGTATATTTAAATATGAATAATTATTTGATAAACGTAATTCTAAATTTGAGCATTCCTTTTACTATATCTATAATATATAATTATAACTAATGTATCTATCATTTATCTTTATATATTATTTATTAGTTACAATTAATATATCTATAATATATCATTATTATATATATATATATATATATATATATATATATATATATATATATATATATATATATATATATATATATATATATATGTCAATTTAATATATTATACATTATATTTAGTCATATATAATATATAATTTTGATTGTGAAGTTTAGAAATTATATAGATATGAATATATTTGTCTATATTTTGAATTATATATCACTATTTATAATTAATGAGTGAGCATACACTTAAATATGAGCAATTATTGCGTAAGTGTAAACCTAAATTTGAGTTTTCCTTCAACTAAATAACCACAATTAAAGGGCATCCAATTCATCAAAGCCATATAGAGAACAACCTTGACCCTAAACATTTGACCCTTTGTGTTAGGAATTTGGAGAGATTTGTACTTTAGGGGATGATATAACAAACTATCACTCTTACTAGTCGAACTACAATCATTTCAATTATATATACATACAATATTAATTATATAATTAAATTATATATAATTTTACCAAAACTTAATCACATCTTTCATGATGTAATCACGTATAATATGTATAATAAGTATTTTGAAAGGTCTTTCTAAAACTCTTTCATCTAATGAAGCACTCTCAAATATACTCTTGCCACAATAATATGTGGTTGACAAAATACCTTAAAAAGACACTTATTTTCATTGAGATGACACTTGTTTTAATTAAATATTAGATAAATAAAATATTTATGTGAAAGTTATAGATTACATTGAAATATGTAGCATATCAGTGAACTTTGTACGTGTATTTGGTTGAGTTTTTTCGAGCCCATATGTTATGCCCTTAACCATTGGCATGTCTAGGGATATGTGTAGTTGACTTGTGGCTTGCATAACCCTTTTGCATATTATTTTAAATTTATTTATGTATTACTATACTTAGTAGGTCAGCCTATAGGTGGTACATGGCCTTGTTAGACTATATATATGAGGTAGGGTTAGTTGTGCATCATCATATTTGAGAATTCATTCTTATTGTAAGCATTTGGGAGGTTGCCCCCTTGAAGTGGCTTAACTATTATTCATATTTTCTACTATATTTCCATATCATTGTGATATATTGCTATATATTTGCTTATTTGGTGAATTAATATCATTTCAAGTGGTATTAGAGCATCGATTTGGGCCATAATCAGGGCAAAAACCCTAGATATTGAAATTTGGATATATCTTGCAAATGGGTGCGAATTTATCTACACTTTTTTTATTGGAGTTGTGAAATCATCCAAGTAAGTTTTAATTAAAATTTTAGCTCATTTGGATCTATTTTTCAAAAGTTATCATCATTTTAGATTTTTTCATAAATTTACTCCATAACTCGCAATTTGTAGAATTTTTCATTTTAATTTTTTTTTTGAAACCTTAGAAAAATTTAATTTAGGTCTATTCTTTGATATTTATTATTTGAGGCATGAATATTTTAAAAATGTAGTGGTCAAATTTGGGTCAATGGGGCAAAATAAGGCTCACCATCAAGCCTTTGTATGGCTGGTCCTAGCACCCACAGATGGGGAAAAGGGTAAGACACCCCTAAAACTCATTTAGGGGATGGCATGGGATCTGAATCATATGATATTATTTCTCAAATCTAGTCAAATCTACATGGCCTAATGTAGAAGGATGTGCAAGTCCAAACTCATATATCAACAATGCAAGGGGAGCTTAATGGTATGAATAATTAGTTGCATTAAATCACAACATAACTGGCTACCATTTCATCTCATTTACCACTCAACAAGCCTCCATTTTTTCCTTCTGTTCCTTCTCCTCTCAATACTAACACTACCAATACAGGGGTAAAACTGATGTTGCCAAAAGTAGACTTGCGCAAGTTTGATGGTAAGGATCCACTCACTTGGATCACTAAAATTGAAAATCTATTTGATTTACACCAAACTCCTAACTCTTAAAAGGTGATTGTGGTATCTCTGTATCTAGAACCTGATCCATTCATTTGGTATCATTAGTTTTGTGTTCAAAAGAAGAAGATTGGTGCTCCTTTTACATAGTCAATAATCTCTAATGAACTAATGTCTCATTATCGAGATAATGTTTTTGAAAACTAATTTAACCAATTAGCTAAACTATGACAAACAGGAACAATGAAGGATTATATTCATCAATTTCAAAATCTATCCTTATGTGTGGAGGATATCACTAAGGCAAATCTGACTGACCTTTTTCTAGGTGGACTAAAAGATAGTATTCAATTGGAGGTTTGTATGCTTAACTCCAAAAATGTATCCAAATGTATACCAAGGGCACGTTTGGTAGAAGAAAAAGAGATGATCAAACGTCATCCTTTCACTACTAGTTAGGAATGCACCTTCCCAACTCCATCATGACCTCCACCTACTAGATTGACACTACAACAAATTGAGGAGAAGCGTGTCAAAGGGTTATGTTATGGTTGTGATAGTAAATGGAGCAAAGGTCATTGAGGTGCTTGTTAGAATTAGCTACAGGATTTAATGAATCTAATAGAAAGCATAAATAAGAGATAAAATAGTAATAGTAATAAACAATAACTATATATCTGAGATAATGACAGAAATAAATAAATAACTCAAATATGATGAATTATTCTGATAATTCAATATTAATATAATATGGAATACATAAATAGCCATTGCTTATATAAATCAAGGCATGCATGATAAAGATCAGGGAATTCACACAACACATGTAGTTCAATTGATATCTATCTACATGAATAGTGGAGTGCAACTCCACACTACTAAGATAGGTGTCCAACTTGTGTAAATGATCAACACAAGTTGACTATTAGTTAAATAATCTTATCCTATCTTACCCTGAATAGTGGAGTGTGTTGGTCCCCAAAAATGTCACTCATTTTTGGAACAACATATGAGCTATCTTGGTCCTACAGGACCAAGATTTATCTCTTCCCTTCTCAAAATTTGTATAGAGCTTTCAAATTCCTCTTTTTTCAAGCTTTCTAGAAATCTATGAACTCTATAGGCTTGAATCTACGGACTCTACAGGCTTGAATCTACGGACTCTGCAGGCTTGGAACTACGAACTTCACAGATGGTTTCTACAGACTCTGCAAACAAATGTCTACGAACTCTTTCAAGGTTAGAGAAAACTACGAACTTGGCTTCTACAGACTCTGTAGGTAGGCTCAAATCTATGGACTCTCAAGGTTGGCTTCTACGGACTCTGTAGGAAAGAAACGGATTCAACACTTAGCCAAATAACGAAGAATGAATCGATTGAACCGTTGAACCAAAGTTGGTTCAATTGGTAGGTTCAAGGGGCTGCCCCAAAGCCAAAGGAACAAGTGCCTTTGCAGGGGGTAGTAAGCAAAAGCGGACAAAAGTTAGGAACCCCTCGGAAAAATGGCTAAGTTCAAGAGGCCAAAAGAATACTTTCGGGAGGATTTTCTCAGAAAAATGTTAAGGCAAAATTCCTTCAAACTTTTTGTCTGAAGGAATTCACCCAGAGGAAAAGTCCAAAGAAACAAGAAAGAACGAATGGCCAAGTAACAAGAAACTTTCCTTTAAACATTTTGTCTGAAGGAATTCTTTTGGGCTTTTTGCTTGACGAAAAAAACCTGCCGAAGAAGTAAGAACCCGGTGGGGAAGTTGAAGCCCAAAGGACAACTACCCTTGCGGGGGGCACTTGGCAACAGAGAAAGGACCGTTTTAAAAACCTGAACAAAGACGTAAAAAAGAACTTTCACGGACTTAGATAAAAAGGGGCTTCAACGGATGAACCGAATGAACCATTGAGCCGTTGAACCAAAAGGTTCAACAGGTTCAAGGTTCAAAGGTTCAACCAAAGCTTAGAAAGATAAAGGAAGCAGTGTTTGAGCGAGACACATAATAAACCAATGAACCGATTGAAATTTGAATCGAAAGAGTTCAAAGTTCAACGGTTCAACATGGTTCAAAAGTTCAAAGGTGGCCTCAGTCAAAGAAAAAGCGGCACACAAGTGGTTCAACGGATGGTTCAACCAAGGGCCCAATAAGCGATTGAACCAAGAAGCGATAAAGCAAAAGAGATAGAATGAACCAATGAGCTGATGAACTTTCAGTGGTTTAATAGGTTCAAGGTTCAACCTGAATCAAGTGATCAACTGAAAAAAGATCCCGAAGACTCAAAGAGAGAAGATCGATGCAAAGGACCAAAAATATCTTTGAAAGAGTTATTTCCAGTAGGTGGAATAGTGGATCGAGTAGACTTCTAAGCACACCAAACCAAGGACGTGGCCTGTTTTCTTCCATGAAGTAAAGACAAATATGCAAAGGACCAGATGGTCCATATTAAGGAGGAGACATATCAGATGAAGGGACATGCCATAGTTATGGTAGCACACTATTCTCAGCATGGTTTCTCCAGACAAAACTGGAGACACATTGAAGACGTTGACTGCAGCATAGGCCATCCCATGGAAAAAGATGCCAATCCTTGGGTAGTTGCTAATAAGTTTGTATTTTCTCTCATTTGTAAATGAGACTTTCATTTTACAAGAGCGAAACTCTGCCCATTTTGAAAGAAGAAGACTGAGACTTTGAGAATGGTTGTAATTTCATTTTCATTTTTATCTAAATAAAAAAGCAGGTTTTTCACAGACTTTGTGTTGTTATGACTTGTGTCATTTTAGAAGATCATTCTTACGTCTATCTTCTGAAGGTGTCCTTATTCATTTAATTTGGTAAGCAGAATTAGTGAAGGTAATAGGGAAGTGTCTTGAAACCAACTGTGGGAAGACTTTATGCTTCCACAATTGCTTTTAGTCTGTGTTTTTCTTTTCTTTTTGTGTTAAGGATTCTGGGGTGACTTTGTGCCCCCATTATCCTTTGTGATATACTCTTTGGGCAATTAAGGTGGAAACTTTGTGCTCTGCTTCATCCTATTGTTACTACGCCCTCTAGTTAACTAGTTTCTTATCTTACTACATGAAAGAAAATCCTATTGTTTCCTGCAAGAACACTTCTAAAAGAAGAGAAGTGCTTTCAGTGTTTACACCAGGATTTCTCCTGTGTTTGTGAGCATCATCTCTGAAAGAAGAGAGATGGATGGTTTAGCCCAACCCTATGTCTTAATTTCTGCTTATTTATATTGTATATAGCTCCTATGTATATATAGGGAACCTCCCCTTGATGAGAGGAGAGATTTGTCTTCGGTTGATGTAGTAAAGATGCACACCTGGCCGACCAATCTTCTTGCTATGGTTGATCAGACCTATTTTGTTGATCAGTATGCTGATTGACAAAATATTCACCCAATAGTTTTTTGGCGACTCTACTAGGGAAGAGCGCGTAGTTTAAAGTCTCAAACTTCAAGCTGAAGCAGATCCTACTCTTTTCCATTTTTTGTTCTGCAATCTGGCAACTCCACATTATATCAGAGGCCAAAAATCCCAAGGTGTTGTTGACCCTATTTTTGAGTTGGTGCAGCAAAGTAATTTTTAGTTATTTCCTCCACAACCTCACCTTAGACGAACTAGGAGTCTTCCTCCTAGCCCTACCAGGCCACCAACACAAGACAGAGCTTCTTTTTCTATTGTTGGCCGAGCTTTGCCTGTCTACGCTCCACCTAGATTAGTGATCCCACTTTTGCATAATCAAATCATGGCTCAAGGCCCTTGGGGTAATTCTTTCAGTCCCCTGAATTTGACTCCACCTCTACATGAGCTTCCACGCAGTTCAAAAAAAAATTCCCAAATTATTCGGTGATAGGAAGGTTCATCCTGATGAACACATTGCAACTTTCAGCATAGCCTACGGTGTAATAAGGGTGGAATTTGAAGACATAGCAGTCAGGTTATTCGTGGAGACACTATAAGGCACTACTGCAGACTGGTTCTACCACCTGCAGGTTGGATCAGTGACTGATTGGGACACTCTGAAAGACAAATTTGAAGCCAAATTCAAGCCTACAAAAGATGCACATGCCTTGTTGGCCCAACTCACTCAGATGAAGAAAGAGCCTCATGAGCCTATGAGGAATTTTATTGCCAGGTTCGACAAGCTGAGTCACAGGATTCCCATGGTCACCCAGTCGACGCCTCAGAGCCTCAAATGCTTTTTCATCAACTCACAACTGCCTGAAGTGGGTTTCTTACTGAGACGGGCCAGACACCTAGACCTTACTATTGCTCAGCACTTGGCTACTAAGGTAGAAGATGACCTTATTTTGGCAGAAAAGATAAGGGGAGACCCTCATAAAGGTAAATGCTCTTCATTTTTTGAGTATTCACCCACAGTCACCACTGACCCAATGGGACAAAAGCTAGAAAATGAAATGCTAGATCTCAAAAAGCAAATGGTGCAAGGGATGTCATCTACTCCTGCATACAGAGATATGCCCAAGAGGACGTTTCAGAATTAGGCGTACCAAGGCAATGCTGTCAGGAATCAGGGACAACAAAATCGCCTTCCTCCTCCATAGAGGAACCTCGCCCTTGAATCACCTCCAAACAACTCGGTAGTTGGATATCTTGAAGCTGAAGCAAATTTCTCACTCCAGCCTGAATTAAATCCTGAAGATGATGCTAATCTCTTCACTAAGGAAGAAGAAGAATTAGCTGGCGACTCCCATATTGGTTTTCTGAACTATCAGGATGAACCCAAAAGTGAAGGTAATGCAGTTGAGGGGTCATATGCTGTATTCACCCGATCTAAGAATCAATCAACTCAACAAGCTGATAAGGAGAAAGTAGAGGAGCAACCTCGACCAATAGTTTTAATTGCTAAGCGGGAATATGCTCTTCCTTTCCAGCCAAAGGACCCAGTGATTGTCAGGATCTTGCTCCACCAAAAGAGCACAATATGATTACCAAACCAAGCAACTTAATATGCGGAAATTAACCAGATTCACCAAGTAACTAGAATTCAGAATAACACATGATATGAGAGACAATACACAACTTGTATTAACACTTTACAGAAAAGAATACAATAAAGAAGATCCCACTTCTTCTCCGCCACCTTACAGAGGTTTCCCACACCTCAAGTGAACAGTAAATCTTCTACCCAAAGCTCTCCCTCTCAGGTCCCAACACACAACTCAAACACAGAGTTGGTGTTCACCTCCTGTGCTCCACGCACACCACAAGTGCTCAAGGTACTTCAAGTAGATCTCCCATGAACCTGTAACAACCTGCAATTCAACAGACCATACTTATGGAAGGAACTCCCTTGCCTTCCTCTTTGCTCTATCTGAGTACACACCTGTACTCCCAGTAGATCTTGCCTGATCCTACTCCTTGTTGTGTTGCTGTCCTATCTGATCTTGCACACCTGCAAATCAACCTGGTTCTGCACACTTGTGAACTTTGACCTTGCATACACATACACCTGCAGATCAACGATCTTACTTACCATGTAGATCTCCTATAAAGGCCATGCACCTGTGACCAAGATCCTACACACCTGAAGAATCCTGCTGACTCTCCAAAACTAGCACCCATCTAGGTACTGCTGTGGAACTAGGAGGAACACCCTTGCTCACCTCACACACAAAAGGAGCAAACTTTGCTCAACTCAAACTAGAACACTTTTCCAATACAACCATGAGTCTATTATATAGATCTCATCCAAACAATGATTAGACATCTAATTACAATAATTAGATCCGCAGCTCTCAGTCTAAAAATAGATCTAATCATGCAAATACTTGGTTCGTTAGCTAACTGCCCGTAATAAGCTCGCAGTCGAACCACACAGGCGACCGACGTCAGTCCCTGTCTGCCTGGGGGTCGCCGACGCCGGCCGATCCATGACCGACGTCGGTTGCTTCCTGTCTCCTACCTGCCGACGTCGGTTGGCAAGACCAACGCCAAAGACTGTGACACTCTGCAACTCATCCTGCAACCTCCTCCATGTCTGCATCAGTGAAGCTTTTAGCTCCACAACCTAAAAATCTCCCACTTGGAGATAAACAATTGCACTGTACCTGTACCTGTACTCCGTCTAATCTATTTCTTGGTTTGTATCCCTCTTTAAGATCAATCCTGAAGACAACCCACCACACATCCCGTGGTGTACCACCTGTCATCCGAGTACCCTGCCACATCCGAACCTACAAACACATGTAGTGAAGTCCTGACCCTGCATAGCATGAATCCCTGCTGCCGGTCCCTCTCAAGTACCTGAGAACCCACTTCCCCGAATTGGCTCCTAACTCTCTGACAGCTCCCACTGCATGGGAATACTCAGGTCTATACCAAACCTCATGTGATTTCAAACACTGTACTTATCCAACCCTTAGTGTGCTCCAGCTCTGCATCCTGAACCTTGCCAACACCTGATTCACATCAGCTCCCACTCGAGACAAAATCAACCTGTGATCTCCATGTCTCCCATGTCAAAGAATTTCGCTGCTCCAAACTCCTCGTGACATGCCACTGAACTAACCTTACCCTTAGCTCAGCAAAACCCTGTATGTCTGAACCTGTACCAAGTTCATCCTCCACATACAGCAACAAGATAATGTTGCGACCATCATACACCTGGTAAGACAAACACAATGGTTATACTGACATTGACTAAAGCCCTGCTTTGTCATCCACCTGGTACCACCTGTCAGTCCTGTCCCACTGTCCTATAGCTCCTCAAGACCATATACCTGGTCTTCCGTCTCACGTATCCGTTCACTCTATTCTTCAACTAAGGTATCCATTCGTCTCTGTGTTTTTGTACCTGCTGGCAACCCTACCAAAACACACATGTTTGGTTCTCCTCCAAGGAATCACATCCTCATCCATGCCAAGCTCACACCTGTTTTCTGGATCCTTCCTGCTCTACAATCAGCAACATGTATAAAGAAGAGGAACAACGAATTTGAGGGCCTAATTACGTCTTCAGTCCTCCGTATGGGTGTTTGAGACTCCTTGACAGCTCGCTGTCCACCCAAAATTCGTTACAGTGACCGACCTCGGTCACTCCACAGTCTGCATTCGACCGAAGTCAGTTCCCATGCGTATGTCCCTGACTACCGACCCTACCAACATCGGTGTCCCTGCTGCCGACGTCGGTCCTCCTGACTAACATCGGTCTTAAATACTGCCAACGTCGGTCCCATGACCGACGTCGGTCTTACCCTACCCGACATCGTCGGCTTCGGTCTGCACATGACCGACATCGACACCTGTCTGTTCGACGTCGATTCCTCTTGATCGACGCCGGTACCTGTGTTTGCCTGTGAGTGATGACTTTTTACCTGCGAGCTCCTTTAAATCAAAACCCATGTCCAAACTGCCCTGCTCAGAAGTATCCAGCACCATCCACTAGTTTCTGTCCGCCATCTCCTCTAAGTACACCAAGGCTTTCCAGTTCGTAAGCCTGTCAAATATATCTGTCTTCCGCTTAAGAACATGCATCTCCTTCCTGCTCATGTGACCAAGCCTACGAAGCCACGTCTCCACAACAAAAGAAGAATAAGTAATATAAACAAGTAGATAAAGAGTACATGTTTTCTTACCACCAGCTAATTCAAGTGCATCCGCTGTGAGAGTTGTTGTGTATCTCTCATCACCCAATCTTTCTGAAGAAATTAGCCATATCTCCAAACCTGGGGCCTGCATGACCTTCATCAACACCTGTGTGTTGGTCGCCTACATTTTAGCTTCACTTCCCCTTTGCTAATTCTTTGGCAAGGCTCACCAGCTCCTCTACCTAGGGCTGCATGGAAAGAGGCAACCGAATCTTTTATCCAAGATTCAACTTTATCCAAGAAACCTCCCAGAGCATCCTGTGCAACAACACCTGCTACATCTGCTTCTTTAGTTTCTTCATGCTGATCTGCTGCCAACCAACAATATTCTTTTACCTGCTCTTTCTTTCCATAGGACCTTAAGAGACCATCTGTGCTTTTCAACTCTTCCATTCTTAGCTTACTTTCATCTGCCATTGCTCTACTCCCACTCGATCAAAAACCCCTAAGAGTGACCTGTAATCAAAACATACTACCCAGATCTAAACCAATCTGTTAGTATCCCAACCAAAAGCTCTGATACCACTTGTCAGGATCTTGCTCCACCAAAAGAGCACAATATGATTACCAAACCAAGCAACTTAATATGTGGAAATTAACTAGATTCACCAAGTAACTAGAATTCAGAATAACACATGATATGAGAGACAATACACAACTTGTATTAACACTTTACAAAAAAGAATACAATAAAGAAGATCCCACTTCTTCTCCACCACCTTACAGAGGTTTCCCACACCTCAAGTGAACAGTAAATCTTCTCCTCAAAGCTCTCCCTCTCAGGTCCCAACACACAACTCAAACACAGAGTTGGTGTTCACCTCCTGTGCTCCACGCACACCACAAGTGCTCAAGGTACTTCAAGTAGATCTCCCATGAACCTGCAACAACCTGCAATTCAACAGACCATACTTATGGAAGGAACTCCCTTGCCTTCCTCTTTGCTCTATCTAAGTACACACCTGTACTCCCAGTAGATCTTGCCTGATCCTGCTCCTTGTTGTGTTGCTGTCCTATCTGATCTTGCACACCTGCAAATCAACCTGGTTCTGCACACCTGTGAACCTTGACCTTGCATACACATACACCTGCAGATCAACGATCTTACTTACCATGTAGATCTCCTATAAAGGCCATGCACCTGTGACCAAGATCCTATACACCTGAAGAATCCTGCTGACTCTCCAAAACCAGCACCCACCTAGGTACTGTTGTGGAACTAGGAGGAACACCCTTGCTCACCTCACACACAGAAGGAGCAAACTTTGCTCAACTCAAACTAGAACACTTTTCCAATACAACCATGAGTCTGTTATATAGATCTCATCCAAACAATGATTAGACATCTAATTACAATAATTAGATCCGCAGCTCTCAGTCTAAAAATAGATCTAATCATGCAAACACTTGGTTCGTTAGCTAACTACCCGTAATAAGCTCGCAGTCGAACCACACAGGCTACCGACGTCGGTTCCTGTCTGCCTGGGGGTCGCTGACGTCGGCCGATCCATGACTGACGTCGGTTGCTTCCTGTCTCCTACTTGCCGACGTTGGTTGGCCAGACTAACGCCAAAGACTGTGACACTCTGCAACTCATCCTGCAACCTCCTCCATGTCTGCATCAGTGAAGCTTTTAGCTCCACAACCTAACAATGATTACGAGAAAGGTAAGTACCCCAAATGCTCCTACGCCTTCTACTTCAATTTTGTTATCCAGTCCTCCCCCTTTCAAAAATCAAAAGGATGAACTCCCATCCTCTGTTCCTAGCTCATTCTAGACATTTGATATCATTGACCATATAAAGAGAACCAAAATTCAAATGTCTGAATTTGAATTTTTGTAGTCCCATTTTGAGCAATTAGACAGACTGGTTCAATGTGTTAAAAACCTAAACATCTCTGTTTAGCGAGCAATTCCTAAAGTGACACATGATGATACCAGGAATGCACTCACCAAGAACAACCTTGTCACCGCTCCCCCTGCTGCTCCTGACAAGACTGAACCTTTTTATGTCTTATTACTGACAAATGGATATCAGCTGAATAATTGCATCATTGATTCTGGAGCTTCAGACAATGTCATGCCTGTTAAAGTGGCTGAATCCCTTGATCTCACATTAACCAAAACTTTTGGTAGATGTTTCTCCATGGAGAATAAGTAAGTGCCTTTGTTGGGACAAATTAAAGATGCCTAATTTGCATTTGCTGCATTTCTAGACAAAAGAATCAAGATGATTGTCTTGGTAGCAGACGTCCCAGAATCATATGGCATCCTTCTCGAGCAGAATTTTTGCAGGGATGTTGGTGGAGAATTAAGCATGAATTTATCAGAGGTGAGGATTCCAGTCAAAAGTGTTATGAAGAGGCTGCTCCTTGAGAAGGAAGTGAAATATGTGGTTACCCAGACCTCAACACTTGAAGCTCAAATTCTGTTTGAGTCTTCAAGCATGGGTAACTACTTTTTGTACACGAATGGAGTTCATGAGACATCTGATGAAGCTCCTACAGATGACAGCCTAAAAATGTATTCAACTAAAACAACAGAGGAATTGGCTGAGCCCAAGGCAAGTGTGGAAGTTTCTCCACCCCCAAATGAAGAAGAATCCAAAAAGAAATCAGTATTAAATGAGGTATGGATTCTTGAATTTGATGGCAGTTGCTCTTCCATTGGTTTAGGAGCTGGGGTTGTGTTAATATCTCCTCAAAGAGATATTTTTCCCTCATCTTATAAATTTCAATTCAGCAACATGAATAACACAGCTAAATATGAGTCTCTACTGTTTGGATTGAGAGCCGCTTGAGACAAAGGCATCAAGCTCCTTCATGCTAAAGGAGATGTCAAATTAGTGGTTTGTCAGGTAAAGAACCTATACCAAACCAAGAATGAAAGATTGCGTCATTACTGCAATCTAGTCTGGGACTAGTTTGAAGACTTTGATGCTTTCAACATCTCTGCAGTTCTTAGAGAATGCAATGATCAAGTGGATGCATTGGTTGTTTCAGCTACTCTCTTGGTCCCCCACCCAGATTTCAAAGGAGACAAGTACATGATTGAGCTGGTCTTTCGGCTAAGTGTACCTGACAATGCCAGTCATTGGTAAGTATTTAACAATGATGATCAAATCATTGCCTTTTTGGAGCAAAAAGATAGCTTTGAGTGGCTGCATTTTGAAGGCAATAAACCTCATAAATATGAAATAGCTCCTGAATCAAATGCAAACATAGGTGAGGAGTTATTACAACTAAAAGGGAATAAAATTCCCAAGGGCCTGGTTTCCATTGAGAAGATGTTTGATAAGCATGATAGATTCATTAGACAACCACTAATGGATTCAAGCTCATCTCAGGAGTTTATCAAGTAAATCTAGGAACTAAGGAAGACCCCAAGATGGTGAACATTGAGAAATGTGTACTCCTACAGAGAGTTTCAAGTTCACCTCTTTGCTCAATGAATACATGGATGTCCTAGCGTACTCCTATGCTAACCTAAAATCACTCTGACTTGACAAAATTCGACACAACATCCCTCTCAAGGCTGATTCAACACCTTATAGGCAAAAGACCAGGCATTATAATGCAAAAATATCAGGTATTATTTTATCTGAGATACAAAAAATGCTAAATGTCAGGATAATCTTCCCAATCCATCATTCCAAATGTATTGCCAATATAGTGCCCGTAAGAAAGAAGAATGGTGAAATTCGCCTTTATGTGGATTTTAAGAATTTGAATCAGGCATCTTTGAAGGATAATTATCATTTGCCAATCATGGATCAAGTGCTGAAAATAGTGACAGGCTCAGAGATGTTATCAATGCTAGATGGCTTCTCAGGATATAATCAAGTCAAAGTTGGTGAAGCAGACCAATATAAGACCGCTTTCACCACACTTTGGCGCACGTTTGCATATAAAAGGATGCCTTTTGGCTTGATAAATGTTGGCACCACCTTCCAAAGAGCAATGGACCTTGCCTTCAAGGATGAGATGGGTAAGTTCATCATAATTTATCTTGATGACTTGACTGTCTTCACTAAGCATCACCCAGATCATGTGAGCCATCTGCAGCAAGTGTTGGAACGCTACCACTAGAATGGCATTTCCTTAAATCGCAAGAAGTCAGTTTTCAAAGTAACAGAGGGAAAACTTCTCATACACATTGTGTCCAAAGGAGGCATAAAGATTGACTCAGACAGAATGAAGGCTATCCAAGAACTTTCCTTGCCCACAAGCAAGACCGTTGTTCACTCTGTCTCTAGAAAAGTGAATTTTTTATAGAGATTCATCCCCAAATTTGCTGAGAAGACCAAGCACATTGTAAACATGATGAAAGGAAAGACCACCTTTAGCTGGACTAAAGAAGGCAAATCGGCCTTTGAGGATGTCAAGACTGCCATTGCCCATGCTCCAATTCTGGTTTGCCCAGACTTTAGCAAAGAGTTCACCATTTACAGCTATGCTTCAGAACATACGCTTTCAGTAATTTTAGTTCAACAGAATGAAGAAGGCATGGAATCTCCCATTTCCTTCATGAGCTGTCCTCTCAAAGCTCATGAGCTGAAGTACTCAAATATGGAGAAGCATGCTTACACATTGGTGAAGGCTGTGAAACATTTTCATTTCTACATCCTCAATTCTCGAGTTACTGCCTTGGTCCCTGACATCACAATGAAATCTATATTGACTCAGCAAGAGTTTGGGATGAAAAGAGGTAATTAGGTTGCAAAGATCCAAGAGTTTAATATGATCATCAAGCCAACAAAGCTGGTATGCAGAAAGGGGCTATGCCAACTAATTATTGATAACAAGCCAAGAGGAACAGAGCATGAAGAACCAAAAGTGGATGAGGATGACACACTAATAGTCCTCTTTATCTCCACCATAGATGAGTGGTATTCAAGTATTGCTCATTTCTTTACTTATGGTGAATGTCTTGATCACCTATCTTATAAAGAAAGGAGAACCATCAAGCTGAAAGTTGCTAATTTTGTCCTCTGGGACAACGGCCTGTACAAGAGGAGCCTTGATAGAACGTTCTTTCGCTGTGTGGACAAGGAGCAGCAAAGCCGACTTCTGAAGTCCTTCCACAATTCAGCCTGTGGAGGACATTTTTCTGCCCCTATGACTGCCCATAAGATCCTACAAGCTAGGTATTGTTGGCCAACTCTCTTTCAAGATGCATACAAGTGGGTTAGGGGATGTGAACTGTGCCAGCAGTTTGTTGGAAGGCCCAAGCTAGTTGCTTTACCTCTCAAACTAGTGGTTATTGAGGAGCCTTTCTAGCAATGGGGAATTGACTTTATTGGTGCTGTAAACCCATCAAGTGTTGGACATGACTATGTCCTCACAGCAACAGACTACTTCGCCAAATGGGTGGAAGCAGTTCCAATCAAACATGCTACTTCAGAAGTAGTATGCAATTTCCTCAAAGAGAACATCATGTCCAGGTTTGGGGTCCCAGTCAAACTTATCACTAACAATGCAGCCTGTTTCACTTCTTAGGAGATTACTCAATTTCGCTTCTACTATGGAATTACCCTCTCCCACTCCTCTAATTACTTTCCACAAGGGAATGTACAGTCTGAGTCAAGTAATAAAAATTTGGTGACTATCATCAAAAACTTGGTGGATGACAACCAAAGGACTTGGCATAAGGCATTGGTTGATGCTCTATGGGCAGACATAATTACACCAAAGAGAGCAATTGGTATGTCTCCCTTCCAACTTCTGTATGGTGTCAATGCTGAGATACCAATCACCTTGAAATTGTCAGCATTGAAATTGGCTAAGGCAATTGAAGATCAAACGTATGAGAGCTCACTTGAGAAGAGGATCATGTGCCTTACTGAGCTGAATGAGCAGAGAACTACAGTGGTGGATGGAATTGCCGCCCATCAAAGTCTGGTCAAGAAGTTCTTCGACTAGAAAGCAAAGAATCGCGATTTCCAGATTGGAGATCAAGTCCTGCTGTGGGACAAGAGAAGAGAACCAAAGGGGATGCATAGAAAATTTGATTCCCTATAGAGGGGAGAGGCCCTTTTACTATTCATCAACTCAATAGTAAAAATAGTTTCATGTTGAAGTATCAAGATGACACTCTCTTCTCTCTTCCTCATAATGGGCAACATCTGAAGCACTTCAACTCTTGAAGTATCGGATGAGTTCCCTTGTACATATGTATATTTGTATAGTCTTTTGCTTTGTTTTGTTCATTTCATTTTCATTTTTGGAACTTTTCTTTTTGGGCAGCTCGACTCTGTAGCCCAATGGCACACTTCAAGGCACTGAAGATTCTGGTTTCTACTCCCCTCAGCTGTGTTTCAAGTTTTCACCTGAAGGAAGTTCCCCAAATGGAGCCAGCTGTTGGTCCCCAAAAATGTCACTCATTTTTGGAACAACATATGAGTTATCTTGGTCCTACAGGACCAATATTTCTCTCTTCCCTTCTCAAATTTGTTCTAAGCTTTCAAATTCCTCTTTTTTTCAAGCTTTCCAGAAATCTACGGACTCTGCAGGCTTGAATCTACGGACTCTGCAAGCTTGAATCTATGGACTCTGCAGGCTTGGAACTACGAACTTCATAGATGGTTTCTACGGACTCTATAAATAGATGTCTACGGACTCTTTCAAGGTTAGAGAAAACTATGAACTTGGCTTCTACAGACATTGTAGGCAGGCTCAAATCTATGGACTCTCAAGGTTGGTTTCTACAGACTCTACAAGAAAGAAACGGGTTCAACACTTAGCCAAATAACGAAGAATGAATCGATTGAACCATTGAACCAAAGTTGGTTCAATCGATAGGTTCAAGGGGCTGCCCCAAAGCCAAAGGAACAAGTGCCCTTGCAGGGGGCAATAAGCAAAAGCGGACAAAAGTTAGGAACCCCTCGGGAAAATGGCTAAGTCCAAGAGGCCAAAAGAATACTTTCGAGAGGATTTTCTCAAAAAAAAAATAAGGCAAAATTCCTTCAGACTTTTTGTTTGAAGGAATTCACTCAGAGGAAAAGTTCAAAGAAACAGGAAGAACGAATGGCCAAGTAACAAGAAACTTTCCTTCGGACATTTTGTTCGAAGGAATTCTTTCGGGCTTTTTGCCTGACGGAAAAAGCCCACCAAAGAAGTAAGAACCCGTCGGGGAAGTTGAAGCCCGAAGGACAAGTATCCTTGTGGGGGACACTTGGCGATAGAGAAATGATCGTTTTAAAAGCCCGAACAAAGACGTAGAAAGGAACTTTCACAGACTTAGACAAAAAGGGGCTTCAACGGATGAACCGAATGAACCATTGAGCCGTTGAACCAAAAGGTTCAACGGGTTCAAGGTTCAAAGGTTTAACCAAAGCTTAGAAAGATAAATGAAGCAGTGTTTAAGCGAGACAAAGAATAAACCAATGAACTGATTGAACTTTGAACTGAAAGAGTTCAAAGTTCAATCGTTCAACATGGTTAAAAAGTTCAAAGGCGGCCTCAGTCAAAGAAAAAGTGGCACACAAGTGGTTTAACAGATGGTTCAACCAAGGGCCGAAGCAGCGATTAAACCAAGAAGCGATAGAATAAAAGAGACAAAATGAACCGATGAACTTTAAGTGGTTCAACAGGTTTAATTAAGGTTCAACCTGAATCAAGCAATCGACTGAAAAGAGAGCCTGAAGACTCAAAGAGAGAAGATCGATGCAAAGGACCAGAAATGTCTTCAAAAGAGTTATTTCCAGTAGGTGGAACAGTGGATCGAGTAGACTTCTGAGCGCACGAAACCAAGGACATGGCCTATTTTCTTCCATGAAGTAAAGACAAATATGCAAATGACCAAATGGTCTATATTAAGGAGGAGACATATTAGATGAATGGGACATGCCATAGTTATGGCAGCGCACTGTTCTCAGCATGGTCTCTCCAGACAAAACTAGAGACGCATTGAAGACGCTGACTGCAGCATGGGCCGTCCCATGGAAAAAGGTGCCAATACTTGGGTAGTTGCTAACAAGTTTGTATTTTCTCTCATTTGTAAAGGAGACTTTCATTTTATAAGAGCAAAACTCTGCCCATTTTGAAAGAAGAAGACTGAGGCTTTGAGCTCAGGTTGTAATTTCATTTTCATTTTTATCTGAATAAGAAAGCAGGTTTTTCACAGACTTTGTGCTATTCTGACTTGTGTCATTTTATAAGATCATTCTTATGTCTGTCTTCTAAAGGTGTTCTTATTCATTTAATTTGGTAAGCAAAATTAGTCAAGGTAATAGGGAAGTGGCCTGAAACCAACTGTGGGAGGACTTTATGCTTCCACAATTGCTTTTAGTCTGTGTTTTTTTTTCTTTTTGTGTTAAGGATTCTGGGGTGACTTTGTGCCCCCACTATCCTTTGTGATATACTCTTTGGGCAGTTGAGGTGGAAACTTTGCGTTCTGCTTCATCCTGTTGTTACTATGCCCTCTAGTTAACTGGTTTCTTATCTTACTACATGAAAGAAAATCCTGTTGTTTCTTGCAAGAACACTTCTAAAAGAAGAGAAGTGCTTTCAGTGTTTACACTAGGATTTCTCCTGTGTCTGTGAGCATCATCTCTGAAAGAAGAGAGATGGATGGTTTATCCCACCCCTGTGTCTTACTTTCTGCTTATTTATATTGTATATATCTCCTACGTATCTATAGGGAACCTCCCCTTGATGAGAGGAGAAATTTGTCTCTGGTTGATGTAGTAAAGCTGCACACCTGGCCGACCAATCTTCCTGTTGTGGTTGATCAGACCTATTTTGTTGATCAGTATGCTGATTGACAAAATATTCACCCAACAGAGTGAAAATCCACTGTAACAAGATAAGTGTCTAAGTTAACTACTAGCTAAGCATGTTTACCCTATATGGTGCAAATTATTAATAAACATAATAAACTAATTACAATAAGTAATTAGTGCACCAAAATATTAAGTAATAAATACAAGTAAATGTAATAAAGCAAATAAATGCACCAACACCCCCCATATGTGAAGCTTAGGTAGGGCTATGTAGATAAGAGTCATGATAATGTGTAGCCATATTAGGTACTTTGTACAAATAAATGAGGAATGGAGAAAACCTGAAGGAAAAAACTCCTCCTCAAAATGAAGGTCTAGGAGACCCCCCCTAAAGAATTGATGTCTCACACCCCCAAAAGAGATTGTAAGTGAAGGTAATTACTCTTAATGAAAGGTTTGGTGAAAATATCTGCAATCTACTCCTTTATAGGACAATATTGAAGATCAATGATCTTTGTCTAAATCAGCTCCCTGATAAAGTGCATATGGGTTTCTATGTGTTTGGTTCTCTGATGATGAACCAAATTTTTCAAGATCAAGAGAGTGCTCTAGTTGTCACAGTAGATGATTGATGGCTTCCAAAATGGAACACCAAGCTCAATGAGAATATTTTGAAGCCAAATAACCTCAGTAGTGGCATTAACAGTGCCATGATACTCAGCCTCTATAGATGAAAGAGCAATAGCATTTTGTTTCCTATTCTGCCAACAAATAGGGCCAAATTCAAAGTGAAATTTGTAACCATAAGTTGACTTACGATCATCAAAATCATTAGCCCAATCAGAATTTGTGTATCCCACCAAGTCTAAACCTATGCTTGTCATATAGTGAATCTTGTATCTGATAGTTCCCTGAATGTAGCTCATAATATGTTTGGTGGCTCTCTAATGAAGCTCATGTGGTGTCTACATAAAGCGTGAAACCATGCCAACTGCCTATGAAATGTCAGGTCGTGTATAAGTCAGATAGATGAGACTACCTACAAGCTGGTGATACAATGTGGCATCAACCAAGGGAGTGGAACGATGAACCTCAAGTCTAACTTCAAATAAGAAAGGAGTCAGTATAGGCCTACAAGCAGCCATGTGAAATCCAGCTAACAAGTCCATAGAATACTTGGGCTGTGAAAGTATAATCCTGGAAGAAGACTGTGCTATCTGAATCCTAAGAAAATAATGCAATAATCTCATATCTGTCATAGAAAACCTGTCACGAAGTGTAGTCTTAACACTATTGATGATGGATGTTATGCTCCTTATAATAATGAGATCATCAGCATAGAGCACCAAGTATAATAATGAATCCTCCTACCATATAATGTATATATTTGGATCTGAGTGACATCTTGAGAATCCAATTGAGAGAAGAAATGTGTCCATCTTAGAATACCAAGCCCTAAGGGCTTGTTTTAGACTATAGAGAGACTTCTTCAAGCAACATACCAGTGAAGAATCCTGAATGAACCCCTATGACTGCTCCATATAAATCTCTTCATGAAGATCCTCATGAAGAAATGCACTCTTCACATCCACTTGATGTACAACCCAACCATGAGTTGCACCAATATCTAGTATCAAGCGAATAGAATTCATCTTAATAATAGGCACAAATGTTTCTATATAATCAATGCCTTCTACTTGGGAAAAACCTTTGGCCACTAAGCATGCTTTATACTTATCAATGTTTCCATCCACTGCAAACCTAGTTCGATATATCCACCTACACCGTACTAATTTTCTTCCTTTAGGAAGAGGAACAAGATCCCAAGTGTTGTTCCTAATCAATGAGTTATAATCTTCTTCCATCATTGAATCCCACTCAATTATCCCTATGGCTTCTTAAAAAGACTGTGGATCAAAAACTGTGGCAATGTAGGAATGCAAAAGATCATGTTGTGACCATGTTCTCTTTCTATCTAATGGATCCTTAACAAGAGGGTCTACATCTACCAATGTTTGTCTAGCCCATAAAGGCATCAATGGGCGAGGATCTGAAGGAGGAAAAGGAAGAGGAACATGACCTACTAAACCTTGTTGGGGAGGTATTACCTCATCATCCCTATGAGTAGATGAAGCAGGAGTATCATCATCACTGCTATCTGATTCTTCTAAGGAAGAAGAATGAGAAATGTTAGAAGAGAAGTTGGAAGGACTTTCTTCAAAGTAAACACTTCTCGCTATAATAAGCTCATGTGAGTCTGGATCAATGAGCTAATATCCCTTAATACCATCAAGATATCCCATAAATATGCAAGTTCGGCTTTGTTGTTCTAAAGCATGATGCTTATTTAAAGGTATGTGAGCCCATGCTGGACTATGAAAGACTCTAAAATGATGCACATATAGCTTCTTATTACATCAAGCTTCAAGAGGTGTTATCCCCTTTAAAGCTTTGCAAGGAACTCTATTTTGTATATATACAACATAATTAATTGCTTTCGCCCAGTACTCAGGTACTAATAATTTTATATGAATCATACAACTTGTCATCTCTTTTAAAAATCTATTCTTCCTCTCTGCTACACCATTCTATTGAGGTGTGTATGCAATTGAATGCTGGAGATCAATTCTTTCAAGAGCACATAATTATTTAAACTTGTTGTTCAAATATTCCCTCCCATATCTGTGTGAGGAATCTTGACATACTTCCTAGATTGTTTCTTTGCTAGAGCTTTGAACTCTAGAAATCTATCAAATACTTCACTCTTGAGTTTCAAAACATAAACCCAACTATATATAGAATAGTCATCAATAAATGTGAAAACATAGTAGGTTTTACTAAAAGGCAAAGTAGGTAATGGACCCATTAAATCACTATGAATAAGTTTGAGGACTTGTGTAACCCTCCAAGCCTTCCCTTTATCAAGCTTATCTTCTAGATGTTTGCCTAAGGCACAACCATGACATGCACCCCCTGAAAACTGAATATGTGGAAGTCCTGTAACCATCTCCTACTAACTAAGATGTTGTAAATAGCGGTAGTTCAAATGACCAAACCGCTCATGTCATAATTTGCTCACTGAATCAGTGTGTGAAAGCAAAGCTGTAGAGGAAGACCGAGGTACAAAGTGGGAGAATGAATAAAGCCAAGTATTATTGTTGACATTTCCCACTGCAACTAAGGCATTATCCTCCAATTTTTTAATTGATATAAAATCGGGTGTGAACTCAACTTTCCTACCAGTATCAAAGTGAGTGATTTGGTAGATAGAAAAAAGGTTAGTTGATAACTCTGACACACAGAGGACATCCTCAAATACACCACTATCAATATCAACTATACCTTTTCCTATAACATCTACCTTAGAATCATCACCTATGAGAATATGAGGCAAGGAACTTGGTTCTAATATAGAAAATTGTTCTTGATCAGAACCCATATGGTGCGAAGCACCTGAGTCAATGACCCATGACTTGAGAGAATTTGTCAGTGTAACTAGTGTCGTAGCTTTCCTTTTCCCTGAATTTGAAGGAGTGGAAGAATCCTTTGAAGAGGATTGATTGATCTTATTCTTTTTGAAAAGACCCTTAAGTTCATCAATGTCTTTCTTCTAAAAATCTTGTTCACTATGAAACCCTTTTTTGTAATGAGGGCAAGGAGTGTCAGTCCTTTTTTATGAATCCCCTTTCTTATTAGTGGATTTATAATTTCCTTGTGAGGAAGATTGTTACCCTTTATTCTTATCTTTTTGTGACTTATTTTGATTATTCTACTTCTTTTTACTTGAATCTATATTTGATGTTGATATTGAAATTTGCTTATGTTGAGGTTGACTTGCAATTAGAGCTTAAGATTTGGATGATTTTATTAGACTCATAGCTATTAACTTTTCTTCTTCAGCCATTAGAATCTTAGAGAATACCTCAAAGGTGGGCATTTGATAAGATGTGCCCAATGTGAGTTGATGAGTTTGAAAGCTGGAGACAAAGGATGAATATTTAGGACCTAATTTGTGTAAGGCATTGAAAATCAATTGAATATCATTTTTGTCAATTTTACATTCAAAAAGTTGTGCTCTAAGATCTATGACTTTAGTGATGTAGTCTTGTATTGTAGCATATTTTTTAGGATCTAAACTAATGAGTTCAATGTCAATTTGGTAACCACGAACCTCATCTATTTTGCCAAATAATGATGTTAATTTATCCCAAGCCTCTTTTGGAGTTGTATATTTATCAAGATGGAAATTCAAATCTAAAGACATGTAAAACCGAATGTATCTAATTACTTTAGTAGTTTCAAAGAGAAAGTGTTGTAACTCTTTTGCATCAACAGGTGGAGTAAGAAGAGTTGTTATGTAAGGCGTATATCATAGCATCATTAATGCATTCTAAAAATTATGTTTCCATGTATTATAGTTGTATGCTATTAATAGTGGGAATTTAAGATTCTTCATGATGCAATCAGAAATAAACTATCACAAAGCAGAAATTAAAGTATAGAACACACCATAAAACCCCCTAGATTACTTAGTTTTATCCCACCCAGCAATTATTTTTGGCACTTTATAATTGAGTGCAATTACATGGTTGGATTATAAATTTTCTAGTTTACAAAAAGTTCATTTAGGCCCTCTAGTCTAAAAGTACAAAAAATATGCACTTTATTACAATTTTTTTATACCAATATGTTGTGCTTGAAAAACTATTAACTTTTAAAAAAATGGGACCTCAATTCGAGGTCGTATGTAAAAGTTATGAGCCTTTAAAGTTTCAAAAATGAGGATGGGTAAGAGCCGTTGTATAAAAATCTAAATTTTAAAAAAATCTGGACAAAAATTGAAAGTATAGCAGCGAAGAGCATGAAATTTTAAGCTATTTTTAAAAAAATTGCACTCAAAAATACCTCCCAATGTTCAAATTGCAGGCTCTCAATTTTCAAATCTACCTGATGATCGGTGAGCCCTGCCAAAAACAAAAAAAAAACAATTTTTTTTTGGTCTACACAGTTCATACAGTCCGTACGACCGTACTTAGGAGCAAAAAAAAAAGTCTTCCAGGATTACTGTGTCCAAATTGGACAAATTTTATATGGATCTATAGGTTTTGACATCTTTCAAATGTAACCGTGAGGTCCATTTTGCTCAGAAATGCTTCAATTTTTAGGTACCCACTGGATGTGGACGTGGTGCTTCTGGATCAAGCCCTTGCCAATTTCACCTCTTGTGCCCAATTTGGACAAAATAGTAGATGATTTTAACTATCTTAGGTACTATGAACTCAATGGTGAGCATAAAAAATCTTCACAAAGCTCCAATTTGTGTCTGTATGCAAAATCAAAAAATGATCCTATATTTGGATATTTTTCTCTTGAATATTTAACAATCTATAAATTCAAGATAGCTCTGGTACCATGTTAGAATTAGTTACAAGATCTAATGAATGTAATAGAAAACATAAATAAGAGATAAAACAATAATAGTAATAAATAATAATTGTATATCTAAAATAATAACATAAATAAATAAATAACTCAAATATGATGAATTACTCTGATAATTCAATATTAATTTGATATGGAATACATAAATAGCCGTTACTTATATAGAGCAAGGCGTGCATGATAAAGATCATGGAACTCACACAACACATGTAGTTCAACTAATATCTGTCTACATGAATAGTGGAGTGCAACTCCACACTAACAAGATAGGTGTCCAACTTGTGTAAATGATCGACACAAGTTGACTATTAGTTAAACAATCTTATCCTATGTTATCTTGAATAGTGAAGTGGAACTCCATTGTAACAAGATAAGTGTTTAAGTTAACTACTAGCTAAGCAAGCTTACCCTATATGGTGCAAATTATTAATAAACATAATAAACTAATTACAATAAGTAATTAGTGCACCAAAATAATAAACAATAAACACAATTAAATGCAATAAAGCAAATAAATGCACCAACAATGCTGAAAAGAATTTATTTTACATTGAAGGAGCTAATAAGGATGAAGAAGATGCGGAGGCATCTATTGAGGGTTTTGAAGGACCCGAGGATGAAGCTGTAGATTCTCAACCTACTATCTCCTGTCATGCCCTTGTAGGTACTTTTATTCCTCAGACTCTTAAGGTGGTGGGTTTCATTAAGAAATAAAAGGTCACAGTGTTGATTGACTCAGGTAGTACACATAATTTCATCAATAGTAAGTTAGTTGCTCGTTTAAATTGTTTCATTTACCCTGCCCCATAATTTCAAGTCGTGATTATAGATGGTGGTATAGTTAATTGTTCTAGAAAATGCCACAGTATTAAGTTAGCAATGGGAGACTATTTGTTATATTCTCCTATGTTTGCTATTCATATGGGCGAGATTGACATTGTTTTGGGAGTACAATGGCTCGCCACATTGGGTACTACTGAGATGAATTTCCATGAACTATTCATGCATTTTTATTTCGAAGGCAAGCCAATGGAACTATGGAGATTAAGATTTAAATCTTCATAAATGGTTAATTCACATCAGATGACCAAGATGCTGAAGAATTTATGGCACGCTTGTTTTCCATTGATGTTCAACAAGCTAAGGAGTATACCCATCCTGAGTTACAACAAATATTAGATGAGCATTCAGTTATTTTTGGACCCATGCCAAAAGGTCTTCCTCCTAGTCATACTCATGATCATGCCATCATACTCATTCTTGGAAGTATGCCCCCCAACATTAGACCATACAAATATCCCTATGTCCATAAGAGTGAAATTGAAAAAATGGTGCAATAGTTGTTGGAGGAAGGTACCATTCACCATAGTCAAAGTGAATATTCTTCTCTAGTAGTCATGGTGCAAAAGAAGGATGAAACTTGGAGGATGTGCCTAGATTATAGAGAGGTCAACAAGTTCATTGTCAAAGATAAGTTCATATTCCTATAATTGATATTTGTTAGATGAATTACATGGTGCTATTTATTTTACCAAATTAGATCTTCACTCTAGGTATCATCAAATCTAGATATGTGAGGAGGACATTCCTAAAACAACCTTCCATACTCATGAAGGCCATTATGAATTTTTGGTCATGTCTTTTGGTCTCACCAATGCACCATCCACCTTCCAGAGTTTGATGAATACGGTTTTTAGGCCATTTTTGAGAAATTTTCTACTTATATTTTTTGATGACATCCTTATTTATAGCAAAAATTGGGAAGACCACTTGCATCATGTAAAACAAGTACTCTCAGTTCTTGAACAACATCAATTATATGCTAAACCATCCAAACGTGCTTTTGGAGTTTGGGGAGTGGAATATTTGGGTCATATTGTATCACATGAGGGAGTAAAAGTTGTTCCTAAAAAAATCCAAGCCATCATACAGTGGCAGAATCCCAAGACACTTAAGAAACTAAAGGGATTTTTGGGGCTATTATCATAGGTTTATCAAACATTATAGTAATATTGTAGCACCGCTCACTTCCTTTTTGAATAAAGATTCCTTTCAGTGGATTGATATAACTACCAAGGCATTTGAACAACTGAAAACAGATCTATGTACCATCCCGATATTAGCTAATCCAAAATTTTCTAAAACTTTTATGGTTGAATGTGATGCATCTGGATATGGTATGGGTGCAGTACTCATGCAAGAGGGTAGGCCCATTGCCTTTGAAAGTCATCAATTGAAGGTTAAAAATTAGCTCAAACCCATATACGAGAAAGATGATGGTTATTTTACATGTATTCAAATAATAGAGACCTTGTCTATTGGGTCATCACTTTCGGGTAAAGACTGATCATGATAGCCTTAAATATTTTTTGGAAAAATGGTTATCCTTTGAAGAACAACAAATATGGGTGATAAAAATGTTAGATTTTGATTTTGAAAGGAAAATAAATTGTGGTGGCCAATGCACTATCTAGGCGAGATGAACCAATTGAGGCATTGTTATGTGCCATGACCATTTGACACGCAGATTGGCTCAAGGAAACAAGGGTAGAATGGGAGAATGACAATATTACCATGCATTGATTCATAATCTATAGCAAGGTTTCAATGTGATTGAAAAGTTTACATGAAAGAGGAATGCATTATGGTACAAATATAGATTATATTTGTGTCATAATTCTCTTCTCAAATAAAACATCCTTCAAGAACTTCATGTGTCTCCACTTGGCAATCACTCGGGGTTTTTAAAAACCTATCATAGAGTCAAGAAGGATTTTTTTTGGAAAAGACTCAAGGGGGATGTACAGAAACATATGGCTGAATATATGGTCTATCGGTAAAATAAAGGTGAAACCATTAAAATCCTATGTCTTTTACAACCCTTATCCATCCCTAGTCAACGATGGGAAGAGGTATCTATGGATTTCATTACTGGGTTACCATGATATGAAGGTAGAAATTTTATCATGGTTATTGTGGATAGACTCACAAAGTATGCTTATTTTTGTTCTTTATCTCAACCATTGGTGGCTAGTACAATAGCTTTTGCCTTCCTTAATATAGTTCAGAAATTGCATGGTACTCCCAAGATTAATGCTAGTGATTGAGATCCCATATTCACTAGTAATTTTTGGACATAATAATTTGCATGTTTGCGAACCCAATTGGTTCATAGCTTATCCTATCATCCTCAATCTAATGGACAAACTAAGGTAGTCAACAAGTGTTTGGAAGGGTACCTTTATTATTTTGTGTCAAATAAATAAGATAAATGGGTTCAATGAATGCCCTTCGCTGAATTGTGGTATAATACTTTAGTGCATAGTTCATCCAAAATGTTTCCTTGTATGGCATTGTATGGATACCATCCTCCATCCCTCACTTCACCCTTGAAGACCCACCCAAAGTTACATGTAGTGGAGGAACACCTTCAACATCAACAAGAAGTCCTTGCCAGTTTGCGTGAAAATTTAGCTTTAGCTCAGAATCGCATGAAGCAACAGACATATCAACACAGGAATGAGAGGCATTTTGAAATCAGTGATTGAGTGTTTGTTTGCTAGCAACCATATAAGCAGATGTCTTTGAAACAACAAAAAAAGGATAATAAGCTGTCTCCCAAGTATTATGGCACATATCAGATCATGCAAAAAATTGGTAGTATGGCCTACAAGATGGAATTTCCTCCATCCACTCGCATTTATCTAGTATTTCATGTATCTTGCCTTAAGGTCATTGGATAGAGAGTTACCACTCAAACCGAATTAACAAAATTAGATGAGGAATGGAGGGTTATTCTTGATCTTGAAGTAGTCCTTCAAACATGCACTAAGCAACTACAATTCAGACTAATTATTGAATATTTGATCAAATGGAAGAATCTGCCTTCTGAAGATGCTACATGGGAGGATGAATCATTCATGCAACACCATCTGAGATTGCTTCAACGTTGAGGAAAACGTTGTTTTGAAAGGGAGGGGCATGCTACGCCCTTAACCATTGGCTTGTCTAGGGATATGCATAGTCGACTTGTGGCTTGCATAACCCTTTTACATATTATTTTACGTTTATTTGTGCATTCATATACTTAGTAAGTCGGCCTATAGGTGGCACATGGCCTTGTTAGACTACACATAGGAGGTAGGGTTAGTTATTCATCATCATGTTTGAGTATTCATTCTTATTGCAAGCATTTAGGAGGTTGCCCCCTTGAAGTGGCTTATCTATTATTCATATTTTTTGCTATATTTCCATATCATTGTGATATACTGCTATATATTTGCTTATTTGGTCAATTAATATCATTTCACCATTTTCTGAAATAATATGTCATTTTCCATCACCATTATAATCCACCCAACTCATCTTAAAATCTTTTATTATTTATGTGTTTTGTATCGTTTTGCTTTTCCCCATCACCTCACCATTACTCAAGGTCATGATGAAATAAAAAGTTCCCTTTTAATATAACACATTGCCATAATATATAAAGAAAAACACTACCTCATTTTTCACAATCACCTCTACTAAATATATCAAATTATTATTATTTAATACTATATACAAAAAATAAAATAAGATTAACAATTATAAATTTTGAATTAATTACAATCTTTCCCTTTACAAAATCATATTTAGTTTACGCAAACTAGAAAGTTCATCCCTTCGAGCGTAACTTGCACCTTTGGCAAATGCAAGTAAATTAATAAGTTGCGAAGGCAAATAAAAACGACTTGTTCGCAGCCGTTGATGCTTTTCATACGTGGCAAATATCTAAAGGCAATGAAGACGAAAACAGGACCGGCGTATTTACATCGTATTTTGTTCTAAACCAATGGAAATTAGGAGCCAGGGTTTTAAGCATATTATGAATATTGTCGACAAAAATATTTTCTAGGGTTTATTGGAGGCTTTTCAGGCGATTAGCCTACAGTTCCCCGGAGCTTCGACATCTTAAAAACAGAGTATTTTTGAGGGCTTCTCCGTAAATCTATTCCATGGGTGGCAGCAGGAAAAGAAGTTCAGATGCAGAGGCATTAATAAAGCAGAGCCAAGAAGAATTCGCCATTTCATTGAAAAAGCGCAAGCACGAGTACGAAAATGAAGTTTCTGATGCAGGGAGTAAGAAAAAAAAGAAGAAAAGCGACGAGCCGCCGAATAAAGAAGAAAATGGAGGTTTAGAAGTACAGGACGAGAAAAAAGGGAAGGAAATATACAAGCGCAAGGAGAAGAAGCGCAGGGAAGAGCACGTGGAAGCAGAAGGTATAGATCCCCTTAAGGATAAAAAGACGGAAAACGAGAAGCAGCAAGAACATATAAAATCAGGGCAGAATGGTACGAGCTCTAATCAACAAGGGTATGAGCATACAAAGCCTAAAAAAAATAAGAAGAAAAATCATCCCGAGTCAGGGCAGGATTTAACAAACCCCAATCAACAAGGGTTTCAGCATACAGCCCCTCAAAACACTGAAAAGAAAAAACATCATGTACAAGGGCAGGATTCTTCCAACCTTAGTCAGCTGGAAATTCAGCATACAAGCCCTAATAAAAATGATAGATCCAAGTGCCAGACGGAGTTACACATGGATGCATTTAGGCACCTTTCCTCACCTGACGTTGCGGTCAGGGAAGCTGCTACGTTAAGTTTGGTGAAGGAGCTGCAGGAGATTCAGAGAGGTTATGAAAAATGCAGCATGAGGAAGGATGGAGTCGGTACTGGGGATGTACAGTTGGAAGCTGCTAAGGACGATTGTCTTACGAACTGTGCTCCCACTTTGAGATATGCTCTTCGCCGCCTTATTCGCGGTGTTTCGTCCTCCAGAGCAGTAAGTAACTTCAGATGTTTCTTTTCGTCTAGAAATCAGAAATCAGAATGTTAAAGAATGCTTTATTGTTAAATTAAACTTTGGCATGATTTTTTGAAATAAGTAATCTATTTGAAAGTAAAATTTCCAAAGTTCTTATGATGATTATTTTTTTTTGCGGTCAAAATTCGTGTTGCATAGTAATTTTAGAAGGTTCCTTTTCATCTAACATGAAAATATAAAATTGTACTTATTTATCTGGTGGTAGACTCCTTTGGAGGGCACTAAGCAGGCTGCAAATTTGACCAATGTGCCTCTTGGCCATTGGCCATTGTAGTTTTATCCCTTGACATTCTAAAATATTGAATGTCATTCCATCTTTCTATTTGGGTTTGAAGCACCTATAAGCATTTACATATGATAATAAAACTGTAAACCTTTGTTATGTTGTTTTGTAGTTGTTTGATGACACAATGTATTAGCTCTACTAATTTATCGAGTGTGGTTAATGATCCGGAAGTAGCATAGATATTCCATAGCTAACTCATTAACCCAAATTTTTAACTTACATGAATCTGATTTACCAAATTTTTAACTTACATGAATCTGGTTTACAAATTGTGTTTGATGTCTTCTAAGTACCTTTATAACAGTAAATTTGCCTAGAATTGTGATGCTAAAGTGTTGAAATTGTTGTAGGTAGTAATATTGATGAATTGAAAGAAAGTAATAGCTGCAACATGCAAGAGGAAAAAAAATCGACGCAAGGGATTACCCTGGAGAAACCTAATCTGGGAAAACACCATAAGAGTCTGGCTGTGCCTTCTCATGCCACTTTCTCCTTGCAAGATTTACAATTTAATTTGCCTTCTTGTGGGCTCCCAGAACATTGAGGGACTTGGCAGCATATCTGCAACACTCTCCTATGCTTGCATTGGTATAGAACTTGCTTTTACATCTCACCATTCTACTCTACTTATTGGCACATAACTCAAAAAATCGGAACTAAATGATTTACATGATCATGAAGGGGTGTGTTTATGCACAATATCAGCAATTGGACCGAACCAAGATCTCAAACAACAAGAGCCTTCAAAAAGACAGAATTCCAAGCATTTAAGACTCTTTGGATACGTTTCAGTCTGCTGATTTGTCTTATGTGAGGTGGGCTTGGACGCATTGTAGCTTGTTTGGATCATCGTGTTTTGGACATGACTAGTTTGTCTTAAACCTACTTGATGGGTTTGTTTTAAGTTGAACTCATCAGGGATGGGCTGTCCTCAACTGCTTATGGCCCATAGTTTTTGGATCACCCATGAATCTTTTGTATCTACTTCATTCTGTCCATGCACGAATCTCCAACACTGTTCTTACCAGATCATGTCTTAGGAGAGAGTGAGGGTGTCTTATGCTACCTTACACAGCGATACAAACTAGTAGGTGTTCTTAGTTATGCTACTTGAACTGAAATAAAACATCTTCATGATCCAATTCGGATCACACCTCCTCAATTAGTAGGCTTTTGATCCCCAAAAGCTTAAGGACTCTAAAAACAAATTAACGATTTCCCCATTGTATCCTTGGCTTATCACTTGGCCTTGCTTGGCAATTGGCCCTTCAATGACACCTGCCAACTTTCATGCCCTCCTTGATGTCCTCATGTTCTTTTGCAAAATAACAATCTTGTCAAACTCTTTTTGGGCATTAGATGCAAGGTCTAACATTGAAGATTCTAAGAGACATAAGTTCTCAACATTCACAATTGAATATAACTTCATGTGTGGAGGCATTCCAATCTCAATGCATTAGTGCCCACTTGTTCAACAATTACAAATGAGCAATACCTAAGTGGTTTCAACTTCTTAGCTTTACTTTGGAGTCTTTCTTTGCTTAAGTAAAGCCACACCTTGTCCCCAGCTTGTTTTCAACTCTATGCTGAGCATGCCTTGCTTTGCACTAAGCTTGAGACTCCTCCTACCTCTCTTACACATAGAGGTGTATTCATCTTCTCAATGAATTTATCATCTTTTTTGAATTTCGAATCTACTCCTTGTTTCCTTTGTGGTTATCTCATCACAATATCAAGCGGACTAGGAGGTAAGTAACCAAAACTTGTTTCAAAAGGAAATATATTAGTAGAAGATTTAACTCCCCTATTGTATAAGTCACCCCATCAAGAGTTACACCAATAGTCTTACTAACTACTTTGCTTTGGCCATTTGATGAAAAGTTGTTGACCTTTTCAACCATTTTTCAATTCTCTCCCATAATTTAATCCAAAATTTGTCGAAGAACCTTGAATGATTAGATTAGGCATGCCAAAGGGAACTCAAACATTTCTGAAAAGCAAATCAGCTGCATCGATGGCCTTAGAGAGTGTTCATTCATGGAATAAGGACTTTTAATATTTCATGAATTAAAAATAAACTTGGTTGAATGGATACCCCTCAATCCTTGGCACTGAGTTGAAGGTCGGTCTACGTTACCGGATACGCCCCTCCCAAGCCTTGGGAGTGCGGGGATTCGCCGGTACGGTATGGTACGAAACGCGGCTGATCTGCAGGGGATCCGGCCGTATCCGCAGATGGACGTATTCGGCCGTATCTGCAGGGGCACGACGTACTCTGGCCGTATCCCTTGCGGATTGGCCGAATAAAAAAACATTTTAATTTTTTTTCACTTTATAACAAAAAAGTCAAAACCCTAAGTGGATTATCACTGCGACTCGCGACTCGTTGCTGCCTCCGTGACTGTGCGACCTGCAACCTGCGACTGCGCAACCCGCGCTTTCGCGACTGCGCGCGACTCCCACTGCGTGACTGCGTGACTGCGCGCGACCCACTGCGTGACTGTGCGCTTCCTGCCCTGCCTGCTGGTAATTCATGAAGTTTTTAAATTTCATTTTTTTCTTCCTAAACTGAGAAACTCCCTAGGGTTTTAATATTTTATAAATTTATTAAATTATAAACTAAATTTTTATTATATAGTTTAGTTTTTTTAATTTTTATTTATTTCTTTTAACTTTTTAATTTTTATTAGTACGTTAAAAATTTAAAATATGTTTGTTTTTAAATTTTAGTCTTTAGATATATCATATATATTAAGTATTAAATTTTAATTTTAAATTATTAATTAGTTTAAAATTTAAAATATAAACTTATAAAGTATAGTATTAAATTTTAAATTATTAATTAGTTTAAAATTTTTAATATAAAGTATGGTATTAAATTTAAAATTATTAATTAGTTTAAAATTATATTTATAATTAAATTTTAAAAGCAATTTTTTGTGTTACTAGGTGCTATAAGCCTATAGCGATTTGTCAAAAATTAGAATGTCTCAGGGTGCAAGTGCTAGTTCAGTGGGGCAAGGGATAACCCCCAAATATGATTCGCGAGCACCTCTTTGGAAATATGTGACAATATTAGAATAGATGCCTGGTGGAGGGTGTTTTCATTGGCTTTGCTCAGAGTGTAACGGTAAATTCAAGAGCTCATATAGTCGAGTGAAAGCTCATTTATGTGCGATTTATAGCACTGGAATCAGAGTTTGTAGTGGGCCAAGCATAGGTGGAAAGCCTGGGAAGGGCTTGCCACAAGCAAAGATCTTTGCATACATCAAAGAGCAAGAAGACGCAGTTGCTGTTATGGGGCAAAGATCAAAATATCCTTTGAGAAAGAAAGGATCACCTCTTGTTGATCAATCTCGTATTAATGTGGTGACCCCATCACACCCTTTTTTTGCTGCACCCATTGCGGCCGAAGAGGAAGAGGATTCACCTCTTGGTCGCAAGAGAACAAAAGATGCAGGCCCATTGGAGAGGGCATTCCAAAATGACTCCAGAAAGATAGCGGAGTAGAGCATCGCACGTTGTATTTACGCATGTGGGTTGTCATTTAATACTGTTAGATCACCATACTGGCAGGAAATGGTGAGATCTATCAATGCTGCCCCTAAAAGGTTTGCCACCCCAGGGAATGAAAAGGTGCGCACCACCTTATTGACAAAAGAAAGAAAACACATTGAAGATGCATTGCAGCCCATCAGGGATTCATGGATCGAAACATGGTTGTCCATCATTTCTGATGGATGGAAAGATACGACAAATAGACCATTGATTAATGTGATTGCAGTGAGCCTTAAAGGGGCAATGTTTTTGAAGGCCGTTGATTGTGAGGGGCAAGTGAAGGATGCACAATTCATTGCTAACATCTTGATAGAGTCCATTGAGGCAGTGGGGTCTCAAAACGTTGTTCAAGTTGTAACGGACAATGCTAAAAATTGTAGAGCTGCGGGCATGTTGGTTGAGGCAAGGTACGGGCATATATTTTGGACACCTTGTGCTGTTCATTCTCTCAATCTTATGTTGCAAAAGTTGGGGACAAAAATTGATTGAATCAAACAAGTCTATGAGGAGGCGAATGAGATCCAAATGTTCATAACCAACCATCACATGTCCCAAGCCATCTTTAGGACTTTCTCAAAATTACAATTGTTGAAGGTAACTCTTAATTTAATTTTATAAGTTTGTAATTTGTAGTGTTTTTTATTTTTGAACAATTTTAAGTTTATTAATAATTTGTTTTAATTTTGTATAATTGTATTAGGTTGCTAAGACTCGATTTGCCTCACACACCATCATCTTGAGACGACTTGCTAAGGTGCGTGAAGCATTGAGTAGCATGGTCATCAACAACCTTTGGGGTGTATGGAGGCAGACAAACAGTGAGAGGGCCACAAAAGTGAAAGGGTGGATTCTTGATGATGCGTGGTGGGAACGTGTGGAGTATTTACTGAGTTTTACTAATCCTATTGTCAGCATGTTGAGATATGTGGACATGGATCATCCATGTTTGGGTGAGATTTATGATGGAATTGACTCAATGATTGAGAACATTAAATTCATCATAAATGCCAAAGAGCAAGATCCCACAGAGAGGTTCTTCAAGGAAGTGCAGTCGCATCTCATTGAAAGGTGGAACAAAATGACCACCCCATTACATTTTCTTGCTTTTGCCTTGACACCCAAATATTACAGTACAGAGATTCTTTCTTTGCCCAGGAGGGTCGTACCATATAGGGATGTTGAGGTTGCTAAGGGATATAAGGCAGCATTCTCTAAAATCTTTCTCGATCCAGAGGTAGAAGACCGAGTCAGAGAAGAGTTTGTGCATTTCATATCCTCGGTGGGTCATTCCCTTGGCGCTATCCGTGACAAGTACAAGATGGACGCTCACTTTTGGTGGTACCTCCATGGGCAAGCATCCACCCACCTTCAACCACTTGCAATAAAAGTTCTATCACAAGTAAGATTTTAATTTTTTTACTCTTACCATTTTTTTGACCTTTTCGATGTTTTGTTTTAAGTTTTAAGTTTTAGTCTTTTAATTTTTTATAAGTTTTAATTTATTTTGTGGCTTCAATAGGTTGCAAGCTCCTCTTCAGCTGAGCGGAGTTGGGGCAGCTATGGCTTTATCCACTTAGTTAAACGCAATAAGTTGGCTCAAAAAAAATGGAAGATTTGGTTTATGTGCATTCCAACTTACGTCTTCTCTCACATAAACAACCTCAATACAAGGAAGGGCCAACAAAGTTGTGGGATGTGAACCCAGAGACTGCTGATTTAGATGCCTCCCTTACATACCTTTCTTTATTTGACACGGAGCTAGACAGTGCTTCACATGACTTGCACAGTGAAGCTAGTGGGAGTGGCACTGCTACTGCTTGTGGTTCTAATGAACCACATGATGATGAAGACATTGCAGGCGAAGAAGAATATTAAATATATTATATAGTGAACAATGAGAACGCTGATTTGTCTCTATTTTTGCCCATACATTGTAACATTTGCACCATGTACCTGTTATAATTTATAAAACTAATATAAGTTCGACTATTGAATATTATGATATTTGGCATTGAATTATGAGTATATATTTTGTGGTTATATAACTTATTTGAAGTTATTTTGTTTCCTCTATGCATATTATGTGGTTAATTTTGCTTATATGGCTATATTTTTAATTTTTTATATATATTTTTGTACGGCCATATCCAAACCACAAAAAAAAAATCGACGTATCTTCGTTTCCGATACTCGTACCCGTATTCGTACCCATATCCGTATCGGCAACTTAGAGGTCGGTTTATTTGTGCACCTGATACCAATGAGATGTTTATCCTTCAATAAATAAAAATAAAAATTGGGTCTTGATTCCTTCCAACAATTAAACTTATGAATTTTGGTTTGTGGGAGTTTCACTTTGGAGCCATTCTCCTTAAATATATATTTATTTAGTTTGTAAATTTGTAATTAGTAATTTATTGTTTTAAATTTCAGCTTATTTTAGTTGCAAACGAGGATTAGAAAGATCATCAACTTTTGTCTTCTTAATTTGAATATGGGTGTGAAAGAGTTTGATAAGTTTGCCTTTATAATTAATCTCATTGCTACTCAAGCATAACTCTATTTATATGGAAAGTGCAAGCAAATCCTAATCCATTCATCCACATCGGAGCTGCTACTTATATTCTTCCCTTAAAAGGAAGTCACAACCTTCTTATTGCGATCTCTAGGATTCAATTTTGGATGTGACAGTTTCCAACATTTGTTGTTTGTATTACCATTTACACCACAATGCCCACAATGATCTTTAGTATCCTTCTTGGCAAAAGTAGCAGTGTTATTCTTACATTTTAATTTACCTTTCCTTTTGGCTTGAAACTGTCTTTCTTTTTTGGAGCATATGAAGAGGATGATGAACCCTTTGTCTTACTCTATTTCAAGATAATGGGTGTGAAAGCATCCCTCATCAATGCTTTTAGGCATGGCCACCAACAATGACCTCCTTAGATGACTATGGAGCCACGAATTGTCTCGTGCATCTTTCTCCATTTGGAAAACCTTTTGATGAAATTTGCTTGTATATTCTTGCACACTTTGATCACATTTCTTCCTAAAGTATTGCTAATCAATAGACTTTTCTTCTTCATAACAAATAAGATGCAATCTTAATCAACTTCTTAAATACATCCCATCTCTAAATAGATGATAATTTCCTCAAAGCTTAAGAATGAATGTAACTCTCATATCAAGTGAATGTGCATAACTGGCCAATTTAAGATTGTTAAAAAAATCTATTTCCTTCACTAATATTATGCAAACAAAATAACTTAAGTTTGGCCAATTAATGATTAAGCATTTACACCATTTTCAAATGGCTGAATTTCAATTTTTGCCTCCAATCTGGATAGAGTTTGAGTTGGGGGTGCTTGGATGACAAGGGGCTGCTCCTTCTCATGGACTTTGGGTTGCTCTTTGCTCATCTCTTATTTTGATTTTGGAAATTCCAAGTTTTCCTATGAGGCCCTCCAGGATCTTCTACAGCCTATAAAGCTTCCCAATGGAGTGGTAGATGCTTGCAACATCCTCTCCCTAGTTGATTAATCTTGCTTCATCATTTTGAGACATTCTCTCTTCTTCTTGGGCCATGCTTCGCAATTCTTTTTTCCACTTCCTAGTGGATATCTCTTTCTACAAAGGAGCTAATCCATGTTATCCTCATGCACTAGCTGTTTTAGTCAAGGGCATCAATTTGCAAAACTGACTGCACCAAAAGAAAACCACTCAAACCAAGGAACAACACTGCTCTGATACCTGTCTGATCCATAATTAGCATAGATATTCCATAGCTAACTCACCAACAAGAATTTAAAACCTATATGAGCCCGATGTATGAATTATGTTGGCTGCCCACTACACTTTTCTTAAGAAAAAAGTAAATGGCCTTAGAATTATGATGTTAAAGTGCTGAAATTGTTTTAGGCAGTTGTATTCTTGAAGTTAAAGCAAGTAAGAATTGAAACATTCAAGAAAAACTGAATTTTACACAAAAGATTTCCCTTGAGGAATCCGATGTTGGAAAACTCTAGAAGAGTGGGGTTGTGCCTCATGCCACTATTTTTATGTAATATTTGCAACCCAATTTACCTTCCTGATGCCCCCAAGAACATTGTGGGACTTGACAACACTTCTACAATGCTCTCCTAAGATTCAATTGGTATCTACAACTCACTCTTCTAATCTACTCAGTTGCCCATGCATGCTACAACTCCAGAACTATGAACTAAGATGATTCACATGACTCCCAAGGGGTGTATTTATGCACTATCAGCAATTTGACCAAACAAACTCCCAAATGACAAGACCCTTTGAAAGGATGGATTTTCAAGCTTTTGAGATTTCTTGAATTTTTTTGAGTTTGCTAATTTGTCGTACATGGGACATGTTTGGATGTGATTTAAGGCCTAGGAGGAGATGTGGTGGACAACGACATTTAACGGAAAAAGGGGTTTATTGCGGAAGCGTATATTGAATTACATGCATAAAGATATAGAGTAGAATAAGATGAGGGAAAGAGTAAGGAAGAGAATGGACACCATACTAGAATCGTAATTGCAAAGTTGTATTATGCAAAGTTTTGTACAAGATCCGAGAAGTTCGATGTATGATGCCTACGTCCTCCCTAACTTCATTCTCACTACAAAGAATGGACATGTATATTAATATTCAAAGGAGGACGATGAAATGTCACAATCACTTTATAACCAATCATTAGTTTGTTGTCTTTAGTGGTTTTTATAGTTCAAGAGTTCACCAAACTCAATTTGATCTACTACCAAAAGATCTAGTGTGCCAAGGGTTAGCAAGGGACACGACACTGGAAGAAGCAGGATCAACACCATTCCTCCCATATTGCTGAATGGGTGGAGTGACGCCATAAATTTGTATGAGTGGACAAAATCAACTACTTGAACACTGACATTGGACTTCACTAGACTAGCTACTCTTCAGAAGGAGAACAAGCTCCACTACAAAGTTGAAGGAGACTATCAACATGCCTAATAAGAAATATCAAAAATATAGATACAATATCTCTCAAAAGATGGCCTTGGTGGCAATGGGATGGTCATGCAACTAAAGAATAAAGTGTTCATCATGGAACATACATACATGAAGAAAAAAACTCTGACACTTAGTGCGACTACAAAATGGTCCCATACAACAAACCTCACCAAGTGACGCAAGAAATTCCAGAATGTTGTCAATCTATCGAAGATGCCATGTGTGAAATGAGAGATGCTCCAAAACAACATCTGCCTAAAAAGAGCTCATTTAACTAAGGAACATCATAATGCAGGAGGAGCAATAAGTAGTCTAAGAAGTTGTATATTGGAGGTGCCACGTCTATAGTTCACTCGTGAAGAATGCTTTTGACACCACCACAAGTGATTAGAAATCCATATCAGATGAATACAAATGGTGGACGAAGATGTCTGCATATGAGTGGGTGCAAAGTGCACAACAGGAGCATGCAAAAAAGTATCCAAATGTGTGCTAGGTTGATCATGTCTGACAACTATAATCTCAGGGTTTTTAAACTTGATTGAAATGTTGCAGAGCTCATGTGTAGCTCAATATCCTCGTGAAGAGTGGAGCGAACAAAAAATGGAGCTCTTTCATCAAATGATCCCAATGAAGATGAAACCCTCGTTGAATAACCAATGCCATGTCAAGCAATCCACTTAACAGGTTGGATAGGGTTAATAATACCCTATAGATGCTTACCAATGCCCACAAGTCTAGTGGTGTGATCCATGGAATGAAGCATGCGGGAGCCAAAGACGATGGTATGCCTCTCAAAAGAGGCAGGCATATATGTAGGTGAATGTAAAATGGGATACCTAGAATGTGCAATAACAAGAGGCATTGATTCAAGAGCTGCAACAACAAGAGCTGCAAGCACATAGACAGGAGCTGTAATAATTGGAGCAATAGGAACAATGGGTTGCTCATGGTTTGGTAGGTCACATTGTAAAAGGCCTTCAAGTATATGTGTGCCAGATTCAGAAATAGCAGCATCATATACAATATGTGGCTCATATATTGACGAATTAGGGTCAGTGGGAGTAGGAGCTATGATTGTAGATGGACTAGGCTCAGGGTAGTCTAATGGATCAAACCGATGTTGTAAATGTGCAATATTTTTCTAAAATGAACATATGAGGGTGTCCTTGTCAAAAATGAGGGAGCGTAGAAGAGAGTTTTGCCTCTTGATTTTTCTGTTTTCTTCCATGAATTTGATCATGTCCTCTTGCAATGAGCAGTTCTTAGAAAATAACATGTCATTTTTTGACTAAAGTGTGACAATTGGAGCAAAAAGCCTTGATGGAAACAATACACACAAAGAAAATCAACACCAAGGGGCATATATCGGGTTTGACCGATGATGCATCCGTAATTGATCACAATGATTTGCCCAATTTGCACAAAGAATAAGGCCCTCAAAGAACTGCAGACGTCGGGTGCCCAATTTGCACAAAGAATAAGGCCCTCAAAGAACTGTAGACGTCGGGTACCATTGATAATGCATCCGTAGTTGATTGCAATTTGGAGCCAAGAAGCTAGGGTCTAGGGGCAGTAGCCCCCAATAGGTTGAAGGGGCAGCGCCCCTGGTGCCAAACGAAATTTGAAGCTTGTGCATCCTTTGAAGTGGCCAAAACGCATGCAATTTTGCCTAAAAAAATGGCCCCCCTTTGTGGAAAAATGCACTTTTACGAAATGTCCCCTTTTACAAGATTTTTTCTATTATAGGAAAATGTACTCTGTACATTTTTCAAACAACCAATATGGCAACCCTTAAAATATTCCCACTTTAAAATATTTACCCCCTCTTAATTTATAATGGTGGTTCCCCCTTTTAAAAAATAATTAGCCGCCTCACAAGAATTCTCTTCCATATTCCAAAAAAATTCTTAACCAATTCTTTGGTTTTGATAATTTATAAAACCCCTTTTTACATTTTCGATAAAGGAATTCTCAAAAAAATGCTTTTCAAAAAATTTCCAAGCAAAATAGTAGGCTTAGTGAGGTGAAGGGGATTTAACCCCTAGACCGTCTCCTACCTCAACGCCTTCTCAAAATATTTTATAGTTAGTCAGTGTATGCAACACGCTAGATTTATGTGTCAAAATTTGTTTTTAACTTTAAACTGTGGGCATTTTCAAGAAAAAATAAAGCTTAAATCAAAGTGGCTTCGCTTTAAACAATAACAAATCTTCGTTTAGAAATAATGGGTGGGATCAATAGGCAAAGTGCGAGGAAGTAGGTGTTGAGAGCTGTTTGCACCATCCCAATGCAAAACACAATGAATGCACATTCCAATGCAATGCCTCCGACATTGACGATGTCATTGACAGTTGAGTTCCAAGGTGGGTTTGAGGTGGATGCAATACTTGGTGGAATCAAAATGGTTGAGTTGAGTTTGAACACTACAGAGCTAGATGTAATGCAATCAAGGGATGAGACCGTTTGAATGGCGGAGAATGTGGCACCATAGGAAGACACGAGGGGACCGACGAAAGAGGCAGAGGTCGTTAAGGGCAGCTTAGAAGTATGTGTGGCCATTGGAGAAGAACTATTCACTTGGGCGAATGGTAGGCCGGTAGCAACTGACAGAGCCCACCATAAGCGGTCTTTGTAAGATCTAGTATACTTCATGACTTTTAATTAGCTGACCTGCAACAAGTGTTGACTTAAGTGAGAGTTCTCCAACCAACGTTGCTCCAACAACAAATCTTGCTAGGAAACGAGAATTAAATCCACATAAATTTGGATTAGCATCCTTTACACCAAGTAAATTTAAGCTTCTTGAGAAGTCAACTAGGTACTCCATGGCATCTCCTATTGAACAGTTAAAGCACACATGCATTTTGTCCTACAAGAACACACGAAAAGACCTATGGCTTTGCAAATCTGCTTGTTCTGTTGAACATCACTAACAATGTATCAAAAATTGTCTGGGCAAATAGAGGTGTGTATGGCCCAACTAAAACACAAACATGCATATCTTGCAGAACAAACACCAAAGCCAAACAAAAAAACAATATGACCTAGTTTCCTAACCCTTGCCGATGCCAAAAAATGATTAAAACTAAGATCTAGAAAAAAATGGTTGATCCACGAGCAATGGCTATGAATGTAGGCTTTGATACCATATTGGAGTTTAGAAAACTCTCAATCAAGATCTCCCATTACCATAATGTACAAGCAAAGCCATTTGACACAACAATTGGGGAATCATGGTCTCTGTATATTTCTCATGTATATGATGTATAATTTTACCATGTTTACATGGACATTACAAAGGGAGTGCCTATTAAATAGGCCCGTGAGTTTGTTTCACAACAACCAAGTGGCTGTCGTGATCACCTCACAAATAGGAGATTCCACTATATTTGTGCACTCCACAAATTGTACGTGCAAAATTAGTTTCAACTCAATAATAAATAAATGAACTCCCATTTCATTCTTAATTCTTAGTTGTAGTGTGAACTAGTACTAAACTAGTCTAGATAAACTAGTAGTGTGAACACACAACTCCAACAATAATGTCACTGTAATGTTGTGCGATACAATAATGACACTGTAGGTGTTGTGCAACATTGCAAAAGAGGAGATAGGGCTTCATGGTATGACCACATGTGGTTGGGATGATGCTCAAGTTGCTAGTGAATGCGACATATGTCGTAGAGCAACAATGCGGTGATATGAGTTGATTTAAGGCTTAGATTTTCTTGGATTAGTCACTCCTTGAAGAGCAATAGTTCCCACTGCATGTAGTTGCGGTACAGGATGTGGAAAGACGCTGGCAACCTACATTTGTATAAACCATTTTTCTCAGGAAGGTACTTGACCTTCTTTGATGATTTGGAAGAGGGGGATTTCTTGTTAACGTGGCTACTTGTTCTTGGCGTCAATTAATTGCTCTGATTATGTAGATGTGTTGCAGTTAGGATTAATATTTACTTGTTGAACTATCTCTACAACATTTGTAGTGTTTAACAAAGGTGGAAAATAATGTAACAAGAGTTCTACATTGAATGTTGGATGCCACGTAAGATATTGAGGAAGATTTAAGCTCAAAAGTGTTATCTCCTACTTGCTTGTTGATGGTGTAGGGCCTGTATTGAAGTGGACAAAGCTTGTAGTAAGGTCCTGTTAGTTTTTTCTTTTGCAAATGAATCCATACTTGATCACCGACCTGGAAGGTGTGTCATGTTTGATGTTTATCATGGCATTGTTGTAGAATGGTTTGTACTTGTTTTTGAATGTGCTCAATGAACTTAACAACTTTTTCAACTTCATTTTGAATTGAAGGAGTTGATGGCGGCATAAGATAAACTACATCAATGGGAGCAGAGGTTGGAAACCCAAGCAAACCTGAAAAAGGTTGTGCGGTAGAGCTATGCAATGCTTTGTTGTAGTTGTGTTGAATGAAAGGAAAGCTTTCATCACACATGCATTGCTTTTTCAAATTGTACATTCTTAGAAGATGGACGATCATCATGTTTACCATTTTTGTTTGTCCATCAGTTTGAGGATGGAATGCAGTAGTCATACTCAACTTTGTGTCCATTTTAGACCAAAGTGCCTTTCGGAAATTGCTCAAGAACCTTGTATCTCTATTCCCGAAATGGATCTAGACATGCTGAAAATTCATTTTAATTGTTTCTAGAGTTGAGATTGCTTTCTTACAAGGTATAAGAATTGCCATATTTGAGATTCCATCAACTTCTACATAACCACAATCATTACGATGCTTGGTAGTAGGGTAGCTTGAGAGGAAGTCCATGGAAACAAGTTCCCACAGTCTTGATGGAATTAGTGGAGGCTTGTACATACTTTGCTTCTTGTTGATCAGTTTGGCAATTGCACTAGGTATAAAACTTGATGTATTTGACAACATTTTACTTGAGGTGTTGCCAAAAGAAGTATTATGACATCGCAAGGTCTTTTTAACTTCAAAGTGTCTAACAACCTTGTTGAAATGAGCTTCCCATATTAGTTTCTATTCTCTGCCTTGTCTAGTACATAAAAATGCCTAGGATGGTAGAGGAGTCCATCTTGCAAGTAGGAATTTGAAACTGAATTGGCGCAATGCAACTTTTGATAGTTTTTTGCAAAGTTTGTGTTAGATGGATACCATTCTGGCCAAATGTTTACTTCATGTCCACATGCATCAAGCATAGTGAGGAGAGTTTGAATTGGAGGTCAGCTCAAATAGTCTGCTATTGGATTGACACTTCCTTTCTTATGCTTGATGTTCAAATGGAACTATTGAAGATAAAAAGACCATTTATGGTGCCACTCTTCTTGCAACTTGTTATGAGTTTGCAACAACTGAAGTGGCTTGTTATCTATGTGGATCACAATCTCCTTTCCCAATTTCTAATTCTTGCAATGTTTGCATGCTTACACACTGATATGAAGCTTGTAGTCATAGTTGGGATAGTTCCTTATTGGTGCAATGAATGTTTCATTGTGGTTAGCAATTGGGTGTCCATTTTAAGTGAGATCTACTCCATGTGCATAATCTGATGCATCAGTATTTAAGTCAAATGGCTACAGAAGATAAGGTAAAGCAAGTATTGGCGCAAAACAAAGTATGTATTTCAGTCCTTCAAATGATTTTTGTTGTGCGGTTGACCGGATGAAACTTGCTTTGGTGCCACCTTTGGTAACTTGGTTCAAAGGCCAAGTCACATTATAGAAGCTAATTACTAATCTTCTGTAGAATGTTGCTAATCCCAAGAAGCTGTGAAACTCTGTGAAATTTTTTGTGTTGGCCTATCTTGGATGACTTGAATCTTAGTCGGGTCCACATTAAATCCTTGTGCGTCTACAATGCATCCTAGATACTATCTTGTGCGTGCCAAATGAATATTTGTCCATGTTAAAATACAACTTGTGTTGCTGCAAAGTGTGAAACACTTGTTCAATATGGCACAAATGTGCATCCCATGTTTTGCTGAAGATTAGGATTTCATCAAAGTAGACTAAAACTAATGAAGTAGTGTAAGGCTAGAGGATGTCATTCATCATTTGCATGAATGTTGCAAATGCTTTAGTTATGCCAAAGGGCATAACCAACGATTCAGACAATTTTTTCTTTGCTTTAAAGGTTGTTTTCCATATGTTTAGAGGTTCAACAGGTATCTGATGACACCCAAACTTAAGATCAATTTTGGCAAAGGACTTGACGTCGCGGAGCTGGTCTAATAGGTCCTCAATCCTTAGAAGAGGAAGCGGTTCTTCACTGCGATTTTGTGAAATCTTTATAATCAATGCACATGCTCCATGTGCCATCCTTTTTTGGTGCAAGAACAATTGGGTTGTCGCAAGGCGATGAGCTAGGTCAAGTGTGTCCTTTATGCACTAGTTCATGGATCTTCTACTTGATCTCTTCATTCTCCATAAATGATCTATGGTATCAAGAAGCATTAGGCAGAGGTAGTCCAAGGATCAAATCAATTGTATGCTTTACCGCACAATGCGTAGGCACTTCTTTAGGTGACTGAAAGATATCCTTGTATTCTCCCGACATGTTATTCAATTGTTGTGTATTTGTTGTTGTTAGAGGAATTGCGTTATGAATTGGTGCCGCAAGAATGTTTTTATGTTTAGGTCTCTCCATCAAGAGTACATACATCTTACTAGAATTGACTAGGTTCTTGCACTACTTGGCGCTAATGAATGAAGGCTTAGGAACTACTTCCGATATGTGGTATCTCATATCACCAACATCTATGACAATATTTCTAGAATTTTCTTCATGACTGCATGTTGATGGCAAAAATATTGTTGACCAAGTAAAACATCACATACCTCTAATTGTGCGACATCTCAGATGACTCAATTTTGAAAAGATTTGTTTTTGTACACTTGGTGACATTGCTGAGTGGCGCATTTTGTAGTGACTGCACTGAACTATCTAATGGACTATGGTTGTGGGTGAGGCGTCACTAGCAAGTTCAATCTTTGAACCACTTCAGAAGGAATCAGGTCATCCGACTTCCATTTTCAACGATAGGGGTAATGGTTGACCATTTGATCTGCATTTGAGGAAGAAGTGATGTTTGTAGTACCTACCATAGCACCAGGCTCAAAATCCATGATATGTTTACCTTTCTCCAGTGCTGCTGTGCTTGTGCCCATTGCCTCAAGTTGTGCAAGTAGAGTTTTCCCAGTGCGACTTCCTTCATTGGAGTGATTGCTGGACTTGTGAATTCAGCAACACTTGCTAGTCTTGAATTGCATGCTCTTATCATTTGACTGTGTTCTTCTTCTGAGGATGGTGCAAAGGGCAATTCCCTTGTTTAGCTTTAACGAACCATCTCAAAACTGTCCTAGATTTTTTTTCGTTTCTATACTTTTCAGAAGAATGACTTGACATGCAGTCGCCGTCACACTTGTCATACTTGACAGTTCCTCACAAACAGAGTTCCTCAGCTAGCTTGGAGATCAAGTTCGGATCCTGGGACCTGTGGGTTATGGATCGACTTTATTATCTTTTATTGGTAGAGTACACTCTGCTCCTATCACCCTTGATAGAGACTTCTAGTCTTTACAACATCGATTCTCTTAGAGAATCAACTATAGTCAGGATTATCAGACAATAAACTATTCGTATTAGGTACCAATCCGACTGGGATGGTGTATACTCCTGTTAACCAAATGTGATAGTACAATCCTTATTATCATAAGACAGCCCTCAGAAAGACACCTTGTCAGTTTGCCTTCTATTTCAATGCTCACTGTTCGCCAACTCAACTTGTTAGGACTAGTAGTCTCATAGTTACTTTGTTCAGGCCTATGGAACACATTCTTAATACATGATTGACCACCTCGGTTCCTCGGTTATTCAAACAATGCCTTCTAAGGATTGCTTAGTGCCCTTGTCCGTATCCCTTGATTAGCTGTGCATACTAAGCCTGATAGATCTTTATGAGTCTTAGAGTAGTGACCCTTCACGTACTGTCTTGCTGACCTTAATATCTCTCACCTTAGAGGTTTAATGATGTATAAGTTCTTATTGATGTATTTGATATTTCTATCATTCTTCTTGTCAAGCAAATCACCTTGTGTTCTAACAAGTATGATTTCCTTAAATTTTTCATGATAATATCATGACTACATTCTTATATAGGACATAATCTTACCTTAACATGTTCTAGGGTTTAATGATGTATAAGTTCTTATTGATGTATTTGATATTTCTATCATTCTTCTTGTCAAGCAAATCACCTTGTGTTCTAACAAGTATAATATCATTAATTTTTTCATGATAATATCATGACTACATTCTTACTTAGGACATAATCTTACCTTTACATGTTCTAGTCTAACTAGTAACAATATTCATAGGAGGTAGACTCATTCCACCCAACTACCTTCCAACCAGGTCCCAGGGTTTAACCTTTTTGGCAAGGAAGTATAACTCTCAATTGGCAGAGGTTAGCAAGCACCTGCAGTTATTATTGTCAAACTAGTCATAACCAGGCCTCTAGAAGAACTATAAAGTTGCACAATCCTTAGCGTTATCTTCTTAGATAAGCTTTCAGTTCCAGGCATGTGAATTAGGTAGTGTTTTTAGCAAACACCTTATAAGAGGTAGATAGGCAATGGTATAGTGATGCACAGGTTTAGACCAATTACTTGGAGCAACAGTACTTGTCAGTGTACTTACCAGAGATTGCTAAGAAAGGCATCTTGTGACTGTCATTGGTAGCTTACTAGTTTAATGAGTTACTTTCCATAGGTTGGTGGCAGTATACCTATCCTTATTTATGCCTCTGATTCAAATGAGAAGGGTTTTGAATTAGAATTCCTTATAAAGAACACATTCAGGGATATTAGAATTTCATGTAGTTATGATCCAATCCGTGTAGCACAATCTCTACAAGGTCTGTTATCCTCGTGACAAATTCCAAACTTAGATCTAACTTTAACAATCTGCCTTGAGACGGGTGCTAACCTTACTCATCACACTGCTCCATGATGTTTCATTATGCCATCAGGCTTCTAAGGAGGGATGATGCAACCCTAATAGCTATTACTACCATTATTCTTATGAAGTGCCAGGTTTTAGTAAGTTATCAAACTTTTTATTGAAAGTCTCCCTTTCTATTCCTGACTTCCGCAGCAAGACCTTGTTCTCAATAAGGTACACCAAGAGTATTACCTTATTGGTAGACGATATACTCTTATGTGAGTCACTATGCATATTTCATATAGAGACAATAACAAGAGGCTATCCTTTCATGCATTTATGGTTTGGCATTCAATCTAGTTTCTACAGAGCACCGTTAACAATAAGCTTGTTATTCATAGCCTAGAAATAATAGTTACCAAGTTCGTGGTATTACTTATTACTAGAGGCATTGAACCATATTCCCACGATGCTTAGTATATTTGAAGAACTACACTCTTCAATTAATTTAAGATTGTATTAAGCACAAAGCGATCCTATCAGAGAATATCACTTTAGGTTAAGTACAAAACCATTCCAAACTAGAGACAAGGTAAAGGATGGCAGTAATCTTCAAGTACAGTGCCATAACAAACAACCAATCCATCCAAAATATTACTTTGGGAATGCTTTTCTTGAGAATGGAATTAAAGTCATACCATAATATTGGGCAATTTAAGATGACTGCCATGGCACTATCTAATGGAGCTGTTACTACCTTTGCTGGGCAGACTGATCTGAGTCATCAAATGCGTGCAGACTAAAATCCAGAATAGATAGACTTGTTCCCAGACATCTAAGCAACAATTAGAGTGTCTTGACATACACTTTATTCTGCCATCCAAAACAGGGTAGTGTGAAGAGTCTATAATGCCGTTCAAAGGCTTCTTGAGACCACTGTTGTAAGCAGAGTATTCCTCAAGCAGGATTTCTTTACTTGTTGAGCTTATATGAATGCAGGGGCTGTTCTCTTTACCTGACCTTCTCCTTCAAGTAATGTTCAAGCACCTCTCTAAGCACAATATTGACTTTTCATCGTAGCTATGTATTGGGATATGCAAGTCACCATACAAGTTTCCCAAACTTACCAAACAATTCATAACTCATTATGTATTTATTCCCTACACATATAAATGAAACCCAGCCAATGCAGGAAGTATAATACACTACACATATAAATGTATTGCTACGGAGAATCTTATGCGTATGTTCATGACTGAACTATCAGTTATAAATGACTTGCATATTAATCCAATTGATGAAAGGATGATTTTCAAATCAAAGAGTACCCATCACTTGTTCTGAGTTCACATATGCAGGCAAAATAGAAAATCAAATGTGTTAACAAAACTCTATACTTAACCATAGCAGAGATCAATTCCCTATCAAGATTTTCATTATGGGATATAGCACAAAGCTTGAAGAATATACAATCATGTATTCACCATCTTTCAACATGGTCAGTCCACTGTAACAGTCTCAGCAGTACAAGCATATTACAATGCATATAAACTCACAACTTGAATGAGTACAAGAAGGGACTTTATACTTTCCCCATTATCCAACATTATCAGCAGCTACATCTTTTAGAATAAGAAAACGAGTAGCAATTCCAGCCCATATAAAAGAGCATTTAATGCTACAGCCATGAATACAAGTTGAGGCTTATTTTACTCATCATTTAAAACATTTCTTACTATAAATACATGAAACAACTATAGAGAATTAATTTAGTTTTCCTTTTATGTACATGTTACTACAACAAAGACACTTTGGAACTCTTCAAGAAACTTCTCAATAGACAACTACTTTTTTTTTTGCATTTTAAAAAGGCTATTATCCTTCAAATCTGCATTTGTAATGAAATATAAGGTCATCATATAGCTGGCATGCCATTTCTCTACATAGATTAGAATATTCAAGAGCAAAAGATTCATTTATTGCAAACCCTTACAAAACCAGCAGAGATAGGACAATGGGTAGTTCATCAGAAGATGCAACACCCATGAGTAATTTCCTGAAACATAATCTTTTCCAAAATGTATTGCCAAGATCTATGCAATAGAAAGCCATAATAGAATGCCAAATATGCAGAGAGCATTTCACAGCAATAGAATCAGTCAATATCAGTTCATGAAACCATGCAGGACTATTCAAAGTCCAGCAACATGCCATACAACAATCATGGATGGTACAACACATTACAATGCATATAAACTACAACTTGAACGAGTAAAGAAGGAACTTTATACTTTCACTATTATTTAACATAATCAGCAGCTACATCTTATAGGGTACGAAAACGATTGGCAATTCCAGCCCATGTAAAAGAGCATTTAATGTTACAGCCGTAAATACAAGTTGAGGCTTATTTTATTCAACATTTTAAACATTTCTTGCTATAAATACATGAAACAAGTGTAGTGAATTAATTTAGTTTTCCTTTTATGTACATGCTACTACAACAAAGACACTCTGGAACTCTTCAAGAAACTTTTCAATATCTTTTTTTCCATTTTTCTTAAAGCTATTATCATTCAATTCTGCATTTGTAATGAAATATAAGGTCTGCATATCACTGGCATGCCATTCCTCGACATACATCAGAATATTCAAGAGCAAAAGATTCTTTTATTGCAAACCCTTAAAAAACCAGCAGATATAGGTTAATAGGTAGTTCATCAGAAGATGCAAGTCCCATTAGCAATTTCTTGAAACATAATTGTTTTCAAAATATATTGCCAAGATCGATGCAATAGAAAGTCATAATAGAATGCCAAATATGCAGAGAGCATTTCACAACAATAGAACCAGTAATATCAGTTCATGAAACCATCCAGGTCCGTTCAAATTCCAGCAACACGCTATGTAACAGTCATGGATACATATACTCTGCGATGCTTATGAATTTGCATTGGCATAAATGTATATATACTTCACCATACAATCACACAACAAACTTTACCATTTCCAAAACCAGCATTAGGGTTCAAAGTAAGAAGAGCAATATGAATCAAGCATATTTTACATTATAGATATAGGGAAAATAAGGAATGCCTGTATAAAAGGAGCACACAGACACACACACGTAACATCAAGATACGGCTAGGGTTTCCATAATACTGGCCTGTTATGGCCTTACCGAGTGAATGCAAGTAAATAGAAACTAACAAGCCCTAGAAGAGGGGTCATACTTGTTTATATATTTGTTCCACTGGCCATTATTAGGCTGTAGCTTAAGCATAGAATGCTAGTAACTCAAGCACATTGCCTCTGCATTGTGAGCCCTCTGTTTTTACTGTCCAAGACCAAGTCCACAACTAACAAACAAGCCAAAAGTGAAAAAATGATGAGGTTTGCATGCCCAATTTGCATGCAGTCTTGACTATCTCCATATCAGGTCAAAACCTTGGTTTTCCAAGAAGCTTCGAATGATGACTAGAAAAGTTTTATCATTCTACTTTGATTTATATTTGACTTTATCCAACACTTGATCACAATCTTTTCAATTTTGACAAAGCAATGATCAAGGTCTACCCGTGGCTTAGGCCCAAGCATTTTAACATAATGCTATTAACTATGTATGTATCTATATAACTTTCCATGTATTCTCTGTTTTACACCTTATACCCCTTTTATGAGGTGGCCTATGTGAAACAGCCTTTTGTCACGACATCTGGGTCATAAGACCAAGCCATAAATTATTGTCCTTGGACAATGACCTCTTGGCATATGGTATGTATATAACATTAATTCCACTTCTTGCTTGCAGTCACAGGGCTCAAATAATGTAACATAGCCAATGCTAGTATCCTTTTATCAAGGTTAAACAATATACTTAGTAAACCTTTAGATTTAGATTCAGGTCAATCCCTTAATATTTGACATTGACATATAAATGATTAGTGTTACTATGACTAATAAAACTTCATCTAGCCTCTTAAGTGAAGTTCTTCACCACAAGGTCAAATGTGTGATATGTACATTTTAATGCATTAATAACCTCGGTTAATGCCTATATCTGATAAGGAAATAAGATGATGACCTAGCAACCAGGTCGTTTACTGAAGAGGCATGTTGTTGACTGTAGCAAAGCTACACTTAACTTACACAACTTACCTTCATTATTACACCTTAGTACTTGTCATAACGAAGAATTGTAGGGTCGAAAATTGGGTATGTTACAAGCTTGTGCTTGGAATGCTTAGTCTATTGTTTCTCTTAAGACTAGGAATCTTTTTTCTTAGTCTTTACTTTAGCTTTTGCTTCAAACTTACAAGCAAATTTTTAGGCTTAGAGGAAATCCATATCAAATTGGATATATGGTCTCAACCCTGACCTATACTTCAAAACAATGTTTTGCTTAGATTCTTGAATGTTCAATTTCGAAACCGAAGTATGAAAAGTGTGTGTATTCCTGCATAGAGTGATCGCGGCCTTGGCATGGTTGTGAGAATTTGATGTACTGGTCATCATAGTTGCTAACAAGGTAACAGGTTGATTTGAGTGCTTCTACAAAACCATTCTAGGTATCTACAAAGGTGTTGAAGTCAACATCTTCACGTACTTCCCATGCAGTGTTGTATTTTTCCCACCATTTTTGTACGGATAAAGAAACTTCCAGAAGAGCAAATGTAATCAATTCTGAGTCAGAGAAATGATTCACCATGTAGTTTGAACATATTAGGTTAATGTGGTTATCTAGGGCATCTGCATCCATTTTGACTTAAAAAATTGGGATGTCTAGATTGGCTTGTACCTTATTTGGTGTGTGACCACAAAAAGATCGTTGTGAAAGATGTGTTGGAAGAAGTGTGAACATTACTGAGAAGTTGAGCAAAGTGATTGACAATACCTGCTCCTTCATGTGCGTGACGTTCTTCCAATTCTTCTCGTTGCCTTTGCAAAGCATCCTCTATCATTTTGTGGAACATTTTTGAAGTCTTCATCTCTATAATTGATTACTCTGCCATTTGAGGATGTGAAGGAAGGTAATGAACTGTCACGAGTTTTGAGCCCTAACTTCATGTAATTAGACTTTATATGAGTGGGCATGCAAATAGAGAAATATTTCAGATACGTCATACCTCTCTAAGATGATATGAAGTGTGTATGCTTTGTTACCATTGATCTAGGGCCTAGGAGGAGAGTTGGTGGAGAACCACACTTACTTGTTTAACTAGGTTATTGCAGAAGTGTTTATTAAATAACCTAAGTAGTTGATACGGATACGGGTACGGGTAAAGATATGAGCATCGAATATGTGGATACGAGAATTTTTTTGGGCCTAGATATGTTTTTGGATACGACCGTACAAAAAGATATATACATTTTTTAAAATATAAAAAATATAGCCATATAAGCAAAATTAACTACATATTTTGCATATATTATAAAATTAAAAAATTAAATATTAAAATATAGATTAAAATAAATTATAAATATAAAATAACACTTAAAAGGTAAAATAAAAAGAAAAAAATCAAATAAATATAAAAATATATAAATAAAACATAAATTAAAAAAAGATCAAATATGACTTAAAAATAAAATGAAAAATATAAATAAAACAAAAACAAATGGTATAAGATAAAAAAATTAAAGAAATCAAAACCTAAATAAAAGTTCAAAAAATAAAAAAATAAAATGAAAAACCAATTCTAATAATGATATCTATAATAGCTGTAATAGTTTCAACCAATTTAAAACCAAGAGTTTAAAGGATATTATTAGCATTGACCAAATTTAAAACCAATTTAAAGCCTTGGCCTACTCCGTTCGAACCGAGCACCAAACACGAAGTAATAAATCTTTTTGAACCTTGTTGAATCGTCCTCCACATACCGATTCCTTGATTTCCCGTTGGCGAGTCTCGTTGAAGCAGGGTATTTGGACCCAAGGAGAATGTAGTGCATGCGAGTTTGGTGTTTGCCCGGTGTAGATTTCGCATAAATGACAATGGCAGGTGAAGAAGATAGTTTGCTATTTATCTCCGACAATGGTAGAAAGTAGTTCCTTCGCAATTTTTTTTATCCTAGTTGCAATTAGTTATGTAATCATTAAGTGAAATTGTTTTTTTTTTTGCACGCATAAACGACAATGGTAGGTGAAGAAGATAGTTTGCTATTTATCTCTGACAATGGTAGAAACCAGTACCTGTGCAATTTTTTTCATCCTAGTTGCAATTAGTTCATTCGTATTCATTAAGTGAAATTGAAAAAAAAAATAAAAAATCTCTTTTTTCCAATTGATATGTCGTGGATATGGGCAAGGTACTCCCTTGCTTGCATCCCCTATGAATCCTTGATGTATACGTCATATACATAGGCCCAGGGGTGTACCCTGCCCATATCCTTGGCGAATCCCTGACATATCCATATCCGGGTATGTACCATATCGTATCCAGAGCCCTTAGTAGTAGTATCTGGGAACATAGTGAATAACAAAGGCTGAAATATATATTAGAGTGCAATAAGACGAGAAAGAGCAAGGAAGAAAATGCACACCGGATCATAATTGTAATTGCAAAATTGTATTATGCAAAGTTTTGTACAAGATTCGAGAGGTCGAATGTGTGATGTCTATGTACTCACTAACTTCAACGTCACTACAAAGAATGGAAGTGTGCATTAATATACAAAGGAGTAAAATGAAGCATTGGTTGGACTGTTACAAGAGTTGGTAACAACCGTTTCATAATCAATAATTAATTTGTTGTCTTTTGGTATTGCCATTGTAATGTTGCATGATACAGTTTTGATATTGTAAGCATTTTGTGACATCACATAATAAGAGTTATGACTTTGCGGCTAAGTCACAAGATTAGTCGATTTTTTGGCTCAAAAATAAAAAATCATTGATTTTTTCACCATGGAAGAAAAATTACCAAAAAAGGGATAGTTAAATTAAAATTTAGTGGCAAAAAAATGGATGGCAAAATTAGGGGGTGAAACCCTAGTGTGCCTCTTTTTAACTGTTTTTGTTGTAGTTGGACGTTGTCACAACATGGAGACCAGAGTGTGCTGGTTGGCTTGGAGACCAGACTTTGTTGGATGGCGTACTGGACGACGTGCTGATACTACAACTTGTGTTTGATCCTCCGTGTGGCGAGGAGCGACGAGAAGGTTGGCCCTTGCATGACTAAGCACAACGTTGATACAACAGTGGATGGGGAAGCTTGGTCAGTGTTGGCAGCTGTTGAGAGGTAGGGTTTTATTTTTATTTTTTTGATTCTTTTTGTTATTTTTTATTGTTATGTTTTGTTTAAGTTTTTTAATTTTTTTTTATGGTTTTTAAAAATGTCGTTTATAATTTTTTATTTATTAATTATTATGCTTTTTAATATTTATGTTTTTTATTTTTTTATGTTTTGTTTTTTTAACTTTGTTTTTTATTTATTATGTGTTTTAATTTTTACGTTTTGTTTTTTAATTTTAATTTTTATGTTTTATAATTATAATTTAATTTTTTAATTTTTTTTGTTTATAATATTTTCTTATGACTTTTAATTTTATTTTCTATAAATTATATTTTTTAAGGTTCGAATCTAATGGCGTTTTTTTTGAATTTTATCCATTGGTGAATTCAAACCGAATTTTATACTTGTCGACCTTGAATTCGAACTCGAATGTTGTGACTTAGCTTCGCAGTATGCATACGTGTTTGGGATGATGCTGAAGTCGCTGGTGAAGGCAATTCATGCTGTAGAGCAACAATGCGTTGCTGCGAGTTCATCAAAGGCTCAAATCCTCTAGGATTTTGATGCATATGTATCAGTCTGCATCACCCTGTTCTGCACAGGATGGGGTTGTATTGAGGTGAACCCGTCACGTATGCACTGTCCTTAGCTGTGTATGGCCCTAGGTTGCGTTTGTCACCCTTGAACCTTCTGTATTTCCTTCATTTTGCCCTTGCACTGGACTGGAACTAAGTTCTTACTGATTCTTGTCATAGTGAGTGAGAGTGTCTTATGTTACCTTACATATTCATACGAACTAGTAGGTGGTCTTGGTTGCATTACTTGAACTGAACTGCAACATATTCATGATCCAATTTGGACCAGTGAAGGCTGGTCTAAGGCTTGTATAAAAATGCCACAACTCCTATCTTGTATATTTGTGTTTGTGTTCTAAGTTACATGATAGTCTGGGTACCCCTATTGAATCCCTGTCTAGCCTATCCAGGTATGTATACAGCACCAAAGGGTATCAAATGCCATAGATTTTTTTTTCCATTTTTGGATCCTGCTGGAGTGCATCAATGTTGAATCCCGAGTGGCACAGCCACATGTAGGCCAATATTGGGAGGTGTTCATGTATTCAATGACCTATTCATCTCAAAAATTAACAGGGAGAACATTTGAGCTATCACTTCAAACTGAAATCGTGATTTGTCAAATTTTATTTGACTGCATTGGCCATCAATAGCAGAGGGATTATAACAGGTGTTAAGATCGGAGCTTTACAATAGTGCCAGCATGCAAGCAGGAATGCAACTTAAGGTCTGAAGGAGAGTTTTCCACAATCAATTGTTCAAGTTTTAAGCACTCAAGTGCATAAACCAATTACACACAGGCCATGAAGGAGAGATTTCCACAATCAATTGTTCTAGTTTTAAGCGCGTAAGTGCATGAACCATCTTCACACAGACCATGGATCATAAACAGTTCATAGGAATATTTTCTTCTCTTACCAACCATTTAATGCCATAAATATTCAAGCCCTAACCTTTACACCTGTCCATTGTGTTTCATGATTTTGATTTATTCTCTCATCCCCAATCACTTTCTAGGTTCATTTGGCCTGCAACAGAATTAGTACCAAGTCAAGCATTTACTGACTTCTAAGCCATCCATTTTTAGTAAATTACGATGCAAGAACAAATTATATTTGTACGTACATCTTTAGACGTGAAAAGTGTGCCACAAAAAATGGTATCTCAAGCGGCGGATGCTGTAGTTTAGCAGCATACAACTTAGTGTGCTGGATGTGGTTCATTATTGTGTTTGAGCTGGTAACTGAAATGGTACTTGCAGACTCCATAAAGGAATTTCTGTAAGCATAAAATATTGTAATGAAGACCACTGCAACTCACTGTTGTAGAGGAATAGGGAAACTAAACTAGTGTGGAAGTAAAAGACATGGATTAGAAAACATGACAAAGTTATTTGCAAAATTAAGGGTACGGAAAGTAATTATCAAAAAAATTCCACAAATTTGCAAAGTTGAATAAATGATAAACATATGGAGTAGAGTAACAGAAACACCTTATAACTAAGCTACCAAAATACTGGGTAAGAATTTGACACAAATTTGGGGGCCGTTAGATAAGCCACAGTGCAGATATGTACACATTGAAAATATAATAAATAAAATAATGTATTTATGGTAACAATATAAAAAATACAGTGTTCCGCAAGTAAATATTAAGAGATAATAATATTGATAACTGAGGAGTAAGCAGAACTTTATAAATTACTTTAAAACTGAAGAGTTAAAATACATAAGTTTAGAAGTAAAAAATACATATCACAGTTACAGTCTAGAACAAATAATCGAATGAACAGTGGAAAATCTCGAACACTACAAAACTAATGTTGCCAGTGGAGAGTCCTTCCTCAATCACACAACAAAGCTCAACAAAGCCTTCTTTGACATGCATCAAGTTTTTAGCAATGTACGATGGAGTTTTCACAAAAAGAGGGCATGCCATAATGGTTTTGGGAAAAAAAGAAGAGCACCAAGGACCTCATGTCGCCTAGAGGGAAGAAACTCACTTCTTTTTTTTTGAATTAGAGGACAATTGTCTCCACGTGTGGAAGATATGGAGAGGCTTTCGAGTTGGGACAAAATATAGCTTGTAGCGTATGGCATAGTTACCAAATCCGGTCGGATCTGCACAAAATTTGGATGGATCTGGGTTTTTTCACTGGCTCGTATAAATTTGTCCAGGTTGACCCTTTGTTTGAAATATATATACATTTTTTTTTAATGGGTTTTTGGGGGAAAATGCCAAGAAACCATAGATATTATATAATATTAACATTCTATTTTTCTTTATTAATGTTTATCATTGTATTTGTGAAATTTGCTTATTTGTAAAACTATGTTCACACACACGTATGTATATATTCTGGATTGGATTCTTTTGAATCTTTTCAAGAATTCTAGATTTTTGGTTTTGTTTGAATTTTTTTGCCCCTCGGATTTTTGAACTTGGTAACTATGGCGTATGGATATATTATCTTTATTGTACCAATGATTCATTGTGCGAGAGCCTTGTGATTAATCATATGGGCAAAGGACTCAATGGCAGGAGATAAAAACTCATATTTGGTTGTTGCAATTAAGAGAGTAGTAACTAGGCATGAGCTAGGAAAGGTGGTCAACATTGTTGGAAATGTGCTATATACTTTGCATGATTTAAGCCCCTTATAGTTACTTCCCGCCTCGACATGTGAATTTGATTTTTGGGTCTATATGGGTGGTTTCGGCTCATGGTATATGACCCATGGTTTTATACCCCTGGGATTGTATGGATGGTTTCTTAGCCCATGGTTTTATACCCATTGTATATCGTTACCGCGTAGCGGTGATGTGCCTATAAATACACACACATGGATTAGGTTTGACCAGTCGTAGGAGAAATATGTTATTGTATTGTGAAGGGTTGAGTTTATATGAGTGTTGTTTTGTTGGGTTTTCTCCCATAAGGGTTTCCCAGGTTATTGCAAATATTAACAACATATACAAGATGCAATTTAGGCTGTGAAAAACATAAATCAATAATTAGATAATGTGGACACACCATATCTAGAAACAAAGATTGGACAACCACACACTACACGCTTCAATGCAATAGTCACCATCGTTTATCTTTATCGTACCAATGATTCATTGTGCAAGAACCTTGTCATTAATCATATGGGCAAAGGATTCAATGGTAGGGGATAAAAACTCATACTTGGTTGTGATAGTTGAGATAATAGTGACCAAGCATAAGCTAGGAAAGGTGGTTGACTTTTTTGGAAATATGTTGTATACTTTGCATTATTTACACCCCTTATAGACTTTATAGCCTGTGATGGCATTGATGGCATTGGAATTTGGTTTTGGTTTGATATGGGTGGTTTCCACCGATGGGTTATGACCATGGTTTTATATCTGTGGTATTGTATAGATGGTTTCTCAGTGCATGGTTTTATAGACATTGTACTGTACTATTGCATAGCAGTGATGTGCATAGAAATATACACACATGGATTAGGGTTAAATAGATGTAGGGGAAATAACTTACTGTATTATGAACGGTTGAGTTTATGTAGTGAGTGTTGTTTTGTTGGATTTTTTTCCTAAAAGGGTTTCCCATGTTATTGAAAATATAAACAACATAGACAAGATGCAATATAGGGTGTGAAAAACATAAATCGTCAATTAGATAACTTGGGATGGGTTTATAAAAATGTAGCACCACCAGAAATAAGGATTGGATAACCACACACTAGAAAAAAATAAAGTAGTCCAATAACCATGGTCACAATATTGGGGAAACTTTTAATGGATTGCTTGCCATAACTAGCATAAGCCCAAATAGTCAAACCACTTTAAGAAGTACAATTCCTTGAGGAAAGGGTTGTATTACTATTAGGAAAAGATTGTGTTTCCAAAATAACTATAGGAACAAGGGATATGGCCCTTCCAAATTTCTTAATTGATGGAGGAGCATGCGTGAATATCTTACTAGAAAAGCCATGGAAGAAAAATAGGAAATCACCATTGATAAAAGCAGATTTCAGATTAAAATTAGTAATTCGAGAGAGAATATCTCCATTAGGGATCCTTTTGGATTGATAAATAACCATATTGAGGTTTTATATGCTTATAAGAATGGAGAGTGTAAGTGAAGGCTACCATGATTGGGAGCACAAGACTCTCGAAGTTAAAATTGATAACCCACGGTTGATCATGGACACATTAAGGGACCGAATAATTGGTAAAGAACACTGTAGTTCTAGTGTTGATTTTGATAATGAATTTGACCATGACAAATAGGGCGTATTACATATAGATGAATGCTCGGAAGATAGCATATATATAGATAGAGGTCTATTACATAGGCAGAAGGGAGAACATGAAATGTTGAACCCACCAAAGATAGGCCTAATGTTGTAACAAGGAAAATGATTATGTGCGGCAACCACGAGATGACACAACCCAATGGTAATTTTCAAACAAACCAAAGATACAAATGACAATTGCCGCGATCAGGGAGTGTTGAACGGTTGAAAACAATGACAATCGTTGACAAAACAAAGGATGTGATAGAAATAAAATAAACAAGATAGTCATATGAACCTACGAATAAGTGCCACAAGACAAGCTACATGAATTGGAACACATGAAGCTAACTAAGAACAATAATTGCTCAAACGATTGGTTGTTGCCAAAGGAGGATTACATTTGGCTATCGCCAAACAAAGACATATTGATGTATTCCTTGTAAGTGTGCCAAAAGACTTAAATGAAACATCAATAAAGTATAATGAAACAAACAATCGATAAATGGCATGTGGTGAATGTTTTCAAAAAACAAGAAAAAACAAAATGAAAATGTTCATATATGTAATTCATATGCGAGTTTGTAGAGGAGTAGAAATTTACTGAGCAATGTAATCGTGCAGATAGACATTGTGAAAAATAAGGTGTTGAGCTTGTTAGAAATGGACAAATTAATTGGCGTTGGTCATGGTTGATACCATACACTAGTAGCACTATCTTGCTCTATAATTCCAAGAGCTGCCAATTAGGAGTATGTCAATGTATTTTTTTGGGGGGGATGGTGTAGGCAGTTTATAGGGTACTTGGGTGCACTCATTATGTAGTTGAGTATTGTTTGAGATTAAGCCTTATTTGCGTACATTAAATATCCTAATGTTAGCATTTGTTTATTTCCATCTGAATTTTTAATTTTAATAATATGGGGAATATGGCATGGCATGTAAGCAATGTTATTGGTTCGTTTTTGGTTTTGGTGTGGGTTCAAAGAACCCGATTCCCTGGTATAGTGGGTTTTTTTTTCCTTGGGTTTGTTTTGGGTTCATCTGTACAAAAAATAATAAAAAATGAACAATATAGAAATTCTACCGTGATACATAGGAAATTAGTGCCATTGTCATTAACCACATTGTATGCATCTTGATAATTGATAAGTTGACAGCCATTAAACATAAATGATAATTATTAAAATATAAAATATAAAATATCAATAATTATCTTATGGCTGTAATTAATTACATCAAACTTTAAAAGTTATTTTTCAGTCATATTGCTCTTTATCAAGAGCATCAACATCAACATCAACATCATGTTATGGTTCATTAGAACCACATGGACTATCACCATTGACCATAGTTGTCAGGAGATGGGTACGAGTATGGGGAGACGGGTACGGGTACGCCTTTTTTTGAAAAATAGGAGACGGGGGTATGGGGAAACGGTAACATATATTAATTATTTATAAATTATATATAAAATATCTACTATAAAAAATTTAAAGAAATTTATACTATGACAATGCCAATACTAGCAATAAGTGAAGGAATATCTCATGATCATCATATTAAGCTTAAGGGTCATCATCATATACAATGAAATTGTCAACAAGAGGCATGCAAAAAAAAAAAAAAAACACATATATGAACTTGGATCATATCTGATCCAATACAATAGGATGAACTGTCACATCAATTATATCCTCTAGGTCCTTTGCCAAGATGTTGTCTAGATAGGCATCGCTCTCAAGCTTTGGCTCATCTGCAGGGAATATAACAAGGGGCAAATCATTGAGGCCAACCTTAAGCACATCATCCTCCGAGGATATCTCTGTTGCTCCATCGGGTGGAATGTGGTCCCATTTTTCTGAAGGACCTTCTTTGTACCTTGGGTTTAACACGAGAAAGAAGACAAGTGTGCTATGAATGTACACCAGGTTCTCTGCGTTTTTCGACCCTAGCTGGTTCCTCTTTGATGAATGAATAAAACCATAAGTACTCCAATTCCTCTCACAATATTAACTAGCTACTTGTGAGAGTTACAGTATTGCAAATGATTGCAATTCGAGGGTTTTGCTGCTATGGTTCTAGCACCACTGTATTGGGTCCTCCTTTGCTCACATATCATAAAGAGCTTCCACTGTAGAAAATTGTCCACGACCATGTGAAAACATGTTCCACTGAGTCCTAATACAAGAAGCCTCCTCTCCTCGACCATAAACCTTTTTTACTGCAACCCAAAACTCCCTCATTACTTCTCTATCTTCATATGGAGCCCTCTTCTTGGTGACCTCCGTATTATACCAGTTTGGATTCAAAATGTAAGCAACACAATGTAAAGGTGTGTTAAGCTTGTTCCATCTTCAATGTATTTGTTTCTCAATCTGAGGATATAAAGAAGGATCCTTTAAGTCTGTGATATTTTTGATTCTTTCACACAGAATCAATTTCTTCATAAACCTCCCCCAAACATGATTTGTCTGAATCAACAAAACATATGACCTCACAAATGGTGGGTTGAATGAAGTCAACAACAAATTTCACATCCGTCCAAAATTGATCATCAAGGACCATTTTTCTCACCTCAATTGCAATCTTTGATGTAGATTGTTTTCAACTTGCCCGTGAATCATTAAAATCTTAAAATATTAAAATAAAAATTAGTAAAATAGAAATAAAAATTAAATTAAATAAATAAATTTAAATACAAAAATATATTAAAATATAAAGAAATGATTATATAAGTTTAAACTTTAAATAAATGGTCATATAAAAATAAATAACAAATACGGAAATATATTAAAATTAATAAATCAATGATTATATTGAAAACAAACTTATATAAACTTAAGAAGTTATAGAAACCAGAAAACTTATATTAGGAATCAAGGCATATATTATAATAAATTAATAACCATATACATAAGCGACATTGTCCATCTTTTAGGTAACATAATAAATTAATATAATAAACCATAATATATTATAATGATGACATATTATATTAGGAGTTTATTATAAAATAAGTCTAAGGGCTGTTGCGGATTTTGCATTTTAATTAATAACCAGTTAAAATTAGTCTCGACTCTCCATACTATTGAAGAAGGCCTAGATGATTGTAAATGAAAATGTTTTGAAAGGAAAATTCCAGAAATAAGAGGAATGTTCACATTTGAGCATTACAACATATATTTAATATCAGTGTCACTCTATTCTAGACAGTTTTCACAACCAACAGAACCATTAGCAGAAAATTATTAACCACACACATCAGTGACATTGTCCATCTTTACGTCCATTTTTTGGGCAACGTATTATTTTTATGAGTTTTGTTGTCCTCTCCTCCATCCAAGGGAATATACAGTTGCAGGCCGTGGTAATATGCGATTGCAATGCATTTTATTGATGGGTTCCAAAAAAAAAAAAAAAATTAAAACTCCTACCTGTTCTTTCTGCGACGGGGACTGCTTGTTGAATCTGGTGACTCAGATGGTGATTGTGACTGTTGAATAAACACTGCGAACAATCAAAGGAGTATGTGTTTTTTATAAGTTGTTTTATGTGTTTTTTCTTATATTTTTGAAGCGGTTAGGGTTTTTTTGACGTATTCAGAGTTTTTTAACGCATTTAAGTTTTTTTTAACAGCTAGGGTTTTATCTTGACAAGTACGTAGCTTGGTACAGGTCTCCCGTAAGGGAGACATGTACTCGAACCCAAGATGTGTCCCCATGTGTTGGGGGACGCGTCTCCCTGCAACTATGCCACTGCTACTCCCGCTAACTAAGTTTTGTGTCATTGAAGTGGAAGGACTGCTTGATGAAGATTCAAACCTATAGCAACAATGGAGGGCAAGTATGCAATGAGAAAATTAGAAAAATAAGAGGCAAGTGGTTTTCATTTTGTCACTTTGTTTTTACCATTTGTGTTGTTTTAGCTATTGTTTTTACTTATGCTTGGCTTTTAGGGTTTAGGAATGTCTTTTTTATTATTAACTTGCATTGGTTTTGGCGAAAAAAATGAAAAAACACGTTTTTGACCACTGTGGACTGTGGGTTCTTTGTCCCAATGCCTAGGGTTCATCCTAGAAGAACCCTAGCCATACTCGAGTGCCCAGGGACGAACCCTGAGTGTTGGGATAGCAAACCGAACCAAAACCAGCACCCGGTTTGAACCCAAACCCCAAACGTAGGCAAAAATTGAATAACCGGTAACGTTGCATGTAAGCCTTCACCTCTTTTGTCCGATTAGGCATAATAGTTACATAACTTGTGTAAAATTGCTGAAATCTTGCCATACTCGTGAGTTACAGTGCAAGGCGAGTAAATTGTCTGTGCCTCACGTGGTGAGTTTCCCCAGAGTACTTGCAAGTCCATGCAGAAAACTCACAAGTCAATAGATTTTTTTTTCCCTTGCTATAGAGTTGAAGGCTATTTGAACAATTTTTGAGAGACTGATTTCTTATGCTATGATGCAGCAGACTCCTGAGTCATAGATGTCAACTATTTTGCCTCAACAATGGGAGAAGATTTGAGGTCTTGTGAGGCGTCATTTTAAGTTTTGAAGATGCTATGTTATTGTTGGAATATTGTCATTGATGTCAATGGAATTGCCAACAGAAATGTCAAAAGAATTGTAATTGATGTCAACGGAAATATCAACGAAATGGTCAACGGAATTGTTGATGGAAATGTCAACGGACACATCTTTTGGTGAAGAGGTGGCTCTTGGATGGGACACCTCCTTTGTGAAGAGCCTTTGGAGGCTATATAAGACGGATAGAAGATTGGAAAACATATGAGAAATAATTCTTTCCATTATTCAAGCATAAGTGGATTTTTGTGGAGAGGAAGAGGAGATTGAATTTGCCATCACTCGTTGATGAAGCAACAATAGTAAGGTGGAAGATTGTTTCAGTGGAGGTCGGTGCCTCAGAACGAAGAGATTGGTGTCTCTTGCTAAGTCGGTGCTTGGTGGTGGGGATTGGTGTCTCCAAGTAGGTTGGTGCCTATGAAAATTTGTAAAAGGATTATCATTTTACGGCTGGATTTGGATGGTAAATCCAAGCAGCTCTGCTTTATGGTTTTTCTCAATAGAGGGTTTTCCACATAAATCTATATCATGTGCTTAACAGTTATTTCGAGTTATATTAAAACCTGCTGTTGCAGTTGCAGCAGCCTTTGAAGGTTCTATGTCATTTCCAGTTAGATTAGAACATGTTGCAATCACAGTAGCTGCCCCTACTTTTTTATTGGCCTCTATTTTGTCTCGTATATCATTTCACGACCAAACTATTGTTCATTTAGAATAAAATAAAAACACATTGAACTTAAGAAACTCATAAAGCAATGTAAAATTTTTACCATTAGAATATAGAAAATACACCTACACACACTCTAAATTCATTTGCATATTGGGGCCCTCACTCATGCAAAATAGGTTTACATTCGTACTACATTGTGTATAAACTTTGAGAAGTAGTAGTAAGATAAGTTATGAAAGAAGTAAGAGAAGTATAGAGAAGAAGTTGTGACAATAAGCACAGCTACAAAATCTGATAAACCAGAATTACCTATCAAATATCCTTTGCCAATGAATAGAGGTCAAGATAAGCATTCATTCATTGATAGAATTCTCCTGGGGAGTTATGAGAGGTGAGATTCCAGGATATTTCCTGAGCAATGGAATTACTCATGTTGAATTTGACAATAAGTTGATCCATCGTTAAGATCGGAACTGCTAGAATTTCTTGGATTAAGAATTGGTCTAGTGGATGCCCTTTCTGCTCCACCATCCAATACTTCCTATAGAGCTGCACCACTGGTTTCTTTTTTCTGCCTGCCTTCTTTGCAGGTCTGCTATTTGAAGATGGTTTGGCTGGAGGAACAATACTAGTGCGAATATTATCTTTGCTCCCCTTCTGCATTTATCGGCCATAGAGGAACAAGAGCCAACCTAGGCCTCAAGTTTGGATTCAATGCTATCCAAGTGTTTCAAAATGACTGAATCTGCTGCCTCAATCGCCTTTCTTTCTTTACTGTCCTTTGAGACAACTTTGAGATTTATGATTGTCTCAATGTCCTTTTTTGACCATCTCCCAAAACCTTGCAGGTTTCTGGTTCCTTGTTTCAAAGGCTGATAGAGCTCCCAAATTTGTTTCAAGACCTTGCTCTCATATGGTTCTTTATCTTCGAATGCTCGACCCAAGATATATTGGAATGTTTTGAATGCCAGTAATACTAGTGCTAAAGCTGCAATGAGGTTGTTGCCAAGGCTATTCGACATGTAGGATGGAGTTGTAGAAATACTTGTGATGGAAAGAGCTTGCCAAATAAGTTGGTTGAGAGCTACATGATCTCTAGAAGTATTTGTGCGTCTTCGAACGATGGGGGAGGCTAAGAGGAAGACAGAGCAGATGTTGCAATGGAGAAGATGTGGCTCGAGCATAATAGACCACCCAAGGATTGTGAAAAGAGTGTAAATGACACTCATTTCAATATCTGGGCCGAGATTTTATTGGCTGTTATCAATAAATGAATATCAACATGGTCCATACATGCGAAAGCTAGGAGGTAGAAAGTTATTGCCATAGGTGGCGTTTGAATGAGTGTTATAATTGCATTGTATGGGAAGTGAGGTCTCCTTTGGTGAAATTTAGTTTATTTTTTCAAATTCACGTGCCTCATCACTTTCAAACAAATTAAAAGTGTCTCAGATTACGCCAAGGTTTTGTAATAAATATAGAGCTTCATTTGCCTCCTTTAACAATGCAATTTTTTTCAATTGAATCTTAAAAGGAGTGCTAGAGCCAACCTGAGTAGAGACCTCAACTTCTAGTTTGGAATAACACCTTTCTCAATGGCCACGATGGCCAATTGAGAATATCCTTCAATCTCTATCCTTGAGAATCCTTGAGAGTAAGCCACTTGGAGACTCGTTGAGACCGTTGAGCACTCGACTTGATTATTGGTTGCCTAAGGTCGCTGTGAAGAAGAGGCTGCGATGAAGGATCCCTCATAATCCTAGAGACCATTTTGAGTTTTGAAAATATTTTGAAGTTACTCTTGACCCTTGAACGGGGAACAATAGTTTGCATGTTATTAAATTAATTTTATGAATTTATATATATTTTATTTTTCTTAGTTTTTTGCCAAGTTGTGAGTCCCAGTCAAAAATTGGGGTGTTGAGTTTTAAAACTATGCCATTAACAATATTCCTCATTATGAGGAATATTGTAATTACATTTTAAATGTAACTCCTTTGCTACTTTACAACCACTTTCCTCTCACCGCATGGAAAATAGGGACACTAGGCACACACTTGGAAGGTTGTCTAAGGCAATGATTGAAGTTACTTCAAAACCTTTTTTTTTTTCATTCTTTGTAAAGAGTCTAGGACTTTTTTCCCAATGACTTTGTTGAGGGCTTTTAAAGGTTTCTACTAGTGTTTATACAGATTTTATAATTCTCTTTTCTTTAGTCTTTTGATAACTTGTAATTGCTTTGGCCCAACTCTCAATACCACGTGGGGTTTTCTTTTGCTATAATGATTTCCCCACTTGACAAATATTGTGACTCAACACCTTCATGGTGTGGCCTTATGGTGATTATTGATTTTATTGCATATTTTTACCTATGATCTATTGTTGTAGTAGTTGATATTGGAATTATTGTTTTCAAGCACCAAGTACACTAAGTTTGATTAACTTGTAACACCCCTCTCGTTGTACAATTAACCCCCTAGTCAATTCTATGGTTTTGGATGGAAACAACATTGTATTCTTGTACTCATATGGGAAACTGGGTCCCTTCCCTAGTGGTGAATTGTTGTGTTCCTCCTAGTATCGGTACATGCTTGTAGAATGTTTCGCGTGACCCTTGATTATGATTGTTGATGAATTGTGATTGTTGAAAGCAAATTACAATTGAACAACAATTGTCTTGGAGACTTCGTAGAGCCGTTCCAACCTCATAGTTTTACATATCCTTATTCATCACCTTCTTGGGTTTGATACGTAACTCTTCTTTGAGTCTTATGCGTCTTCAATTATCACCATCCTCTTGTTTAAATAATATATATTTGATTCATCATCACTTTTGAGTGGAGGTACGAATTGGTTTGGGACACACATGCACACGCACGCACACACACACATTCATTTATTGGTAACGGCTTTACCAACTAAGCCACTTTACTTTACCAACTCACACGCATCTCACCAGCGTTGCTATCCTCTTGTTAACAAGAACTTATCGACGTGTTTCCTTGTTTGTGGTCATCCATTGGGACACCTTCTATTTGACCCAAAGAAATGAGGTTAAAAGTTAACATAGTTTCTCTTTCATTTTATTTTTATAACTCTAGATGTAATATGTATAATCAAGTGCAATTAATTTGTATCAATGATAAACAATGGGAATTAATTAGTCCAACATAAAATTGGTGAAATTCCCTTGATTAGGAGGCTTAGAGCTTACGCTCTCTAGGATGTTTGTGAGCCCTAGCTAGGGGGGTTGGCTAGCTAGTCATTAGTGTAGGCAAGCTACTCTTTCTAGAGGCATTCCATGTGACCTAGGAGCCTAGGGTGTAGGGTTGGAGGATTAGTGCAAGTGGATTGAGTGTGTAAGAGGACATGTAAGAGGATGTGTAAGGAGGTACTAGGAATCCCATGTGATGTGTAAGAGACGATGATGTCCATTGGGAGTGGGTTGCCATGTGACAAGCCTCCATGGGATGTGAGATTTAAGTGGATTGTTGTTTAATGTTGTTGGTGTGCCTTGTTGGCGGGTTCATGCCTTTTTCTTACTTCGTTGATTGCTTGGAGGAAGGATGTTTTTTTCTTGGATGGTGGAGGATGCTTGGAGGAGTGTTACTTGGAGAAAGCCTTGACCAAACATGGTGATGGAGGTAGGTGGTTCTATCTTGAAAAAAGGAAGGGCATGTTTGGGTTGCTGAATTCATTAAGTGTCCTTTCCTTCTTGCTTGTAGGCATTGTTAAGAGCGGTGATCCTTGTCTTGTATATATGTGCATTGTATGTTGTATGTAGTAGCTAAAGTATATTGAAGGAATGAAAAATTAAGAGAGATTGTGGTGTATGGGGCGAATGTTGTTTATGAATTATTTCCCTTAGAAAGAATAAACATGTATATTCATTGTTGTTATGATGCTTTCCTTTTTGCTCTTATGCTAAGAAACAAGAATTTGCAATGAATGTGCAAGAAACTTGTGTTGCAAACTAGCTCTAATTTCTCTTCTTGCAATGGGTGGTGTTGAAATGTAAGTGTAAACTTGTGCAAAAATATGTTCTCATGCAAATGTGTGTGCATATGTTGTTGTTGCAACGGAAAGAGAATGAATGCAAATGTAATGAACAATCCTCACTTTACTTCTCTCCCTTACATACAATAAAAGACTTTTAATAGGGTCTCTTGCATGTAATAAAGATATAGGATGGTTAATGAATCTGACTTATGACTGTAAATGATGCTTATTGGCCATGAAAATGTTTGTATAACTTTGCTTATGAGTTTGAGGAAAAGAAAATGAAGATTTGTGAAACTAGTGACATAGGGTGTGCAAAATATATACAAGAATTAATGGGGTTAGGAAAGGAGAAAGATTATGGGTTTTATTTAAAATTCTAAGATAAAATGTGCTTTGCATGCCCCTTACATGCTCACTAAGTTCTATTTTTATTGAAAAAAAAGGGTGTTGTGTGTCATTGGGGTTCAGGGTTTTACAAGGAAGCATGGGTTTAAGGGAATATGTGGGCTTGGAGACCTAATCCTTTATGGAGGCCACGAGGCGTTGGCCTCCCCGCTATCCACCTCTTCATACGACCAAAAACCTGCAATAAATACATAAATAAAGCATATAAACAATGCTTGTCGACCAAACCAAAAATAATTGTCTTTCAAAGAGAAAATGCATTTAATGCTTGTTGCCATGGGCTTATGCAAGGCCCTGTTGTTCTCCTCTTATTTCCCCCGTCTTCTCTTGGCAGCTAATCAAATTATTCTCAAATGTTGTAGAGATTCCCTTTAGTGTTTCCATAAGGATGATTAGGACACTTTCAATCCTATAGTGGAGATAGGCCTAATCTAATAGTGGAGATTATATGAATAAGCTTTTGAATTTATGTTAACCTTGCGATCACTTTTATGTTTTTAAGTTGTCGCCTTTCTTGGGGGGTCACTTAAGCGGGGGTCCATGGTGATATTTTAAACTTAAGTCGACGTTAAATTAGAACCTAGTGGGCCCATAAAGTGCAAGTGAGCATTAAATTAGAACCTTAGGCTTCTAAAAGTGGCTTGTTAATGGATTATAAGTGTTCCTAACCTAACCCTTGTGCAACCACCTAAGACCTTGTGTTACGAAAGGACCTTGTTCCCGTTTTTGATGTCGGCTCTGTTTGGGGCCGTTCGGTTACCTAGGTCATGTTGACCACTTGGAATTAAGTTGACTTACATCATGTGATGGACCTTGGGCCTCAAATGGGTCACTACACCCCTTGTACCCCATTTTGCCCACTAGGGACTTTAGGACGTTGGGGCATTTGGGGCCCATTTCAACTACGGTTTTGATTGAGCTAATGTGGACCTCACTAGTGTGTATGTGATCGTTGATCCACTTGCACCTTGGGATCTGTGTAATTAGGTGTGGATGTGCAACCTCTCTTATTGTAAGACCACTAGGCCATTCACCCTATAGGGCCATTTAGGGTCATTTGGGTTCTTGGTGTTGTTTTGAGCCGACTGAGTGCAAGTGGGTGATATGCATGGGTTCAACCCGTGCTACACCATTATGTGTTATTTTTCCTGCCACCCTTAGGGACTTGGGAGTTTTTCTCTTGCCAGACAATGCTGGGCCATTGTCTAGGGCACCGTTCCCTATGCCATTTCCCGTCATTGTTTTCTTTGTCATTTGTTGTGGCGAGCTTTGTTTTGTGTGTCATCTATTGCAACACAACCTAGTACTCAAATGCCATGTTTAATTGACCCTTTTGGGCATCCTTTGATGTATGATGTGTGCTTCAAATCTCTTTTTCCCCATGATTCCTTAGTCTTTCTTTAGAAACATTTTACTGTTTTGGTCTGAGGTGACAACTACTTGCACGACCCAACTTGTTATAAACCTTGGTTTGTGTGCCTAAATGTTATGGGTTATCTGAGCTGTGTTTGTGAAATATTTTTAATGTGTTTTGCTTGTTAGTTTTAGGATGGGTGGCTTAGCAGTTTCCAGCCTTTTAGTGGTAGGCCTTGTAGGATGGTGAAAGGTCCTTGTTTAAGACGTAGTTGTGACTTTCTCGCTCTTGCAGTCTTGAATGTGTGTTCCTTGTGGGATTGATCAAAAAACCTACTATATCCTTGCTAATGGCTTGTTTTCACCTTGTTTATCCTTTAACCTAGAGAGACCTTGTTAGGGAAGCCTATTAAGTAAAAGCAACGTGAAGCTAGTGGTTAAGTAGACCTTAGAGATCAACGTCTATACAAATGTTGAGACTTGTTTGCTGCCTCGGGACAATTAATGCAACTTGAGTTGACTTTTTTTATGGTCATAACAGGTTACCACACTTGTGAGAGATGGCCAGCTAGTGGCTATGGGAAATTACCCTGTGGGGTTATACAAGAAGATTAATTGTGTGAGTTATGAAAGGCGCGATGCCCTTTCGTTGAAATGAATAGACTCTAACATCAAGGGAGAACTAAATTCGGACCTGATTCCACTTATGCAGGTGTGTGTAATGTAGGCAACTTGGGGAGTGAGTATGGGCCCTAGTGACTAACAGTTAGGGTTTGCTCATTGTGTGCTAAGTGTAAATCCCTACCATGTTAAACCATGTAGGTTGTAAAGCTAAATCGGCATATTGCCGCTAACAAAATTAATTGAATTGTAATTAAAGTATGTTTAAAATAATGAGTGAAGTTTGGGAATGCTTTAACTAACTAAATAAATCCTCCTTGATGAGAATACCCCTCGCTTGCTGAGTCATTCCTAGATGTTTAATGCAGTTCCTTAGCTTTGTTGTTTGTGTACCCTACCTTTAAAAGTATCAAACCTAGACTTGTGTTGATGTGACTTTTTGTGTGCACTGTATGATCAAATCTAACTTTTAAGGGCACAAATGCTTGTATGTACACTCCCCGTTACTTGAAAGCAATTTTTGGCATGGGCTTTGTTATTATAAACCGATGACTTTTCTTGTGCAAGGGGTGAACTCTTTTGACTATTGTTGATGTTCTAGGGGCCTGGGTGACTCTGTTTGCCGGTTGGCTGATGTTCTTGATAATCTGTTCTGGTTGTGTTTATTGAGTAAAGTTGTGCAGATTCTTGTCGGCCAATCCTTTGCTTGTGGTATGCCGATTTTGGGTCAGTTTCCTTGTGCCCTGTATTGTTTGAAAAGGAACGTCGAGATTTTTTTTTCCAGAATGGATCTTGTGCAATGTGTGTTGATGTGTAAAGAGAACATATGGGTTGGTGTGATATTATTGGTAAGTGGTCTTGATGGGCTGCTTCCACTGTGATTGGTTTCAATTGATTGTATGCATAGCATACACCCGTGTTTGAATCATGGCTCTTCACTTTGTTTCATCAATTTGAATGTTGTGTATGAGAACTGCTGTACATTAGTGTTAGTTGTTAGTATGTATGACAGATGCAAACGGTAGTGTGTTGTTTTATTCACATGTGTATTGATTAATCAACTGGGCTTCGTACATGTATGTGAACTTGAGAAAAAAAAAAAAAAATTAATCATGTTTTCGCTGGGTTGTTTTGGGTGAATCTTAATGGGCATGACAAAATTTATTCCAATTAAGTGTATTAGTATATATTGAAAAGGTATCATAAAAAGTTGCAACCTTGGATGATAACCTTAGCAAACTCATTCCCAAATTATTAAATCACTAAGATAGAACAAACTATACCAATCTGTTGCTGTTAACAACATGCATAGTTGTGATTTATTGCTGCTATATTCTGTTAATTGTAATTTCCTAACTAAGCTGGAAAAAACACATTGGACCAAATGTATGTTGCTACTTTGTAATTTCCTCACTAAGCTGTAAATGACACATTAGACTGAAGGCAGGTTATCAGACACAAACACCAAGTTTTAAAAAACATATTCTAGCATTTATAGAGTAATGAGAGGGGACATACCAACTAAAATTTTGCACACCTTGCAAAGCATGCGTGATATATTTCATTTTTTCATGGTATTCTATTTCTGTTCTTGGTTATATGCTTTTTGATTGCAGGCATCCTGTGCAATTGTGATACCAAGCCTATGGAAGGGGTGGCAAGACAATTCAGCTGATGTGTATCAAAAAGAAAAACAATGGAAGGATATAAAAATTTAAAATAATTTAGACGATAATGCAATTATGGAACAGAAACGTTTGATAGCAAATTTTGATTCATATGCATGTTTCGTATGGAGGAATGTAGTATGGGTTAGGGTCCTACCTGAGTGATATGATTTGGGGTATGTAATGAATGTGCATTAATTGTTGTGTATAATCAAGATACATATTTTTTTGTTTCAGCTTGTAAATCAAAATTTGGTAAAATTTCAATGCAATTGCATTTTGAATAGTTTTTGTTTGCCTGGTCGAAAACTTTTTATTTTCATGACTTGTGCCCTCCAATATTATGTCTTTCTTGACTTATGCAGATGATGAGAATTTTAGTTTGTCGTAAATTTCTTGTTTCTTTTCATGAAGTACGTTCATTTTAGTTATTCTTTTCTCATCTAATATTTGTCTCTTGATAATTTTAGTGTGCAAGGCAAGGTTTTGCACTGGCATTTACAACCGTGGTTGCTTCAATTCCATGCATTGAACTGGATGCCTTGGTGAAACTCATTGAGGATTTATTGGAGGTTACTTCCTCAATGAAGGGTCAGGTCTGAGTTATCCTTTTCTAGCTCTTGCACCATTTCATTTTGTTGTGTGAGTTTTTAAAGTGACAAGGAGCTAGCAGTTGACAATAGCAATTTACTTTAGCAGTGAATATTTTTCTTTAAAGGATATAAGAGTGTCTGCATTTTGCCAAAGTTAGAGATTTGGACTTTGATAGTCTGAATAATTTATGTGATATATTTGGTAGGTATTGGATCCAGTATTAATAAACAGAACATTGGAAATTTGCAAGAAACCTTATAAAATATCTTTACATTTATTTGATAAATGTAAGAACCATAGTGACAATATTCAATATTTGTGAAAACTCATTGATATCAGAGACGCAATAAAAAAGAAAAAAATCAAGAGAAAATCAAATGAAACACTGTGGCAGAGATATATTTAACATCATCTTTTACATCCCCTTTTCAGTATCTAGATCACAATTGTTCGAGTAACATTAAATTATTCATAATCAAACAATGACTTCGTTTATTTTGTCATACATATTCAAATGTTTAGATCGCAATAGTCGTAATAAAATTAAATATTAAACAAAGACTTTGTTTATTTTATCTTACATATGCCATTAAAGATTACATGCCCAATGTCAAATGTCATTGATCATATGACATGCTCATTTGTTTTTTTATCCTATGCGAGACAAACTTAGGTATAGAAAATTTGATGGAACTTGACACCAAAACGTCCGAGATTTCTAGCCTTGGAAGTGTTTCTGAAAGCTGTAACATTTTCTAGTAGGCTAGAAGCACTGGCAGTAGGAAATAGGCATTTCCAATGGCATTTCTTAGGTGTTCTGGTGTTTCCTGTTTTTGTGGAATCTCTAGAATAAAGACTCCAGCTTTGTTTAGTAATTCTTTGTTTTGCTGACATTAACAGTTAGAATTACCAATCATTATCAACCATGTTAACATACAAAGTAGGATCAGGAAGACACTCCTTGAAACCTGTTTTCAACAAATGCCCATCTATCTTGGGATGCCAATCTCTGGGAGCCTATATCAATCCATACATTTCCTTAACCAACTTCAACCCAAATGTTTGTTAACTTCTTCTTGGAAATTGCAGAGGCAGTTTCCGGCAGACTTCTTTCTTGAAGTCACTATTGCTATAAGCCAAATCCGCATTCTCATAATAAAGTAAAACAACTACAATAAAAATCTGTTTTTATTTTATTTTTTTTAGCTGACTGAAATTTGAAAGTTCTGGAAATACCTCTATACGATACTTGGACAATAAATAAAATCAACACCTAAATTTGAAAAAAAAACCAAATTGAACTCTTTTGAATCGCAGATGATATTTTCAGACAGCTGTTTCCCGATAAATTATGGGTGCCAATTCAGGCCTAATTTAAGAGCATTATGGGTACTGCCCTTGGCCTTGGATAGTCCTCTAGTCCTTTACTCTTAACATTTCCCAGCTAAGAAAATTTCTTATCTGAGTCTTTAAGGCCTTTTATAATTCCTTTTCCTTACTCCTTATGTGCCACATGTGGGTTAATTTCTTTAATGTGACTGACTTCAGATTCCTGTTGCCACATGGAGGGCCAGTGTATTGTAATTGAATTCAGATTCATTTTACCAGATGAAGGCTCAGTTTATTGCAATTAACTTTTTCCCAATGATGACTGCATAACTGACGAGTAAGTGGCTGCATAGATGATGACTGCGTACCTGATGACATCATAATTGAGTAACTCACGAACGGATGACTAATAACAGACTATATAGAAGCACTGAGGTCTAGCACAAGGTCAACTTTTTCCTTAAGTCATAGTGACCATCCCCTCTGCTTGATTTAGTTTTCCCCCAAAGTAATTGGGCTGTTGGATGTTGAAATATCTGAAGGAGCTTCCATTTAGAACTCTTTGAAAGAAGATGTTCCCACATAATGAGTTGTTTAGTTCTCACTTTCTTCTCTCTAGGTGCCATATTTGCGCTAGAATCAAATTATTATATATTTCATCATGTAAGAGTGGCAAGGCGTTTTAAAGTTTAACCTTTCAACCCGTCATTTTTATTAGGCACAAAGTCATGAAAGGTGTCATGTACTTGGGATCCAACAAGGAGCCTAAGAATATCGGCAATCCGCCCCTCTTTTTCTAGGATGTAATAGAGCCCATTGTGGGCCCAAGTTTCTCCACCCCTTTAACATTGAGAAAGAAAGAAATAAATAAATTATATTAATGTCCACGAATGACCAAAAGTAGATCAATGGGACTCGAGAATACATCCAATCACAATAGAAATTGCTAGGGTAAGAGAAGCGTAGGATCAAGAATTAAGCCAAAAAAAAGGAACTAATTCTAAATATAAACGAGCAGGATAAACACAAAGCAGTAAATCCCAAACCCAAGTGGTTAAGGTACCAATACAAATATCCATATGGTGGGAGCAGGACCCCTAAAGAGCATGCTCTGATGAGAGTTGGAAAGACCGGAAGCTAGTTCCATCATACATCTTTGTCAAGGCCTAGACCAAAGAAATTATTCATGTCATCGTCTATCATTGTAAAAGGGTCAATGCAAGATATAATAATGCTCATTGGGGAGTGTCTGGGGCTGAGGGGGCCAGGCTTGGCAATTTTAGGAGGAAACAAAGCACCCCCTCTAGAACCTCTCGTAACATGCAATGCTGAAGAAACTTTAGTAGCAACAAAGAAACTCATAATGCATGCCTGCCCCCACAATTCATGAAGTGGTTGAGAAGCACATCTGTGATGTTGGGAGAGAATTTGGTGGGGCACCCTAGTGTGCAAAGAAGAGTATTGCCTCATTAACCGACCACCCTATGTGTGCAAGGAAACAATATCTAAAGGGCACTTAGTGCCACCCTTCGTGATGGGTTGGAAGAAAGAGGTGATTACTTTGGGAGCTATAGAGCCTCTTGCAGGGATTTGTGTCGAAGGGTGACAACCTCTCGAAGAAAAAGACCCAGGTTTCACTGGTCCAATTATCAAAATAAAGTAGGTAGAGAGTAGCCCGAGTCTTTGTAAAGATACTAGTATCTCCTTTGGATCTTGTAATAAATAGGGCACATGAAAATAAAATTGCTCCTTAGTTTCCACCTCATGTAGGGAACAAAGACGACAAATTAAGTCTCTGCATGGATTATGATGATCAGTCTCAACCCGCAATTGGTGAGAGCACACTCTCAATTGGTTGAGAGGAAACTTGAAGCTGTGTGACCCATGGTGCTGGAGATAGTCAGCTCGACGATCATACCATCCACCCCCTGTAAGAAATGGTCAATGTAAAAGGCAACCTTGGGGCTGAATGATTGAGGAGGGGAGATTCAAGTGACCTAAATGTGTTGCTTGTATATATCCACTCTGACAACTCTAATGGTGACCTCCTTCAAGGGATGAAGTTGAAGAGGGGTGTCCAAGGAGTATTTGAAAGGGGGTAGTCTAATAATAGAGATTTTGATAGACTAGAGGAGCAAACTAGTCTCAGAGCACCAACAACACCAACGTCTAGTGGGCCCTAAGGATGCAATCCTCTTTGAAGAAAAAAGGGCTAACTATGGATACATCTCATGCCCTGAAGCTGAACCCCCATGGTTATGAATCTGTGAATGCATAAAGTAAGCTTGAAGACAGTCTCAAGGCTAAGAGGTTGGGTGGCAAACTCAGCTTGGATGATGCATCGAGGAACAATCCGTTTGCAACAAATTATACACCAAATCATGAGTCTTGGTCCTCTCAATACGAGCCTAATCAACATGCCCCAAACTAGGTGCCCAAACCATGGACCCACATAGAACTGTATGCGTGATGACTGCATCGAAGAAGTGCATCTTCGGAGGGATATCTTGGAAGTGGATCTCGAAACATTGGTGCTCCAAGATGGAAAGGGAGGCATATCCCTTACAAAGGTGTAATTGGGAGGCACACTTAATACTAAAAGACGGTCTGGGGAATGGGAACTGGGAAAGAGAACCTTTTGAGGTGTTGAAATCATGACCTTAGTTTTGCCAAGGTTGACCACTAGTTATCTTTGTAAACCATTGGCAGAGCGAGAGAAGAGAAAAACATCATAAAAAAAAGGAAGATGGATATCAACACATCATGTAAAATGCAACCATCCTCTAGCTCATCAATGTAAATGCTGAAGAGGGTCCCCGAGAGAAGGCATCCATGTTTTACCCCAACGGTACTTTTCACACATCTAGAAAGACCGTAAGAAGTACGAACTGTGCAACAACTGTCTCATAGAGACTTCAAGGGACAATAATGAGAGAATCTGGGATAAAATCACATATGTTCTGGAAAAGCCAAAGTCTTGGAATCAAGTAAAAGCCCTTCTTGAAGTCTACAAAACAACAATAGACTTTGGAAGACCAATGAAAAGCCTCCTCAATAATAGCTCGGAGTGTAAAGATGTGGTGACTAGTTTGGAATTCTCCCCTGATGTTGGCCTACCCCTTTGTTGTAAGATTATCTCTCTCTAGGCGCTCATACGAATGCATATCTAACATTGTGACATAAAGTTTGACAAATGTATGCCCGATTATAATGATCCCATAGTTGCTAGGATGTGAGTTATCCCTAGACTTAAGAATGGGATGTATTATGTGTTGGGAGCTTGGGACCAAGAATGAAGAAAACCCGAGCAAACAATTTCATTAAAGAGCTTTTCCCATGATGAGCCAAGGAAATCCACACCATATTTGAGCAAATCAGCCCTCACAAGCTGCTATTTTGCTGGTACACAATTTCCAAATAGCCCTCGGGATAGTACATGTAGAGAAAACCATAGAAGGTGGTAGTGGAGTGGAGACAATGACAACATGTTGGTTTTCAATTTTGTAAAGAGAAGTGGTATAGGAGACCTAGGAGACCCAGGGTTGGGGGTGGTTGTCTAAAGTGAGGTTTTCGCAAGAGAAGAGTGTCACAGGGCCAACTCGACAAAGCTGAAAACCCTGCGGCATTGCTTGCTCTCACCCAAGTCCCTCCCTGAGAATGGAACTTTGTGAGAACTACGGACTACACCTTCAGTGTTTCCCTGCACAAGAACATGCACACCACAGTGGCATTCTACTTGTATTTCAATGGATTAGCAATGGAAGTCAAACATAACACTTGCAAAGATTGAGAAATCAACTCAAACACACATGAGCATTCACACACTGCAAGAACAACTAGGAGAACGTGTATTTTATTTACTCTTGCAGGACAAAATGGTCCAAAGTACAATAAACGGGCAAAACCGCTACATACACAATCATCGAGTCAGGTTGAGCCGATAATGCTCAGAACCACTCAGATTATTACAATGAACAATTCCCTCCCAAGGTTTGATTACTCTCTGCCTAAGACAACCTAACCCTTGCTTCACAAAATCTAAGACCAACAAAATTGCCCACAAACACCTGCACGATGCTGCATGGATACATGCCCACTACCCACAACTCGGGACAAAATGCACAACGCTTTGCTTTCCAACACTTTGCCAGTCCAGATTTACGTTCATTCAAATCACTACACAAAGAAGGCTAATGGCTGGCTTGATCAACATAGACCAGCTCGTGAACGTGGGTGATGGAAGTCAAAGTCATACATCCATCATAAGCTCCCCTACTTAATCAGTGATGACCTCGGTTCCGGCACAACTCTTCCTTTAGTAACCTGGAGGAGGTCTCTTATTCAGACTCAACATAGAGCTAAGAGACCAACATGTCCCCTGTTCAAACTCAACCTAGAGCCAAGAGACCATTCACGTTCGCTATTCAGACTCAACACAAAGCCAAGAGACCAGGGCCAACCCATTGACCTTATCCTTGTAGACCTTGAGGGTTTCTTATTGCTCCTAGCTTGTTGAAAAACCACCATTCCAACCCACTAGAAACTCCCTCCGCTTTAGATAGCCATATAACCCACTGTCTTCACCTCAACAAACTGTTCCAACTGTCGCTCTGTTTTACTCATCACGTATGCAGAAGGGTGCTTAGGCAGGTACCAAATTGGTTCGACTTTATCAGGACTAAAGGTTTCAATTGGTTACAATTGAGAAACAAACTGAATCTCCAGCCAACTTCAACACGTAGACAAGCTTGTCTACACAAGCCACACCCAACAAATGCAACTTCACAAACTCACCCTAATCTTGCCAACCCTCGGCAAGGGGTAGAAGAAAATGGTCCCTGACGATCAACGTGTTCAAGACTCTATAAAACTTGCAAAGCCTTAGTGAACCATTGAACTTCCTCCACAACAATACTGAGGCTTCAAAACAAGAGCACAATAGACGAATACAACTCTTTAGATGAACCATCTCAAGTCCAAATAATAGGAACAGAGCCTTTATTGAAGAGCTCTCCTCTGGGACCAACTCGATGCAATGATCAATTGATTTTCTTGGTGACAAATAAGATGATAGCTCCTTGAGCATACACTTGGCTGTAAAGAACCCACCTCACATCAACGGGAAAAGGAGCCTGTTGCTCCTCTTCAACATCCCAATTGCCAACAAGAAATGCAAGATACATTGACTCCTCGCCAATTCCTGCATTGTTCCACATACAACTAAACACCCCTTCATCTTCCCTGTCTAACTCCTTTGCATAGTTTTCACCACGCATGTCTAGAATGGATCCAACACAAAAAGAGATCGAAGATGGGGAAACACTGTCACTTTACCCTTTCAGATAAATTCCTATCTCAACACTAACTATATGGCTTGTAATTGCTTTGAACAGTCTCGCACCTCCGAAAGACTGGAGGCCAGCTCCAAGGATAACTGGTTGACAACACAATTGCAGGGCATACTCAAGTCCACAAGCGTAGTGGTTTTCAAACACATGATTGCCACCTCCACAATATCCAGCCCAACAAGTTACAACAACCATCTCTGAACCCAAGTTTTGCCTAGCGTTGAGCCCCTTGAACACACACATTGTCTACTCACACAGTTCATCTGGTTGCTCCATCTGAAATGCAAACACCCCCTGCTGCTTCAAACAATCTCTGTTGTAGTGATCCGCACAAGTCCAACACCTCAAACGGAACTGCTTCCCTCCTGATTCTCCATCCTGCGACTTCTTGCCACCTTTGGAAGTGCTCCAAGACTTTTGAGATCCCTTTGACGACTCTGGAGTAACCTTCCTTCCTTGGTCAGCAACTGGCTTCCTTGAAGACTTACTCGACCCCTTACCAACAACTCCACCCATGGATGCGCAAGAGCCCAAGGTGCTTTTGGATGAAAACTCGTCCCTAAAATTAAAGAGATGATTTGCTACAACAATTGCTTTGCTAACTTCGGACACTTCATGAAGACCGTGAGTAAACTGGAACAATTTATTTTCCTCGGATGCGTCGGTGATTTCCAACAAAAGGCTTTGAAAAGAATCGATGTACTCTCTCATCTCCCTAACTTGTTTCAATTGACTCAACGTGGTCCTAGCCAACCATGTTGCATTCCCAGGTTGGAATTGATCCCTAAGGTCTTTCTTGAGATCGTCCCAAGAGTCCAACTTCCTTGTAGAACTCCTTGATGCAATGTCATTAGCCAAGGTTCTATACCAAACCTTTGTCGTACCTGTGAGGTACCGTGTTGCAGCACGCACCTCCAGTGCGTCTGACAGTCCCCCCTAACCTGCCAGATACTCCTCCATGTCCCAAAAGATTGTTTTTAGAAGACGGTCATCTCGTGCACCATTGTAACACTCTAAATCCTTCAACATGGGGAGCTTTGAAACTGTTGAAGCGTTAGAACCTGATGCTTTCACCAAACTCAATATTGTTGATTGACACAAAGTCACTTCATCCTGTAACTTAGTCTGGAACACCAAGCTCTCCTCCAACCTTGCAATAAGTTCTGCGACCACCTTCTCCTCGAGCTCATTGAATCTCGGACCCACACACTCCTCCATAGGTTGGAACTTGGCACCAACTTGCTCGGCAAGGCCTTCGTCCACAACAACTTCCGACTTACTCTCGTGGCGATTGCGACCACATTCACCTTTGTCCTTACCTTGCTCTCAACCTTTGTCGGTCACATTCTCGAGCAATGCCTCAGATGAATCTCCTGACATATCGACTCAGACATGACACACTGGACTGACTCGACAGGGGAAGGTGTACAACACAACTTAACTAGGCAAACACAACCCAACCAAGACACAAACCGTGTGCTTTGATGCCAACTATCATGGGGATAGCTCAATGGAGCTGAAAACCGTGCGGCATCGCTTGTTCTCGCTCGAGTCCCTCCTTGAGAACGGAAATCTGTGAGAACTATGGATTACATCTTCAGTGTTTACTTGCACAAGAACACACACAACACAGTGGATTCGACTTGTATTTCAATGGATTAGTAGTGGAAGTCAAACATAACAATTGCAAAGATTGGGAAATCAACTCAAACACACATGAGCATTCACTCAATGTAAGAACAATTGGGAGAACGTGTATTTTATTTACTCTTGCAGGACAAAATGGTCCAAAGTACAATAAACGGGCAAAACAACCACATACACAACCACCAACAAGTCAGGCTCAACCGATAATGCTCGGAACCACTCAGATGATTACAATGAACAATTCACTCCCAAGGTTTGATTACTCTCTGCCTAGGACAACCCAATCCTTGCTTCACGAAATCTAAGACCAACAAAACTGCTCGCAAACCCTTGCACAGATATGTGCCCACTGCCCACAACTCCTTGAGACAAAATGCACAATCTTCGCTTTCCAACACTTTGCCAATCTAGACTTACGTTTACTCAAATCACTGCACAAAGAAGGTCAACGACTCGCTTGATCAACACAAACCAGCTTGTGAATGTGGGTGATCGATGTCGAAATCATACATACATCATAGAGAGTGTGCCAAAAGGTCTTAGGGGAATGGTGGAGGGAAGTAGGAGAGCAAGTCATCTAGACATTAGAAACTCATGTTTCTTCCGTTGGAGAAGTCAACGTTAATAACTACGGATGGAGTGTAGGAAGGAAGGTTCATGGGTTAGGGCAAAACCAAGTATTTGATGCAAGGATGTACACTCATCATCGTAATTATGGTTTGTAGGACAAGAATCTTGGGGACGATGTGAGCAAGAGTAGTGTACAATGTTGGGACACGAGTCAAGTGTTGCATCCTGCATGGACTTTGCCGTGGGAACAGGAAGGGAATTGTAGTCAGACATAACTTGGGAATGTTTGGCATCATAGACATTGGTGCATTCATCATCGAAGTGGATAGTGGTGTGGCGAGTGTTGGGCGTAGGCAGGAAGGGCAGGGCCGCAGGGGAATAGGTGTGAGAAGCAATACTGAGGGTGAAAGTCAAGGCAACATGGTTGGGAAGTGGGAGTTGATGGGAAGTCCCAAATGTGAGGGATTTGCTAGGGAGAACATAATCCACTACACTTGCTCCGCCCCGATGGGGGGGAACAAGTGAATCTACTAGAATTGGGGAAACAAGGAAGCCCATCGAAAACGTGGAGACTTCGAGATTCCCCCATCTAGAGAAGGTACTGCCCATAGGTCGTCACTGTTCCCAACCACTGATTCTCTCAGTAAACCAAACTCCTCTGAATCCAAGTATTGAAGGCATAACTCGTTTTGTGCAAGATCATGGATAGGTGTGGTTCCCTATACGTGTATTGAAGTCTCCTAGAAGAACATCATCCACTGAGGAATATTGAGAAATATTCAAATAAAGGTCAAAGTATGGGTCCCCATCAACGTGAACAACGAAGGGTGATGAAGGGGGGGGTGTGGAAGTAGCATGTTATAATGAAAAAGACATCACAAATATAGGAGGTGGGCCTTGCTGAACATGGAACTGCACATATTTGGAATGAACATCAAAAGCTACCAATGTTACTTTGACCCCGAGGTTGTGATGAATGACACAAGCCACTCCATGTGAACCACAAACACCACTTGATTGACGAGTCTTGGCCTATCACACCAATGGGGCAAGACCCAAAAGTAACATGTGATTGGAGGGAGCGCTCACTATGGGCTCTCACCAAGTAAGGAAGATGAGATGTATGCAACCACATCTTGGAGGGTATTCGGAGAAGACCACACAACCTCATTACAGTTCCAACAAGTAATGAAGATGCCACTATCACTGTCTGAGATGCAGTGTGTTGTCATTTAGAAGGTAAAGGATGTGACCACCTTGGGGGTGAGGAAACACAAATCACAACCCTGCAATCTTGAAAGACTGCCCATTTTGTTTACATTCCAACTAAGGCCCGATTCTTCCGATGCTCCTGCACTTGGAGTCTAGAGAGCTTAACATGTAAGTAGACTTTATTGAGGGGGGAAAAGAGCTTCCTTTTAGATTTCATAGCTCTTACATGATCTTCAATTGATCGGAATTTGATAATAGGAGTGTTATTAGGGGTCATCCATGCCTGGTCAAGGAAGATGCTATTCAAGTCTAGGGAATCCTGTCAAAAGGTTTGCCCGGCAAGCAAGGGATCAGCAGGCTTAGGCAGGCCACAAACTCGAAGGTTGAAGGCCTTGGCTTGTTGTGCTCTCTTCTCGTCAAATTAGCGTGGACAGCCATTTCAACAACTGGAGGGGCCTTCTCTCCCTTTGATTATTTGGACCCACAATTTTTGTTTGTCAACTGGTTTTTGGATACGCTGTTGATGTCTTCCAGTTTCCTGGTTCAGGTGCTACTGTTGGGTAAGTATATTAGATTGTTTGTTTTTAATCTCACGAACCAGTTCTTGAAGCTGCTGAAACTGCAGTGTCTACAGGAGGGTCTTGAGATTGCTCAACTAAATTAACTCTCACCATCAAGTCGGTAATGATAAGATCTTTCTCGTGCAATTGTTGTTTGAAAACTGACATAGTCTGGGCTTTCTCATGCAGCTAGTGGACGGAGTTCTTGAAACTTACAATTTTTTTTTTTTAATAGGAAAACTCTGGTTGCATAGTGTGCTGTAGTGGATCTTGGGGGTCATGACAGCTAAGGTTTTGGGTCATTTAGGCATAGGATGGGATGGGGGTGGAGTTGTTCAAAATTCTGGAGTCGAAAGGGCCTTCAAATTCAGAGGGCAGGTATCCATATTCGGAATTGCATCCTTGGTATGCAGTAAGCTCGAAACTTCTGTCAAACACTTGACATACATTCAAAAGAATGCATCAGAGATATCATCAAACACTTGGCAGCCAACCAAAAATGCTCAGTGCAGTGTGTCAAACAATTGACAATCAGCCCAAAATGCCCAAGGTTTTGTCAAAACCTGCTAGAAATGGCCATGAAATCTGCCGAATATGATGTGAGATGTAGATGGAAGCCACTTTGTCAAAAGTCTGCTAGATTCCTACACAATCTGTACATGGACCTGCACAAAATCTGCAAATTGCAGTTTTGTATGGGCTGAAGTGAAAACCACGAAATCTGTATGCTGCAAATCTTGGGCTTCTAAATCTGCTCTAAATCTGTCAAAACCTGCTTCAAACATACACAAAATCTGTTAAACCCTGCTCAAAACGTACATGAAATCTGTCAAAACCTGCTGACTGCATGAAACTCACTATTTTTCTGAGAACAATAGAAGTGAACAATAGATGCGAGGATCAATAGATGTGATTAACAGTAGATACAAGGACCAGAGAATGGAGAAGGAAGAAGATACATTAATTCAATGTCCGAGGGAAGATTTATATATTGATGAACATTAGATGCGAGGATCAGAGAAGGGAGAAGGAAGAGGATAGATTGATTCAAAGTCCGAGGGAAGATTTATATATTGATGGAATGAGTGGAGTACAAAAACCACGTTAAGAATGAATTACCTGAGTGTGGCATTGATGCCAGCTACAGGTCTCTTCAATTCAAAAGGTCAGAATCCAATTTCGTTGCAGTCTCATGTAAAGCCAATTTCCGACTGCAAATATCTGCTCACCATGGTGCAGATCCTGCTGTGACTCGTATCTTGAGCTAATTTGAGGTTCTTTAGGTGTTGCATTATCTGCTGCCTTTACTCAAAACAATCATTAACTGCTGTCACTTAAGTGTCTTCATTGGCTAAATCAATTAGCAAAGGTGGTTCATAACCAAATAAGGCCTTAAGTGGTAGATGTGTTGTATCTTGTGTTATTCTCATTCTCTGCCAAATGCAAACATCTTGGAGAAGAAGCTTCCTGTCCTGCTAAGTGGTTCCTTAAGCACCCCTCTAGACATTTATTAACAATCTATTTTTGGAAATTGGTGTAAGGGTGATAACCAGGGTTTGGGGTTAAGTTGGTGCCAATCATTTAAAAAAAAACTTTCAAAAGTTGCTGGTTAATGTCTTGTCTTGATCATTAACAATGATTTCTAAAAGCCCAAACAGCCTATAAATATGCTGCTGTAACAGTTGTTTAATGTCTATTACCATTGCATTAAAGCTGGCATATTCAGTCGATTGATCAACCAAAACAAAGATGTAGTTGCTTCCAGCTGCTCTAGGTAACACTGCAACAAAGTTTATGGTGATGGATTGCAACTTTTGTTCAGAGATGATAATGGTTGAAGCAAACCGCGACTTTCCTTGTGTCCATTTATTTTTAAAAGTCTTACATGGTGCAACAAAGTTTATAATATCTGATTTTAGTCCTTTTTAGAAGAGGTCGTTTCTGATTTTGTAATAGTTTTATAAGAAAAACCCGTGTGATCAGCAACCCAGTAGGAATGATATTTAGATAGAACCCTTTTCTTGAATCTATAATTGGGCACTGGATACATATGATTTTTATAGAAAATTGTGCCACCTGAAAATGACTATGTGCTCTCTTCACACATTTTTTTGATTTAGCAACATAGTAACAGGCTTCTCATCCTTGGCAGATTAGCTCAATATCTCTTCCTTTAATCTGAATTAGCTATAGAAACTGCACGTGTCTCTGATATTCATGATATGAAATCTGCAACCCCATTGCTTGTGCTCTTATAATGTGTTTGTAAGTCAAATCCTTGTAGCTTGCATATTGACCCATTTTGTTGCTTTGTAGAGGCCTTTTGGGGCCAAAATACTTTCAAGATTTGGTGATCGGTTTGGATGTCAAAGTGCTGTCCCAATAGGCATTGGTTAAATATTTCCACAACATGCACAAGGGACAACATTTCCTTGTCATAAATACTTATAACTTCCACTGATTGATTTTTTTCGCTTCTAGAAAGTAATTAGTTCCCGATTTCACAACCACCTCTATAATTGTGCTCAAGACATCACATTCTAGTAGAAATGGCATTGAGAAATCAGGAAGATCAATAGTACAGTCGATGCCATGACCACCTTATCTGCTTCCTTTGCCCTCTTGAATCAGTCCCTCTTGATCAGATTAGAGAAGTGCCATTAACCATCCACTTTAATAGAATGTCATTCAAGAAGAAGAGAACAAATTTCCTCCTAAAATTTTAAAATTTGATCCATTCTATGATCCAGTTTCCAGGAACATTTGTGGGAGAACACACCAAGTTACAGAAATTTAATTTTGTGTAAATAGTTTGCAGTGCTATTTATGAATGCCAATCGGAGTTGCTTAGGCAAAGGGAACAAAATTAAGAGTGTGTTCATAATTAGAAAATGAAATCATTGATCTGCAGGAACATAAGGGATATAGAATTGTAACGCAAAATTTCATTTTTGGATAGTTTTGTACATGAATCTATCAGAATAGATGAGAAATATGAATTATAAGTATAATACAACTCATAAAATATGAGGTTGCACTGTTCCAGGCTTATGTAATCTCTTAAAATAATACTACATCTTTTAAAGGATTAAGAGAAATTAGACAGCAAAGTTTTGAATAATTAAAGTCGTTCAAGTTAGCAGAAACCTATTTTTCATGCTTGTTGCTGAAGCAGATTAGCATGATTGCACTAAACCTCTGTAAAAGTCCCCTTGGAAACAAGAGGTGCTTAAAGATTAAATAATTTTATTAATAACCAGAAACTGACTGGTGCCTTATAACCTTCAAGAGAATCAGTGTTTATTTTGGCAAATAAAATTTGCACGAAGGAATGCTTATAGAAAATGTATCAGACATTGTTATAAAAAAGAGAGCAATTGACTGACTGATACTTGACTTGTAACATGTCTGAAAGAAAATCTATAAATTCAGCTAGATATATCATATATCTTTATGAAGTAAAAAATATGTCAAATTAAAACAAGCTCATAATGGAAGCTGTTCTCTATTGGGAGCTCAAAATGTACCTATTGAACTAGGAACACTCAAAATCCCTGAGAGCTAAGGGACTTTCGCCCTCTCTTTTTAGGACTGCTGCTGATGCAGTCCAGGGCACGAGTTGTAGGTATTGGGCTTCATTATATAGCCTGTTTGGAATGAGTCTCTGCAAGATGCACTGCTACTACTGGAAGCTCAACACTGTTTAAACTTTAAACACAGTTACCAACCTAAGAATCCATCATTTCACTAATCTAGTGTCCACAGCTCATCGGTACAAGGCGTTTGATTCATGGTGTTGATTAAAGAAACAAAAAAATAGGGGAAAGGGTGAGGCTGAAAGAGAGTCTCTTGGGTGAGTATGGAGATACCAATGTCTAAGACTGAGTATGAGCCCAGCTACAGTTTTACCATTGTATACTGAGTTTTACATCAGCTTGAACTTCAGCCGTACAAGGAAGGGAGTCAAAGGAAACATCATGTGCTTAGTTCCTGCAGTTTTGTTCGACATATAAACACCTATAAGTTTGTTGTTAATGCACACAAGCTTATAAAAATGCAAGAATGAATTAGAACAGCATACAACTCATCCTAATTAGACACCTGTATTGTAGACAGTCTCATATCATAGTCTTTTACATCAATGTCCTCCATTTTCACCACAAAGATTGGAAGGCATCTATAAAGTACTTTGGACTAGCACCACAAAGATTGGAAGGCTTCTATGAGATTGGAGGTGGTTGGTGCTCTTTCAAAGAGCAATGTGAAGTTTTCGGGGATGCTAGAGGTTGAGCTCTAGGGGAACTGTTCTAAGACTCTGAGCTGCAAGAAAAATGAAGGGCACAAGCAGCATGAGGTTGGCTTACATGGGAGGTCCCTGCATGTGAAGTTGATGGAGTGGTTGCTGTGGGGATCCTTTGCAAGATCAGTTGGGAGAGCCTCTTACAAGTAGTTGGGACTTCAGCAAAAGGTTGTGGATAATTGAGCCTCTCCTCCAACACGGGCCTGAGTTGTGCTTGCTGCTCTCTGCTGAGTTGTGTTGCTTCAAGGTTGGCAGACTCCTCGACATCATTGGCGGGGTTGAGATGGTAGGCATCATTCGAGTGGCTCTCATGGTGGTACTTGGTGTTCAGCGTGCCTTGGTAATATTCCACATAAGCATTCACCCTGTTGTGAGGATCCCATTGCCTATCATCAACAAGGGGGAGATTAAATGAGTCTTTGTGCATATGCCCTGAATGGCAAGTTCGTTCTTATATTCATGGTGCCTTATGATGATGGAAAGTGGGGGATATGACTTTTGTCTCCTGTCGAGGCAGAGGGCAACTATACCATTGACGAGCGGGAAAGCGATCTCTTGTTTTGCCAGCTAATCCGAGACAATGTAAGGTAGCTTGAAGGGAGGTCCTCAGATGCTTGATACCTGATGATCGTGTGGTCTCGGTAGTACTAGTAGGCGCCAATGGCCAGGATGGATGCCCTCATCTCTTATGATAATCTCGACATGGGCTTCTCATTAATTGCTAGGTATACAGGGGGTAGAAATGGTCACAAATGTCCTCGATGTGATGCCTGAAGTGGTTGATATACAATTTAGAGAAGACCACATGAATAGGGGAACCCGCAGGCCAACATTGAGGAAACACAATGCTTCTGAAATCGATGGTGTCACAAGTAGCGTCGACCAAATAGGATTTCATGTAGAAGTTGCCCTCGACACAAACCCTGGGTTTGCTGAGATAGGTTGAAGGTAATAATGTCCTCGAGAGTCGGAATCAGAGATGATGCTCAATAGAGGGACTCAATACTTGTTCACATGAACAATGTCATTTACCACGTATAAATGGTTGAGCAATAACATGTTGATTCGAACCCTTGCTTTGAAAGTCTTGATGGTGTAGGAGTCAACATCCTCCTTGTTAGCCTAGTGGTCGGTGAGCTTAGTCCAATCCTTCAAAGTATCATAGATGTTATGTGTCTTCATCCACCTAGTAGTAACCTCCTTGTCATAGGAGATGTCAAACTCCGAGAGATTATAATATCTCTGGAAGGCGGTCCAAGAGATGTCTGCAATTTGGAGTTTGCTATTAGGTGAGTGGACGATATCATTAACGCATTTGGAGGGCCTCAACAGGTAGGAAAAAAGATATCTGGAGGGGAAAACCTTAGGGTTAGCAACAATTTTGTGGAGGCCCAATTTTTTGAGTGCAATGAGCTCATTGGCGAATTCAACATCATCACCCTGGGGCTTGTCATCGCTGCTAGACAACTGGATGTCTTTAATTACCTTGAAGATCTCATTGTAGTGCTTATGCTGTGTGATCCCTTGGAGGAACATGGTGTCCCTGAATTCTTGTTCTGGTTTAGGGTTGGAGGTAGACGTTGCTATTGTTGTCTGCTCAATTTTCTGAGGCTTTCATAGTTCTCTTGTAACTTGCTCTCTCATGTGTGGGATTCTTTAGAGATGTGTCTCAAGAGCTCTCGAGGTTACTCAAGCAGAGGGTTCTTAGCAGTTTGGATCGCAAAGAATGGATAACTCCGAGCTCAATTCGGATGGGACCATAGAGGGCTCTGAAATATCTTCGTAGTAATGGCATCAAGGGCTCATGACATGTGAGTTGATCTCTAAGTTGATGGCGTGATTTTGAATTAGCTGCTTTCCCATTTTTTGCTTAGATTTGATTTTTGTGAAACAAGCTTTAATTAGATCCGTTGGTGGCAATGGGACCTATCCACTTGTCGAATCTTGATCTACCCAAAGGGGCCAATAAATGCAATGTGGTAGGCATGCACCCAATTTTGGCCTTGGTGGCGTGCGGGATGCATTTGAAGTCAGCCAAGTGTCACTTGTATTGTGGTGGTCCCAAGGGGTAATGCTATTGATTTTGTGCAACGGGAATTTTTCGGGTGTACAGAAGTACACACACGACTCATCTCGAGTGGGCCTTGATTGGATCATGACGACTTCCGAACTAGACTATTCTTTGATGGCTCTGGGACTTGAATGTGCAAACTGTCTCCCGATAGTACAAAAGTACACGTGGCACGCCTTGATTGGATTGGGACTCTTGAAACTTACCATTCTCTGACAGTTCCGGGACCTGACTGCAAGATGTCTCCTAGGTGTACGAAAGTACACATGGCGTGTCCTAATTGGATTGGGACTCCCAAACCGTACCATTCTCTGACAACTCTGGGACCTGATTGTGCAAACTGCCTCCCAGGATCTTGGACCATACCGTTCTCTAACAACTCCAGGACCTGATCATGCAAAATGTCTCCCGAGTGTACGAAAGAACACATGGCACGTCCTGATTGGATCGGGACTCCTAGACTGTACCATTCTCTAACAACTCCGAGACTTGATTGTGCAAATTGCCTCTTGAGTGTACGAAAGTACACATGGCACGTCCTTATTTGATCGGGACTCCCAGACTGCACCATTTTCTGACAGCTTTGGGACCTGCAAAACTTACAAAAAGACTAAGTCATTGCAAATCATTTCGCAAAGGAAGGGCTGCTTACCTGTCAGAATGGAGGGTGCCAATTGGACTCCAGGACGTTGACTATTTCATGAAAGAAAAAGTTAGTGCCTGGAAACGAAACTAAGTATAGCAATATTTTTAGAAGCATGACAGGACTGGGTTTTTCAAAACAAAAGCCCACGAAAGATATACAAATATAAATAAAGGTGGCTTTATCAGAGTTTGCACAAATCATGAAAACTTAAACCCGATTAATTGCGTTCACTTGTGGGGATTGGGCTCGAGGTTTTGGAATAGGATGAGGTTCAGACTGTGCTCAATAAGGGGCTTATTTTTCAAAATTTCTGGCTTACAGGGGGTCTCCTTTTCTTCTGCAAAAAGGGAAGTGTTGGTCACAACAGAAGCACTTTGAACAAGAAATAAATTCCTATACATGATACAACCATAAAAACACGGGAAGGATCTTGATCGAAAACTTGTCGTTTGTATCAGCTATGAAGAGTAATTACAAGGTTGAGTTCTTCAATGTCGATATCATTTTTTATCTTTCTCACAAAACTATCAACATATAGGCAGCAAATATCCATTGCAAGTGTTATACTATATCCCACTCTAAGTTTAGGATCTATCTTGGCTATGACCTAGAAAGGACCTTCATCTGGAGTCTCTATGAAAGCTGGGTCTTGTTACAACCTGCAAATGAAGAAAGATGACAAACTATTTAGTCAGACAAGGAAACACAAGCAAAGGGGTTTGGAAACTTGACAAATGATAATAAGTATACCTGGACTGAAAACTCATGATTACTTCAGTGTTTCGCTCTTGTATATATAGGCTGAGTTGTGCTTGTAATTCAATAATCATTTGCCATTTGTAACTAGCTGAAACCTGGTTTGTCAAGTGTTGTTGAGTCAGTTGAGCTCTTCTTTCTCGAAAGTGGCTTATCTTTGGTTTCAAAATTGTCTTGAATTTTTTATTGTTCAAAATCATGGGCATCTGCTGTCAACTTTAAACTCCAGCCATCCAACTATCTTGATCATCGACTTATAAGAAACTGATCCAAATGGTAAGGTGTTGCCAATAGGATTGGAACACACATATTGTAAAATATTGTTATGAAGTAACATAGTTTCCAGGAAAATGATCAATAGAGAATATTGGTTTTATTTGGGAGCAAAATGTCATTAATTCCTGCAAATACCTTCAATTACTCTTTGATCACAGATATAACATCTAACTTATCATCCTCAGTCTGCTTGACACTGTTAACTTGACATTTGCTTTAGGCATTTGGCCATTGCCTTGGTGAACACTGCCATTACTAAATCTTGGAGGCCTTCGTCTCGTTAGGAAGTGAAAGCATTAAAAATATTGCAAGACATAAGTCTTTTGGTCACCAATATATTAGTCCTCTTATATGCTAGGGTCCTTTGTTTTTGGCGGGTGTGTCAATCATCAAGTGATATTTGTCATGCTTAATGCCTTTGCCGCCTTCAAGAGTGATCATTCCAAACACTTGTGATTGTTCCTTTCTACCCGTTGGTTATCCTTGCGACCCCCTACTAGTTCAACTTTGAGCCTGCAGCGTAAGACAAGTAGATTGGTGAAAATGATCAAAGCTCAAGGGAGAGAAGCAGCTGAGACAAGAGTGGCAAGGGCCATCTATGCTTGTGGGATCCCCTTTAATGTGGTTCAATCTCCCTATTGGTGGGATATGGTGAGGCCGATTAACACAACCCCTGAAGGTTTCAAGGGGCCAACCTATGAAAAAGTCTGAACTGATTTGTGCAAGAAAGAGAAGCAACTTATTGAAGATGTTTAATCACCAGTTTGTGCCTTATTGACTTGCTTGGGGGTTTCCATTATCTCAAATGGATGGATGGATACAAGGCGTAAGCCATTGGTCAATGTCATTGCGTCATCATTAAAATGAGCAAATGCTTCTGAAAGCTAAAGATTGTTCCGGTGAGATAAAAGATAGTAATTTCATTGTTCAAATTTTAATTGCTGCTGTTGAGGAATTAGGCCCAGCCAATGTGGTGCAAGTTGACACAGATAATGCACCCATTTGCAAATCTACAGGCTTGATTGTTGAGAGTAGGTACAATCCCAATTTTTGGACTTCTTGCATTGTCCATAATCGGAATCGGAATCGGAATCGGGATCAAAATTTAGAAGAGTTTGAGGCTAGAACTTCATGGATTAAGGAGCTCATAGGGAAAGCTAGGGGAATCACAAAATTCATCACCAACCACCACTAGTCTCAAGCAGTATATCGATAATTCTCCAGATTGGAGTAGTTGGAAGTTGTCAAGACAAGATATGCCTTAAAACATCATCATGTTGCGCCACCTTGTTGAGGTTAATACTCCATTGGTGTCTATGATGGTGGGTGATCTTTGGGCTGAGTGGAGATAGGCAAATTCGGAGAGAGGTATGGTGTGCAGATTGTTGATTGATGAGGATTGGTAGAACAAGACATATTTCTTGCTCAAGTTCACAACAGATTTGAGCTTCTTCTACAGATAGACACCGACAAGCCTTTCTTGGGAGAGGTGTATGATGGCATGGTACCACGGTTGAGAAAACAGTGGAAATTATTTCACATGAGGCTACCTCTATTTTGTTGATGTTGATTTTGCAGAGCTTGTGAGGTCAATTATTGTTCAGAGGTGGAACCATTTCAACAGTTCATTGCACACTTTGGCACGTGCTTCAAACCCGAGGTTTTATGATGAAGACCTCATTGCTCAAAGCATTGGGAATAGGATGTCTTTGCATAAGGATAGGGAGGTGGCCAATGGAGTGAAGAGAGCTTTGATGAGCTTGTTTCCAGCTTCTTCACTAACTGAGGTGAGTGAGGAGTTTGCTAGTTTTGCTGTTGGATTGGATGATTTTTTTCAGATACATCAGCTTTGGATGAGAGGAGGACTATGAACTAGGGCAAATGGTGTTCATTTGCAAAGCCTTACCACTCATATGCTCTCACAAGTGGCAAGCTCTTCATTAACAGAAAGGAACTGAAACACCTATGGTTTCATTCATTTGGTGAATCCAAACAAGTTGGGAATTGGAGCACCTATGATTATATGTGCATTTGAACATGTACCTTGTGTCTCGTAGGTGTGAAGAATATACAAGTGGGCCTGATAAAGGGTGGGATGTGGAGCCTGAATCAACAGAGTTTGACCTCTATCTTACTGCTCTTAGTATTGATTCTCATGACACTAGAATGGAAACCTCTTCTTCCATTCCACGATCCAGTACTGAACATGCATCCTGTTCTATTTTTTGCTGATGAAGATGAAGTTGAAAATGATATTTATTAGGATGTAGCTGATCATTCCTGTTATGTTTCTGCACATATAGCCTCATGTTTCCATGGCGTTTCCATTTCCAAGTTATGTGCAGCTTAGTTTGTACCTTATCTAATGTTTCTATGAGGGTCTCCAAGAATGCCGCAAGCCAACACCATTATCCATTCAAGTTTTCGGGTTGCTTAGCGATCTATGCATCTCTTCTGAAACAGCGCATTGAAAGGTGATTCTCTCTAGCAACAAATTTTGCCTCGCCAATGCGAAGCATGCGAGTTGTGTTATGAATTTGTTAAGTTGAATAATTGCGGCATGCTCGCATAATCTGGTTTGGACAGAGCTAACTCTCTCTCCTATATATGGATGCCCACGTGAACAACCAATGAGATATACTCCTACTTTGCTTGGGATCAGTTGTGGCTGTAACTGATTCAAGAAGTTTCTTAAGAGTTTTGTGGGTTGGAAATGTTTGTCTAGATCTCACCTTTTCTTAGAATTCTGGCTATTTTATTTGAGATCCTTTCAATGTAGAGAAAAGTTGGTTATCAAATTCTGAAGACTTCTGAACTGGATTTCTTATGGTGTGTAGAAATCCTCTGTTAATTTGTTTCCCCTTAAGGCTCTGGTGTTGAGGATTTTGAGGACATCTGGTTTCTGAGATGGTTGGTGATGGGAATGGCTTTGCCTAGCCAAAGAACCATCAATTTTCTGCTTTAAGAAGACATCTAGGAAAAGTAAGTGTCCATCTGTTTCTATTTCCTCGGTGACCTGAATTCTGACACTCAAACTATTTGAATGAGCACGAAAGGATTCTAGATTCTCCCTCCTGTGTTGCCAGCATAAATGGATACCTTCCACGTATCGTTTCCACTCATAGTTTACATAACTGTAACTGGCGAGTACTCGCCAAGGAGGAAATTGTTTTAACTGGTGATTAATCGACAGGTGTTGTCGATTAATTGGGAATAACCGACAAATTAAAAAAATGTAAATTTATCAAAAAACATAAATTTTATAGAAATTACAGTTGCAAAATGTATCAAAAGAGTCTGTAAAACATTGGGAAAGTGTTTTCTATTAGATTTGAATACAAATAAAGTACAAAATAGCATAATCATGCTTTTAAAACTATGGCACTGTCAAGTTGTCAACAACAAAATGAAATTTAAAAAAAAATACAAATGTACTAAACTGGAAATGTGTTTGCTGAATTTTTCTCCTTCCAATTCGCATTTGAATGCTCCAAATGCTGTGTGGATCCAATGAGGGGGCGTGCTTGAATTTATAGGACAAAAACAACATTTTTCCAGCATTTGGAGGCCTTGGACGCATTCTGGACCAGGCCGTGTACAGGCCTCCCAGCAAGTACCAGCACAGTACTTGCCGGGAACCAAAAAACTGAAATCCGGCGAGTATGAGTGGTGATTAATGGGTTTGGAAATTTTCTGTGATTACTCGAGCAACCGGCGAGTCTGGAATCTCTGTTTCCACCATTTGGGCCTTAAGGGGAAAGAGTTGAGGCTCCTCACTTCATAATGCTCCATGTAAAGATTATCAACCAAAGGAGACAAGGGGAGCCCATAGCAACACCCTGAGTCTGTTCAAAGCATTCTTTGTGAAAGTCGAAAAAGGTAGATCTAAGGTGTAGATCAACTTGTTTAATGGTGTCATCATCTACGAGCTTGTAAACACTAATAGCTCTAAAATGTGTCTTTACCACCTGAGTTCCCAACCACTGCGGTTTAGGCACTTATTGCAAAAGGATGGTGGCATCACTTCAAATTATGATTAGCTTCAGCTTTAAGTGTGCATCCATCATGCGGCTGCTGAGGAAAGCTTTCTCAAGAATATGGTCTACAAGCTTACAAACAATGGGGAGAGATGTCTGTTCTGCTGCTAGTGATTTGTTCAAATTTTATGAAAATTATTTGTTTGGATGTGGTTTGTATTTATTTGGTTAGATACCCATTGTATGTAAATATGTATGTATTTTGGACAGTTAAATGAGGTCACTTTTTTAGCATGCTAGGGAAGTTTTTGCGAACTCCCAATTTTGGGGTTGCAAATTAATCAAGCTTTCCTGGAATGGTGACTCTGCCATGCATCACCAAGTTTAACTATGAAGCCTTCTATTTATGATAATTATTAGAAATTTACTTGTTTCAGTTGGAAACTAGATTTGAACTCTTTAAGTGAGTAAAAGACCCCATTACTATCTCATTACCAACTTTGAACATCTTGAGTTTCAAGATTAGCCTTTGATGATTAGAAAAATGTTTCAACTATTGAATCTACTTCCCCACTTCATTGAGGACTTTTATGTCATTTCTGCCAGAAATCAAGCAAGAGAGCCCCATAAGAATAATTTCTTGTGGAAATAACTTTTCTTGAGTCTTCGAATGCTATATTGTTGCTGATAACGAGGGGGAGATTTCGTTAGTAATCTGCTGCTGCACCGTCTCATTTTTTTCCTGCTTTTATAATTAGTGCTTTATATTGCTCTCTTGGTTGGAGACACAGATTGTAAATGCTCATCCTTTTGCAACAACATAAATGATTTAACATTTCTAGTCTTATTAACTGCCTCTGATCACCTCTGGAGGACTATATAATTTTTCATAATTGTATTTAAATATCTTAGAATTAAATTATAATGAAATGATTATTTACTATGTGGACAATAATTGATTTAGTTGGTGTACTATTTAAGTCTGGCCTTGCTTGAAATGTTTCAATCTGTCAAAAAGTTGGTTGTGTGCTTCGGATTGCAACATAATTTTTTTCAGTTATAGTAAATCTTGACCCATATGGTATCTTGAGAATCGTAACGTACTACTGCGAATGTCTCTGACAGCTCATATTTCATACCCTCTATTTTCAGATTTATGTACTGTAGCTGTATAACCAATTGAAAATTCTGCATTTTGCAGGAAGCCAGAGAAGGTCTTTTAGGTCGAATGTTTGCATATGGAGCATTGGTAAGATCGGGGCGTTTAGAAGCAAAGACAGTTATTGCCTCAGATAAGGGTGCTGGACTTGCAAGAGATCTCACCCAATATATTCTCATACTAGCAGATAAGAAGTGTTTTATGCGTGAACCGGCTGTTTCCATTATTCTGGATTTAGTGGATAGGGTAAGTTCTGATGATCTCAAAGAAACACAATCACTTGTTTGGGTTTTTACTGGCCATATTTCCTTGGTTGTGTTACATTGAAAATGGTCTATAGGTTATGTAGTCTTTAAGACATTAAGTTGTGTGATACGTTCAATATTGTGAACATAGCTGGATCTATATATCTAGTTGCAACAAGGAGAAGGGAGATCATTTTTTGTTGATTCCATTTTCCTTCTTCTAATCTCCTTGTGCAGTCATTCCGTTAGTGGCCTTACAAATTACTTTTTCAATTTATTTAGTTCTTCCACATTTCGCAGTTATTCCACTTACGTTTTAGGTCATTCAAAAGAAAACAAGGTGCAAAGGCCTGTATATAGAGTTCATTACAAAATTGTACAATGGGGTATACACCTATCAGTGCTGGTTATTTAAGGCAGTGGTTTAGAATATTTTAGGAAAAATGGTCGGTGAAGTAGGGTAAGTCAAAAGTGAAGGAAATTAGTCAAATATATATCATGAACCATGTTAAAATGAATGTAAGATTAGCAAAGAGATTGGAACAAGTTTTCCATTTCCTCTTCCCAAAATATTTATCTTAGTTGTAGCCCCCATTTACTACACAATTGTTAAGAAATAGTTATTTCATTCACTATGGTTGTATAAGGTTTATGTATGTTGTTATTAGGTTACACTCCTTACCTACACTAATAGTTACAATTTAACACAGTAAGTTATTGGATACAAATTATTTCCACAAAGAATCTATCAGCTCTACATGCTTTAAAGAAACTTCTTCATACAACTCAACAAGCCATACTTCTACCTTAGTTGCTCATACGTGCACTGTACAGTCTTCAAGATAAACTCAATGACGAATTCACACTGCCTACCACCTGACTGAACATTTCTCTTTATGCAGGCAACATAATCTAAGTAATGCAAACAACAGAGACTCTGTTATGAAGAGCTCAAAATACCATGCCAGGTATGAGTAACACTGGAGTATTAAACAGAGCAACTGTTTTATCAACTTTTTTTTACAAAGGACTATCAAGTGATATCAAGTTTTATTCTGCTACAGCTACATACATTTTCCTCTAAGCGGTCTAAAAAGAGCCTTCTTTAAATAGTAAAACACAGAGTATATCAGAGAAGGGGATTGTCCTTGGAAACCTAAGGGTTTCTAACATAGTTACCAGGTTTGGCCGCATCTGGGCAAAATCCGGGAATTTCCGCATTTTTTTGGCTTTCCTGATTAATGCATTCGGTATGGTCTGAAAATCATCGATTTTGTTATTGGGTAATAAAAATGGCTAAATTCACTAAAATCGCGAGATGTGTTGGACGCTGCTGAACTCTGTTACTATAAGCACGGTGTCAGATGGGAGACGCAGGGATGACACGGGCAGGGAATGGGAGGGAAGGGACGCCGTGGGCAGGAGACAAGAGGGAGGGGATGGCGCTCTTAGGGTCGTCGGGATGAAGGCAAGCAGGGTCAGTGGCGGCGGGATCAAGGCAGACAGTTGATGGTGGCGGGAACTGAGCCTCAGGGAGGCAGTCATCAGTAGGGTTTGTTTTAATTAATTAATTTTATTTGTTATTTTTTATTTATTTTTTGTTTTAATATTTTAAGTTTATTTTACGTTTTGATTTTCTATTTATTATTTTACGTTTTGATTTTTATTTGTTAACTTAATTTTTCATTACGTTATTTTTTTAAAATTATGTTTTATAATTTTGTTTTATGTATCATATATTTTTAATTTCTATTATTTTTAATTTTTATGTTTTTAAATTTATTTTTAATGTTTTATAATTATAATTGAAATATTTTCTAGTTTTTTTGTTTAGAATTTTTTAAGACTTTAATTTTTTTAATTATGTATTTATATTTTTAATTTTATTTTATATAATGTTTTTTACTGTTCGAATTTAATGGCAATTTTGTTTCGATTTTTCTCTGAACTCAATTTCGAACCAAATTTTATCCTCGTTGAACTTGAACTCCAACTTGAACCTTTTGACTATGGTTCGAAGTAAAAATCGCAGTAAAAATTGGCTCAATGAGTGAGGGTCGAGAGTGAGACTATTAGCAATCTACATATTGTCATGTTGGAGGTTGGGGCCGTCGATTCTTTCTACCCTGTGGTGGATCGTGGATGCTATGGTGTGAGACGTACTATGGTGGGCGGCGTGACCAGACGTGCTAAACCTTGTTGTGGCCCTATGGGCACCTTACACAACTTGCGTGCACCAGCTGCGAGGAGGTTGGAATTGTCGAGCAGGTTAGGGAAGAAGTTGGGCTCCTCGATGCTTGGATAGGAATGGGGACGGGGACGGAGGTAAGGTTTAGGTTGTGTTTTATTTTACATTTTTTTTTAATGTTTTGTTTTAAAATTTTTTATTTTGTTTGACATTTGTTATTAATTTTTTATTTTAATTTAATTTAACTTATATTATGCTTTATTTTTAATTTTGTTTAAATTTTTTTTTTTTAAAGACTTAATTTTTTTTAAGTTATGTATTTCTTTATTTTTATAATTATATTTTTAAATATTTTTTATTTTCTTTTTTTAATGTTTATTTTGTTTTTTAATTTTTTTGTTAAATAATTATTAAATAATAGTGTTAAATAAATGTTAAATAATATAAAAATAATAAGTGTTAATTTAATGTTCATTCCTTAATAGATTGAAATATTTTGCATATATATATATTTTTCCAAACCGGATTTTACCGGATTTTTTTCCAAACTTTTTCAAGAATTCCACATTCCACATTTTTTTGTCCTCCCGAATGCCTTCCGATTTCTGAACCTGGTAACTATGGTTTCTAATGACAATCTTTATTTTCTTCCAACCAAGTGTTGGTTTACTAAAGAAGTAATAACACCGTCTAGAGTCTTATACTTTCTTTGCCCAGATTCATTGAGTAAATGTGCAACCATGTACTTGTTTCTTCTTCTACTTGACATTCAGAATGATTAAACTCCTAGGCAAACAGAGGCATACTTTCATTGTAGGCATGGTCATCACTTGGTTTCTTACCCTCAGAGGTACTTCCATGCAGTACTTCACCTTCAGTACCACTTTTCCATTGGACACCATCATTTCAGTATCTATTTATGTTGAATCGGTATAGCTGCAGAATTGTATTTAGGCAGTATTTTTTTATATTGGAACACACACACGCGCGCACACACACACACACACGTGTGTGTGTGTGTTGTATACACATTATAGGCCTGGCTTTGCGTGTGTGTGTGTGTTGTATACACATTATAGGCCTGGCTTTGTGCGTGTGCGTGTGTGTGTGTGTGTGTGTGTGTGTTGTATACACATTATAGGCCTGGCTTTGTGTACATCTTCATTTGAATGGTAATGAATGGTCTCAGGCTACGGTATATGCTGCAAGGATGTGTGCTGATTTAGATGAGCTATGTTTTGTAAACTCTTAAGTTCTGGAGCATGCATTGCTTGTAAACTGAGAACAGTTCACTTTTCCTATTTGAGAATGTTCATATTGGCACTTAAGCCGGATACAGGAGCAGAACGATGCTTTCACTTGTTCATAAAGGGTTTGGTTGAAATGACAACTTTTAGAGCATCTTGCAGAATCTAACCAACTGCAAGCAGTAAAATTAATGGGCATAGCTTTCATGTAAAGTCATGTTTTACAAAAAAAAATTGAAGTGTGATTGTGGGGTATAGTTACAGTTTAACGTAATGTGGTTCGTGCCTTTGTTTCTTGGCTTAATATTCATATAAATGTGTCTGTTCCCAAACTGAGATTTTTTTACTAATATAAGATATTTGTTCTAGTTTTGCAGGTGCCTAGAAAAGTGCTGGTAACTAGGATATTGAAGGCTCCACTTTTGAAGGAATGGTTGCAAAAGGACCCTGGAAGTGGAAATCCGGATGCACTATTGTTAACTTTAAAGCTCTTTGACAAACTCCCTTTAGAGACAAGAAATTTATGCAAGATGTTACCCCATGTGTGCAGTCTGAGTGAACTATTCACCCCTCATAATATGCTATTTATTGTTCCTTCATTGAAGGTAAGTACAGATTGGCTGTCCTAAGATAAATGGTTACCTAGATGTATCTACTTTATAACTACTAGTAAAATTTCTTATTGAGTGGCATTTTCAAATTGCAGGAAGCATCTTTTTGCCATCCTCGGATTCACTCTGTTTGGCAAGCTCTATTAGACATTTTGTTTGCAGACCTGGCAAAAGTCACCAAGGACCCAGTTTCTTGTCACTCTTCTGAGAAAGTGAAGAGAGGTCACAAACGCAACAGTCCAGAAAAGAATATTGCAAAGAGACTTGCTAGTTTTTGGGAAGTGGTGGTTGAAGGAACACTTCTGCCGTCATCTCATGATCGAAAACATTTAGCTATTGAGATTTTTCTTATGTTACTTCCGAGGATACCTGCATCATTTGTTCAAATTGTTTTCTCCAACAAGTTTGTCCAGTGTTTAGAGGATGTCTTGTCATCCAAAGATAGTCATCTGTTCAAGTCTGCTCAGCATTGCTTGGAAGAAGTGGTAAATTGGTCTTTCGCTGATGATGAGCGCCGGGCAGCAGTGGTTATAGCTTTACAAATTAACAGTAATGGAAAGTTTGATAATGTTTCCAGAACACAAATAGTAAGAAAACTGGTCAGTAAATTTGACACGGCTGGAGGATCCTTATTATTTGTGCAGAAACTGACAGCCTTATTTCTAGAAGGAAGTCCCCTGAAGATAGATAAAAGAAGTCATACGGATAAGAATCTCCCATTGGAAAAGGATGGAGCATCAATTCTGGGTGTCAAGTCAGTGGATGTGGATGAAAGCTTGCCAGAAACAAGTAATTCAGATGATGTTCTGAGGTCATGGATAGTGGATTGCATTTATCATCTTTCAAAGAATTCTTCTCTTGAACCTGCTGCAAAATTTCCTCTTCAAAAGGAGATATTGAAGTTTTTTGCCGTGCAGGGACTATTTACTGCATCTCTAGGTATAGAGGTAACATCTTTTGAATTGCAAGAGAAGTTAAAATGGCCAAAGAAACCTGCATCAGTCCAAATAAGAAGGCTTTGCATTGAGCAAATGCATCATTTATTAGCAGATGCAGAGCGCTTATTGATTTCAGAAAAACAATCAGAAATAGATGATAGTGTGCAGCTTGAAGTGAGTCCATTGGAATCGAATGACTTGGGAGCCTATGCAATGTGTTTCCTGGGGACATTGCAGAATATTCCATCTGTCTCTCTATTTTGGCCTTTGAGTAAGGATGAAGAACATGCATTCAACAAAATACTTGATGCAGAAACACAGCTTTTCCGAGCGGTTAGTTGTATTCTTGGATATCTTTTTATCTTGATCATATAAATCTAGGAGGATTTTGTTTACATCAATGCATATTTGAATATTTTTTTTCCTATTTTCTTGTGTGTTTTAATAATCTGGTCTCTGAGATGGGCATGGTATTTCACGTGTGGGATTTTTTTCTTTTTTTTCCTTTCTTGATTTTTCTCTTTTCTTGATTTCTTGTGCATTTGTTAAATAACACGTGCTTGTAAGTAATTAGTTAAGTTGCATGTATCATTTGCTGCCTGTCAGCAACATTTTCTGTTGTCTGTAACCTAGTTACTATACGTTGCACCATTATCTCTCTAATCTTATTTCGAAATTTGCATCACAGGCACATAAAGGTGGGCGTAGCTTCAGCAGAATGCAAGCAATGCGGTTTTTGCTTATACAGTTGTTACTCCAAATTCCCCTTAGGCATGGGGAAATTTGTGAAACAGCCACTGAACTTCTGATATGTTGCAAGGAGGCATTTGGTAATGCTATAGAGCTTGATGTTGAAAGCCACAACGATGAGAATGTAACGCCTGTTTTTATGGATGTTCTAATAGACGCATTGCTTTCTTTGCTACCTCAGTCACCAGCTCCTGTGCGTGTGGCTATTGAGCAGGTACCTATCATGATTAAAATTTAGCACTGCATAGGAATTTCTTACCCATATTTTATGTTTTTTTTGCCAAAGCTGAATATCATTTCTTTATCGTCATGCAGGTGTTTAGGTGTTTTTGTGACAGTATTACAGATTCAGGAGTAATGAATATGCTGCGAGTTGTGAAGAAGGACCTGAAACCACCTCGACGCAAGCCCATAGTTCTTGCAGATAGTGATGAAGAAGATCCTATAGAAATTGAAGAATCTGAAAGTGGTGACGATGTAGAGGAATCTGAGGATGAGGAACATACTGATGATAATCTTGAAGAACAAGAGAGCAAGGTTCAAACTGAACCAACACTTGAGAAGAATGCCAAAGGAACTGGAGATTCAGAAGACATGGATAGTGAGTTTGATGATGAAGCTATGTTCAGACTGGATACTTATCTGGCCCAGACTGTTAAGAACAAAAATAATGCAGTTGGCAGTGATACTGCCCAATCACAGCTTGTGCATTTTAAACTCCGAGTACTCTCTCTTCTGGAGTTCTACCGGCAAAGGAACTCCAATAAACCAATTGCTTTGACTATATTCTCATGTCTACTGCAAGCTTTTGAAAAGAGTTCTTCTCCGACAGAAGGTAATGAACAACTTGCAGACCGCATTAGGGTTATTCTAGAGCGAAAAATTTGTAAAGTGAGAGAGTACCCCAAAGGTCCAGGAGTGAACTTCTCACTTTTGGAGGGTCTTTTGGATAAGGTATTAAAGCTGGTATCGCGTCCTAAAGGAAAAAAGATGGAGTCTGTGGCCCAGACATGTGCTTTCTGGCTTTTGAAGGTTATACATGGCAATTTGAATGATGTCAAGTTAGAGGAGGTTTCAGAAATTTTCTTGGCATCATTAGAAGATTTTTTTACCAATAAAAAATGCTGTCTGAAAGGCGGTTTTTTGAGGGAGGTGTTCAGACGTCATCATTGGTTAGGCACTGTATTCTTTAGAATGCTTGTTGAAAATTTCATAAAAACCAAATCAGATTTCCTACAATGTGAAGCTTTATCACTTATGGACACACTCATAAGACCTTGGACAGGAAAATCTGCACAGAATAGCTGTCAAAATTTGCAATTCCTGGAGGTGCATTTGTCTCTGCTATCTGATTTGATTCGGCATCTTTTGCAAAAAAAAGCCAGCAAAAAATCTTTTCGATCGCAAGCTCTTCAATTCTGCAAGGGAGTGCTGGAAGCAATACAACTTCTGAAACTTGAGAAGTCCTTTGCTGAGCTGCTCCAACTTCACAATCTTGTTACTTGCGAGTCTTATATAGGAGATCTTTTCCGAACAAAACTTGGTTTGGATACTTGAAATTCTTAATGTGCCTTTTTATGAAGAAAATGAAGAGCTGTTATGCCTGTGAACTCAAAAAATGGACACATATTTGGGCCAGGGCTATTTTTGGATGGAATTGTAAGCATCTGCTTCGGTATTTATTTGGTTCTTTGGATTCCTTTTCGAGTCTCACTGTTTTTCCCTCACTTTTGATCTTATGCTAAGTACATGAAATATATATCAAGGAATTTCCTTGCAGGATTGTGAGTTTTAGGTATCAACCTGTGAAAATTGGCCAAGGATTTTTCTGTATTCTTCTTTTTTGTTTGCAAAGATTACCCTTTGGATAGTGGTTTTTAGCTGCATCATATAATTTTGCAATTCCTGTCCGTCTTTAAGGGAAGCTTGAGGTAACGAAGGTTAGGTTACATTTGTTCTGTGGTCGGGTACATTTTGTATGGCAGATTGTTTTTTGAAGGACTTCTACTCTATGGATTTTTCTTTTTCTCAAAAACAGCAAAAATCTTCGAGGGGACAGTTTTAAGTTGTAACTTTATTCTTTTCTGTGCAGGGTTTTGTATATAATCCCATCGATTCTTGTAGAGACTTGAGTGCAAAGCTCATAATCATGGTGCCGTAAATATATGTGGGGAGGATGTTTTTTGGTGTGATGTGCACAAAATTGGTTATCCTCATAAACCATTGGAAAGATCTTATTGTTTGGCTTCACCTTATTTGGACTCACACCAGCTAAACACCTCATTAACTCTTTATTATCCATTATACTGAGGGCTTTGAATCTTGATTGGAGAATGAATTCCTTATTAGGTATTCAAAATATGATTCCACTATTTATTAGTTGCAATATATTGCATTAATGGTTTATTAACAGGCTTGCTCAAGGATTGAACGAAGTGCTGTGGAGACCATTCAAGCATTGACATTTACACTTGATTTGCCTTTTAATTTGTGAAGTCATGTCGTATTGCAGTTTGCAGGGATGGTTAAAAAAAAGAAGGGGAAGCAGGGTGTGAGTAATGGATTTTGAGCTGTATTGTAGCTAAAAGCTTAGCACCGCCCAAATTAGATTGGGATCAGGATGTACCTGGGCTGTATCTGCAGGGATCCAGTCAAAAAAAAGAAAAGCGTTTTTTTTTTCAGTTTTGTTTGTTTGTTTTAAGTAAAAGTCAAAGTTGGGCTTTAAAAAACAATACAAAAACAAATAAAAGTATAGGGAAACCCTAAAAGTCGCACCCAAATTTATTTTATCAAAAGCAAACAACCACACACTTAACTTCTCATTGCTAGCGGGGGTGGTGCAGCTACTGATTGTGGTTCTAACAAATCACATGATGGTGTGGATGCTCTCGATGAAGAGCAATATCAAATATAATGAATATGCTGATTTATCCCAATTTTGGTGTATACATTTGCATTATGTACTTGTTCTAAGTTCGGAATATCATGACATTTGGCATTGAATTATCAGTAGTGTTTTTCTAATTTCAACTGTTTTGTGGTTGTTTAACCTATCCTTTTTTTACTCTGCATATTATATGGTTGATTTTTTAACATTTTTATATATTTTTTGTATGGCTGTAACCCGGCAATTTTTTTGCCCATACTGGCATACCCAGACCCAGCACCCATACCAGTGTTAGTACCAGTACCAGTACCAGCTACTTAGGCAGACATAAACAGTATTTAATCTAGTGTCCTGTACAAAATCTTCTAACTCATCTTAACATCCGCAAGGCTGTCTGAAAGATTTGTGGAAATATCTGCACATATTTTGAGCATGCACTTTCATACGGATTGAAATACTTAGAAACTAAGAAACAGGGGTTTAAAATTTATGTATGACCTCAAAGATATTCAAATCACATTTAAGACAATATTTGCAAAAAAATAGACTTCAAAAATATCTGAAACTAGATTTTTTGCAGCACGAGTGAAGAGAATTGAATTTGAGAGTGACAGCCATTGAGGGGTTAACTGTCTATCCTTGACTTTACAGGGTTTCATGAATTGCTATTACAGCACTCTATATCTGCTTCAAACTCCCAACTATGCAATTTCTGAGTAAATCCATGGCCTTAATGATCATCGTGGCAATAAATGGTCTCGCTAAAATCATATTACTGCAAGTGATCCCTCAGATGACCTGCCTCTATCGTTGCTCTTCTCAGTGAGAGAATGGTTGCCTTGGACCCACGCAACTTCATTAACTCTCTGAAAGAACTGTTTTATAACATGCACCTAAAATCATGGGTGCTTTGATCATAGGTCAAGTTCCAAGGCAATAAATCTGCCTGAACATGGGCAGACTATACTGGAAAGACGCCTTTTTGGTCTAGAATCCCTTTTGAAAAAAGCATTGTGTCTAATGGGGATTGTGAACTTTTTTACAAGAATTCAGTAGTGTACTTCTCAGGGGAGGATAATTAATCCAAGTGTCTCAGAAATTTCGTGTGGGATCCTTTTAACTGCATCCATCTTCTTTACTACCTTCTGATTTCGAACAATTATGCATAATTATCCCAGCTGATGAACATGTCATCGTCCCCCATTCGTGCCCTCCTGCCTGCCCCCCCTCTCCCCCTGCGAGTGGAACAGATAATAAGCAAAATACTGAAATTAAGTAGCTCAAGTAAAATAGCATTGCTAGAGAGTTGGGATTTGCAAGAGAATTGAGTATCCCCAAAGATTTGGGTGGTACATGAATGTATGCGTTGCCACACACTCGGACACCGCCAGAAGGAAAAAATCTGCTAAACAGGTGCATAAGGTGGACGAAGTGAATTGACAACGGAAATTTGGTCTTACAGAACCGTTGTAGACATCTTGCAATTTTTCGAGTTTTTGAAGCAACCACTGGTGAATTACCCGACATGACAAAGGAGCAACCACATTGAGAAATCTTGTATCAATCACCCTCCAGTGAGTTGCTGTGTGACAAAGACTAAGTTAAGTTGTGTTAGACAAAGACTAAGCGTTGATGGTTATGTTTGTGTACAACCATTATTAATGTTTGGTTAGTATCTTTTGGTGGGGTGGTTGGCAATGGTTATCTCAACTGCCACACTCATCGACATTGTGAGAGAGCTCTCATTCGAGCATTCTCTCTCGTCTCCACTTTGTTGTTGATCAAACTATTGATAAAACAATTGTTGCTATAAATATCTTGCGTCTCTACATTTTCTATTAATGCTACAACTGTTTTCTAGTTATTATTGCACATTCTAATTAGGCATATTACTGTTGAGAATCATCAAAAATTATTTGAGGGGCTATCTTGTTAACCCTAATATTCAATTTTGGGGTGTTTAATTTGGTAAGAAAATACTTGGAAGGACACATATTATATGCCTATTCTATGATTATCTTAAATCTTGTTTGTCTACAATTTTTTTTTGCTATTTCTAGAGTGACACTCTCGCATGTATCTAAGGATTGACTCAATTTGGTGTCGGTTGAAATGGTGAGCATCTAATTTCTCTAAGGGTATACACCAGCAAATCTAGGATAAGTGATGGTTGCTAAAATCGTTTAGGAGTGAGAGAGTACACAAGGTCTCTTCCCACCATGGTTACATCAGCAAAAAATATTTATTAGTCTATGCAAGGGGTGGATATAGAAAAACGGTTAAATTATATCACCATAAACTTCATTATTATATTCAATAACATAGGTTATATATAGGCTTTAAGTCTCTTTAATACATGCTCAATCTTTATTACCAAATCCCAAATATCATTTAATAAATACTATTAGCGTGAGTTGTTAAAACAACTCATCAATAATACAATGTACGTTCTAACTATAAATACTATGAAATATTCAACATTCCCCCTTTTAATGTGAACATGGGGGAAAAAGAAATACCACTCATGAATTGAAGTAATTTTGTTTTTTAATGCACACTCTATAAACAAGAATATGAACCAAGCCATAGTCGAGAAGATCGAACACTCCATCAGAACACAACACTGATCCATGACGGGAACTTATCAACTAAATCACCAAAAGTAGTGAGAATGGCTTTATTACTACTCTAATCAAGAACACGTTACAACAATAATGATATGGATTTCCACTTTATTTTCACACACCACACATGAAAACACATAAATATAAAAGGTTTGTGTCATTATTGCAATTTGCAACCCCTTCATTAGTGACAAACTTAAGGTCATTATGTGGCCTCTCTAATGTTGACCTCCTTGAGCATCTATGGCTTTATTCAATGGCATTTCACACTCTTCCAACACTTGCCTTTTACACATTGTGCTTTATGCTTGCCCGGACTAGTCATGCCTATCCTTTTGAATGGTGTCCTTCCAACGTCCTTTTCAACCACACCTCTACAAACTTCACATGTAGTTGCTGAAATCACAATTGAAGATTAATTTGACATATTATTTACTAAATCTCTACCTTTGTACTAGAAAAATATACTCTATAAACTCATATTTCATGTTTTGGCTCGAGGTCTAACGAATTTTGATACCAAATCTAGAAACGTGGTCGAGTTATATCACCATAAACTTAATCATATTTCATAACATAGGTTGCATATATATAGGCTTTAGGTCTCCTTAACATAAGGAATCGAGCCTTATTACCAAATCCCAAGTATTACTCAACAAACATTATTAATGTGAGTTGTTAAAACAACTCACCAACAATATAATGTATGCACTAACTATAAACACTATGAACTATCCATTGGTAGATTATTTGAGAAAGCCATTGAGGAATTTAGAAAATGTGCTACGTCAACATTAGGTTTGGATTGTTTGAGGAAATTTGACCCCCCCCCCCCCCCCGCCGCCAAGGGTTGTTCTCCTCCATGACCTTTGGAGACCATCAATAACCTCTTTCATGGAAAATAGCTTTTGAGTGTCTTTCATCTTTGAGATTCCCTTTAATGCCTCCAGTATTGGACTTCCATCCTCTAGTCAAACTCACCTCTTTAGTTGCATTCAATACTTTTGTTGAACCGTTAGTGCTTGGAATAATTTGAATATAATTCCTTTCTTACGTGAAAATTTAAAGCCCCCCTATAATAATAAGGGTGTTAAAACGATTTAATAAACAGATGTATATTGATCAATAAAAGATAAATAAATTTAAAGTTAAAAGGTTATAAAATTAATTAGAAGGTGCATAGACCTTCTTGGGAAGCTATGAGCGCTCATAGGTAGGGTTTCTAAGAAGCCTATTAAAACCTACGATTCTAGCCTAAATTTGGTGGGATTGGACATCTAGTTGAGTGTGTTACTAAAAATATAAGAACATTTAATGAACTAGAAAGGAGCCACATGGTCTTGTAAGAAAATCTAATGACTTCTATAAGAATAGGGTTACTCTATTGGCAAGCTCACGTCCCATGTAAGGAAAAATAAATGATTAGAGTACGGGGAAGTGTGGAACTTGTAAGAGAGTAAATACTTTTGTAAGAAAGATTCCTCTTTCTCCTTTTCCCTTTAATAAGTTAGGTGGAATTTGGTATTAAAAAAAAAAAAAAAAAAACCCAGTTCGGAACTATTCTCAAATTATTACTTAACTAGGACTTTACTTGGAATTAAGATTTGAAACCTCTCCTCCATCATATGAGAGTGAAAAAAAACCCCAATAATATTCTACCTTGATCGGATGTCACTCAGTGGAAGCAATTACAGAGGATGTTTGCTGAAATCCGCACCCTTTTTGTTCATTTTTAGTTTGCAAAGTCGATTCAAAGTCAACCTACTAAAAATAATTAAAGTCATAGTTTCACAAATTGACACTGTTTTTTTAAGTCTTAGAAAATCCGTGGAACCTTGTTTGAGTTCATTTGGATTAGTTTACTATTTTTGGTGCACCAATTCCAAACCCAGTTTGTTTTGATTTTGTGTAAAATAAAATTTCCTTCACTGAAACCCATTTGGAATACCAATTTTAATCGGCATTGCTTTCTAGAATCTGATCTATGGGCTCATAGTAGTACCATGTAGTTGAGGGAATTGGTTTGAGTTGTCAGAAAGTATTTTCTCCTTATTGTGATATTTTATCTATTGTCATTTTGCAGGCGATTTATCGAGCTACAAACTGGTCACGAGGTATGCTAGTAAAAAATTGGAGTATGTTAGGTTTTCCTTTGTTGGTTTAGATTGCCAACCCCTACCAATGATGATGCTCTGTGGGTAAGACTCATTACAAAGTTCAATTGGGTGAACTAAAACCAATCTAGATTTTGTGTGTGAAGGGATCACCACAAATATGTAGGTAGCTTGGGGAGTGGTCATGGGTGTTATCAACTAACTTGAGTATGTTCTTGGAGAACATGCTTAGAGAACTAACCCTTTGGAGGCCCCTTTTGTGTGAGTGTTATCAACTAATTTGAGGATGTTTTTGGAGAACATGCTTAGAGAACTAACCCTTAGGATACCCTCCTAGTGTGGCCAATTGACAATTAACCTTAGGGTGTTCTTGGAACACATCTAACTCTTAGAGCGCTCGCTTAAACACAGATCTTATAGCATTCTTCTTCACATATGTGTTGCTTGCTAGTTTCTAAGTTGTGTGGTATACTTAGTTGTTTAGCGGTTACATGATAGTGACCTTGTTGATTATTAAGATTTGAGCTTCTTCTCCAATGTCTTAACCTTGGACACCATTAGAGGATCACTTGGGAGACAAAGCTTCTTCGAGGAATGCAAGTTAGAGATTGCTGAGACATTTACCTCGCCTATTACATATTGCATAGTATCATAAACAATGACTCCCAATGTCATTCCTCCACCCCAACATTGAAGAAAGAACAAAAAATCCTCTGTTTATTCTCTTAATTTAAATATATCACATTTTTAAATATTTGATCTGCAACTATGGCTTTCCGAAAAAAAGGTATCTCCCTTGAAATAACCAATGGTATAATTCGACCCAATTTGTGTCTTCATCTCTAGGTCATTGAAAAGAAACTTTTGGGACACTTGCTATATTCATATATTTTCCCCTTTTTTTAATCTTCTTAATTTAATCTATATATCTGCATTTTAGTGAAATCCTTAATTTTTTATTGGAACAAGATAATATAGGTTCTATGTCACGCTTGACTCTTGTTTGTGTTGTTACGTAGGAATGCTTAGGTAATCACACACACCTTGTGACATTTGTAGTCTGTGATTGATGACCTTTGGCTGTGTCATCTCATCTTGAGCATATGACTAGAGCTTATAGAAGTTTGTTTAAGTAGAGTTTTAAATCCCTTGTTGGTTGAGAATGTCAACTTAGTCTTGGCCATCACAAGTGAAATGAGAACTACATTGGATGTTGATTCCATGGAGTGGATATGTAGGTTGCATAAGTTGCGATGGGACATCGGGTCTAGGTTCTTAGGCTAGGTTAGGGGTGCTTGTCGTTTTCCTTCGTGTTGGGATCATACGTTGTTGTTGGGAATATATATATATATATATATATATATATATATATATATATATAAAGTTTGAGTTTGATCATTGTGTGGTTATTGTCAACCCCTTCACCTTAAATTTGGGTTTTTTTTTTTGTCTTGTGTGCTTTGAGAATAGAGTTGTATAGTGTTCAACGAGACTCTTTCTTGATAAGCTTTAAAGTGGTAACCCTGTGTTAAGTGATTATTGTTTTGGCTTATTTTGTTTCCCTTGAGTGTGTTGATTGAGTTATGCGTAAATAATTATTTGTGATCTTTGAAATCAATAAATTATAATTATACTTGATCATCTAATTTTGATACTTTATTATTGGGAGTTGTTCCTCTTACTTGAGTAAACAACTTATAAAACGACCTTAGATAACGACCTCATCCTATTGTGCTTGCATTCTGCTTCCTAGGGAAGCCTTGTGGTGGAAAATAGTTGAGTTGAATTACCTAATTCTCTATATAATTGTGTGTTGCGCTACTTTGATAACATTTGAAAAATCGCACAATAGTTTATCCATTAAGCAATTGTTGTTACTAAGTAAGCATAATTGAAATAAGTTAAAAAAAAATAATATGGGTTTTGAGAAAAAAAAATTAGGCATGACATTTTGGTATCATAACCTAGGTTCAACACTAGGAACTCTGGGAATATCAGTAAGGTTGGTTCAATTATATTTTAAAAAAAATAGAAAACAAATCGTGTACTTCTAGTTTGGTTAGAATGATTCATGAGAATTCTCTATACAAAGGTACTATAGTAGTTGTGATTCATAAGTGATTAGACACAGAAACATGCATATTTCAATGAGATACTATTGTAACATTGGGTGCTAAGTGCAAAATGCCCACTTAATGTTCCTTATTTAACAACAACAGTGGCAGATGGTTATCAACAATGTCATCGAAGATGACATTTGTAGATTGGTTGGACCAATGAGGCTACTTGTATCCTTGTGTATCTCTAGGAAAATTGTGTTGTCGTATTGTGATGTGGTTGTGGACCAATGTAAAAAAGGTATCTCAAGCCAAAAGTGTGTACCATTGACTTTTTTATTTTTTAATGTATATGCGTAATTTAATTTATTTTGTAAACCCCTTCATCATTGTACATGTAATAAACCTCGTAAACAATGGATCCTCTCTATGTAAATAACATTATTGTGTGATTGTGATATGTATGTTGTGGAGTAAATACAACAATTGTGTTATTAAACTAAGCCGTAATTTTGGGAATGTAAATATAAAGGTGATGTATCTTGTATGTAAACCTTGTGTAAATGTTGTAACTTGCACTTATGAAAACATATAATGTATACGTGAAATTTGTTTTTATTTAATAATGTGTTGTGTTGTATAACCCTACATCATTGCTCTAGTGTTTGGGTACTGATGCAAGTATGAGGTTCGAGGGTGGAATATAACTATATTTATATTGGTTTAAAAGCAGGTTACAGGTTAGAAAGTGAAGCTTTTCATATGCTGAAAACTCATCTTTTTTCCTTTGCACAAGGTAGCCGCCTGCTTATTTCAGGTGTGTGCACCATGAGTGCTTTAGACACCATAGGATCTTCAGGCATAATGGTGTTTTTATGAATTATGCGTTCCTTCATCTACCCCGTAGTGGTTGTAAAAAAACAACCTTTGTGATTTATACCTAATGCAGTCTTGTGAAGCTTTTGGGAGGCATATGGAGAGTGATGTTTTCCTCTTACCTCCGGGAGGTAATTGAGGCTTATATTTATTTCTTCTCTCATTGAGTGGCTTTCTTAGCCACATAGTGCCTTAATGTGAACTTTTTAAGGGATTGTTGTGCACAAATTTATTTTGATTTGGTTGCCATTTTAAGTTATTTATGAAACCAATGCTTTTGTTTCTTTTGAATATAACTTTTCTTTTAAGAATATGTTGCATTGGTTTTGAATTAATTTGGTTAGAATTTCCATTTTTCTATTGTGGCCGTTTGGATTTCAATTTATTACACAATTGTGATGATTTGTTGATATTTGGTATCTCCTTTCAAATATTTTTTAAGGCCATTTGGCATTTGATTTAATTATTGTGTTATTTTATCGTGAGGTTTTTACTTCTTTGTTTGAATACTAGTTTCATGAATATTGTGATGTGAACACTATACCATGTTGCGTGTATGTGGGAGAAGAAGTAGCTTGGAATATAGCTAGAGGGTGTGATGAGCCAGCTTGCAAGGTCAAGTCTTGAGCCATCCTCTAGCCCATAAGATGTGGTGGTTTCATACATAATTTAGTAGTTAAAACACTTTCTATCCTAATTTTGGGAGGTCTACATAGAATTCTTCTTGGGAAGTCTAAGGAGGTTATGTACTCTTATACTTGACTTGGCGATACCATTTGCTTCATTATTTTTTGGAGGTCTAAGGAGGTAATGTGATCTTATACATGACTTGGTTATAGTTTTTGTTTCATTATTTATTGGGAGGTCTAAGGAGATTATTTGTAGAGTATAATAATTACTCGGTTCTTTCAACATTGATATTGCTCTATTTAGATGACAATTGATGTTATTATTTAGTGTTTCTTGGTATTGTCCTATGTGGTTCTGCCACAATTTAACACTTATTATTCACCTTGTATGTTCACCATGGGATGACATATAGTTTGTTATATACAATCTTACGATACTTGTACACATGCTCTTTTAGAGGTTTTGACATCAACATTTTGTGATATTAGGTGATTTGTGGCAGATAGTGCTTATCAATATTGGTCAGTATTGCTTAGTGTTGTTCAATATAGCTTGGCCATGGAAAAGTATTGATCTCATCAAGTGCACTCTCTCCATAGGATAACACAACTTAGTCACTATATTATCACAACATAACAATATTATGTTAGTGTAGGTATTTATTTTTCTTATATTTTGTTATTTGAATTATTCCTACACACATGGATTATTCCTCCACTTGAATTAACTTGTTTAGGTGTACTTACATATAGGGAGTTACTCTTATTCCTTATCATTGGTTAGTAGATGTTACTCTTTGATTGGTTATTTCAGACTTAGGAGTTACATGTCTATTCTATACCTTTGTGATCATTCATGGATGAATTACACATTACTCTCATATTTGTACATCTCTTTGTGAGCTATTCCATATCTGAGTGTGTTGGATGATTTATCTTGTTTTGTGCAATATTTTATTTCTTATTTTTACTTACAACAATGCTTATGCAATAGTTTTGCTCTTGTTTACCAAATTTGTGCATTTGATGGAACCAAAGATCCTGACCAATGCTATGATATGGTATCAGAGCACCAATCTAGTTTATAGATTGTCTAGTTTGGTACTTGCTATTAATTATTTGGAAAATATGAGTTTATTATGTTTGGAAGGCTCATCTATAGTTCTTATTGGTGTTGAATATCTTTGGCATTTATGAGAATGCATTACAGTCTCATTGGCATATGTTTCTTTTGTATTGCTGATGGCACCTTCTAAGCTCGTATAAGATATGTTAGTGGAATGCTTGGACTTATTAATGGAATGTTTGGACCTAGTATTGGAATGCTTTGACCTATTAGTGGAATGCTTGAACCCCATCCATGGCTTCCAAGGATGTTTTGGACCTATTATTGGTATGCCAAAGCTCATCCATGACCTACAAGGACATTTTTGGACATGCTACTAGCACATCCATAACCTACAAGGGTTTTTTGAACCGTTCTAGACCTAATGGTTTTTTACATGCTCTTCCCAGACTACAAAAGGCATTTTTGAGCCATTACTGCCCTTCCTTTGGTGTCCCAAGCTAATCCTTTGCCTCATTATCCATTCCATGGTAGTGCTTTCAACCTACAAACAATTTTTCCTCTCTATGGCAGTTCTCAAGCAAATATGTACTTAGATAATAGTGTTAACCTGAGTTTCTTTCTCCCTCATGGTGGCAACAATAGTCAGTTAAAGCCCTATTCCCTTTTGACCAAAGATTTACTCTTCTTCCCTTAGAGGTGCCTCTCTCTTTTGTCTTCCAAAGTGAAGTCAAAATGATTTCTTTTTGTGCCCTAAATTTTTAAAAAAGTCATTTAATTAATTGTTTTTTAAAAATAACTAGTAGTTTTGCTCTTTAAGTGGAATTATTTCCATTTAATTGTACATGTGGGTGCATAGGTGGAGTGGTTGAGACTTAAAACTAGTTTGGAGAGGTCATGAGTTTAATTCTATTTCCAACACCTATATGCAAGGCTAGGTTTGCTATCCTTTTTAGTAAAGAGCACTTGATTTTATTGCATTTTAAAATAGACCATTTAAAAGATGAAAATGAAATTTCCTTATAAATTTTGATTGGTAGCTCAAAATTGAGTTTTGTTTTATTCAAAAGTATATAATTTTTCATGTTTGTTTCATTGGAATGGTTTATTTAGTAAAACACACTAAAATTATGAAGTGCCAAATTAGGGGGGTTCATCATTTTTTGGTTTGGGGGTGTTCTTCTTACACATTCAATTTTGCAATTTCCTTTCTTGTATCATGGATTGCTGGTCATTTCTGCTTCTTCCTGCATTCAACTATCATGAATGAAAAAATAATGTGCAACTATCTCTAAAAAAATAAGGCTTCTATAAGATAACTATGAATGAGGAAACTCAATCTATAGTAGATGCTGATAAACATAAATGGTTTAACATATGTGATCAAGCACATGGTTGTAGTAAAACACACTAAAATTATAAAGTGCCAAATTAGGGGGGTTCATCATTTTTTGGTTTGGGGGGTGTTCTTCTTACACATTCAATTTTGAAATTTCCTTTCATGTATCATGGATTGTTGGTCATTTCTGCTTCTTCCTGCAGTCAACTATCATGAATGAAAAAACAATGTGCAACTATCTCTAAAAAAATAAGGCTTCTATAAGATAACTATGAATGAGGAAACTCAATCTATAGTAGATGCTGATAAACATAAATGGTTTAACATATGTGATCAAGCACATGGTTGTAGTAAAACACACTAAAATTATAAAGTGCCAAATTAGGGGGGTTCATCATTTTTTGGTTTGGGGGGTGTTCTTCTTACACATTCAATTTTGCAATTTCCTTTCTTGTATCATGGATTGCTGGTTATTTCTGCTTCTTTCTGCATTCAACTATCATGAATGAAAAAAAAATGTGCAACTATCTCTAAAAAAATAAGGCTTCTATAAGATAACTATGAATGAGAAAACTCAATCTATAGTAGATGCTGATAAACATAAATGGTTTAACATATGTGATCAAGCACATGGTTGTCTTAGTTTGTCTATTTCTCCTAACATATGTTTTCACATTAAATCTATTAAAACACCTAATGAAGTATGAACTACACTATTTTTTTTTTAAAGCTTGATGTGATGAGAGGTCATGAAATGGAGAATGAGCTCATCAATTTGAGCCCTAGTGACTTTAACACACTACATGATTTATTCACAAAGTTTAAATCTATAAGGTTGCAATTAAAATAACGTGGTTTAGATAAAAATATGATCAAATTATTCTGTCAATTCTCTCCAAATTAGGTCAACATTACTCTATGTTTGTCTCCACTTTCCATGCCATAAAAATTGCTTTTGGGACCACATGGAAGATGCCTTATTTAGATACCTTTATTGTCGACTTGACTTAGGAGTAAGATAAGTTGATATAAATGGGCATAGTGAAGTCCTCAAAACCTCAATCACTATTTTTTGAGAATGGAAAAGAGAAGGTTTCAAATAACAAAGGGGAGAAACATAATAAAAAGGATTAAGAAAAGGATAAAAACCTCCTGTCTCCATATCAACCAATAAGACCTCCTCTTTAAGTGTTAAGCCTAATAAAGAAAGGATCAAGTGTGGGTATTGCATGGGCAAGCATGATGGAAAAAAATGTTTGAAGAAACAAATTTTACCACCTAATAATCCTTATTGAGAAGAACAATATAGGTGTTCGTGAGTATATCAAACCATCTTCATCAATCCCAAAATCATCCAAGGCAAATGAAAATGGTAAAGAAAAGGCAAAAGAAAAAGGTGAGAAGAAAGTGAAAGGTAGGGCCTTAGTTGTAGTTGTACATCTGACTCCTACATGGGTCATTGACCCTGAAGCATCATATCACATGGTTTCATTACATATTGAGTTCACTTCCTTGGGACCATGTGACATGTCCACTATTCATTAAGGTGATGACACTTCTACACAAGTTTTTAGGAGAGGGTCTGTTGAAGTGAGTGGAGGAACATTCAATAATGTTCTCAGTATTCCCGCACTTCCAACTAATCTCCTATCTTTTTAGTATATTAATCATCTTGATTTGGGCATATGAGTTGAGTTCATCCTAACTTCAGTGTATGTCAAAGAGTTGCACAGTGATAATATATTGGCAATGGGATTGGTCGATCACCAAACATGACTATATACTTTCTCACACTTTATCCTTGACTCTCCTTTAGATTCTTTTTCATTGGAATTTATGACATTTTTGAGCTTGAGCTCATATATGATATTGGGGACTCTTCATCTAGCACATATGACTACGGTAATGATGGAGACACACCACCATATTCTTGCCACCTTCCATATATTGAGGAATTATTCTCGAGTCACCTAATTTTGATCCACTTCAGACATAACATGGAGCAAGTAATTTGATTCATGACTTATCAGACATTGGGTAGTCTTCTACATAGTTACAGGGCATTCCACATTCTTTCTTTACCTCTGTTTCAAATACACCATCATTGCATAGAGTGGTTGGCCCATATACTATGCATGAGGAACATAGTTCTTTGTATAGGGACTATACCTTGGTTGGAGATCCATTAGGGACTTGGTGGACACATTCACTATTCTAGGATGATTCACTTTTCACTACATCTACTACTGATCCATAGTCACTCCAGAGAGTTTCTTTGCAGAATACAAGGCGGCTACAAGCAGTTGTAGCTTCTAGTGGGTTTTTTTAGCCCTCTCTTTTTATTTTTCTCTATTTTTTTTATGGGGAGAGTTTTTTCCTGAGTTTTCTCTTTTTCTCCACCTTGTGAGAGTTGTTTTGTACATGGGTACCTCATAAGGGCTTGTTATCGAGACCCATTTCTCCTATCCACCTAAGCAGTGCTTGTGGGGGAGTAGGGGATGTGGGGGGAAGGGGTGTTAGTTTAAGTATTTATTTTCCTTGTATTTTTTTATTTGGTTATTCATACACACATGGATTATTCTTCCAATTGAGTTATATTTCTTAGGTGTACTTAGGTATAGGGAGTTACTTTTATTATTTATCATTGGCTAGTGGATGTTACTCTTTGATTGATCATTTCAGACTTAAGAGTTACATGCACATTTCAAGTTTGTGTGATCATTCATGGATGAGTTACACATTACTCTCCTATTTGTATATCTATTTTTGATCTATTCCATATCTAAGTGTGTTGGATGATTTGTCTTGTTTTGTGCAATATTCTCTTTCTTGTTTTTGCTTACAACAATGTCTATGCAATAGTTTTGATATTGCTTACAAAATATGTGCATTTGATGGAACCAAAGATCTTGGCTAATGCTCTAATATTTATTATTATACATGTTACTTATTAGAGTTATACCATGATAAAATGCCCTTAGGTTTCAAGTCATTGTGGCCATTTTGGATGATAGTCTAGTGTGACACTATGGGATATACCTGAAGGAAAATGATTTTAATTGTTGACTTAAGAACCTTATTATTTTCAAGACAATCAAATTTCACAGTAGTAAAAGATGTTGATAATTCTATAACTTGAATAAGAGAAAACCTTGAGAATAATTCAATTGGTAAAAAAAGGGCATGTAAAACCTTATTTGAAAACATTGAAAATAATTAAGATTTTAAAGGACATTAGACTAATTAAAATCAATAACCAACACTATGTATCCATATATGGTTCTAAAATATAAGATGTATGGTTGTTGCTTTTGTGTATGCTTTTATGGTGTGTTAACATGTTATATAGTTAACTTAATTTGTCTATATGGAATGTGTTTGCCTAACAAATCTTAGTTGTAGTCTATTGCATCGAGGATAAAGCTTTTATAAGAGGGGAAAGATGTAATGCCTCTTGTATTGGACTTTTATCCTCTAGTCTAGCTTGCTTCTTTAGTTGCATTCAATACTTTTGTTGAACCGATAGTGCTTGGAATAATTTGAATATAATTCCTTTCTTATGTGAAATTTTGAAGCCTCCCTATAATGATAAGGGTGTTAAAATTATTTAATAAACATAGATGTTTATTGATCAATAAAGGATAAATAAATATAAAGTAAAAAGGTTACAAAATTTATTAGAAGGTGTATAGACCTTCTAGGGAAGCTATGATCCCTTATATGCAGGCTTGTTAAAAAGCCTATTAAAACTTAGGATTTTAGCCTAAATTTGGTGGGATTGGACATTTAGTTAAGTGTGTTACTAAAAATGTAAAAACATTTAATGAACTAGAAAGGAGGCACATGGTCTTGTATGAAAATTTAATGACTTGTATAAGAATAGGGTACTCAATTGACAAACTCACATCTCATGTAAGGATAAATAAATGAATGGGTAAGGGGGAGTGTGGAAATTGTCATAAGAGTAAATATGTTTTTAAGAAGGATATCTCTTCCCCCTTTCCCATTAATAAATTAGGTGGAATTTGGTAAAAAAATAAAAAATAATTCAAATTTAAATAAGTTTAGAACCATTCTCAAATTATTACCTAATTAGGATTTTACCTAGAATTAAGACGTGAAACTTATACCTTCATCATACAAGAGTGTAAAAAAACAACCATTAATATTATGCGTCAATCGGATCTCACTCTATGGACCTAGTTTGGGAAGATGTTTGCTGAAATCTCGATTCAAAATCAACATGCTAAAAATATTTAAAGTCATATTTTCACAAAATTGGAAGTTGATACTATTTTTATGTAGTCTTATAATATTTTAAGAACCTTAATTAAGTTTGTTTGGACTGGTTTATTATTTTTGGTGGACCAATTCTAAAACCATTTTGTTTTGGTTTTCTATGTAGAACAAATTTTCTTTCATTGAAACCCATTTGGAATACCAGTTCTAATTGGTGTTTACTTCTTTAGGGATTTAATATGTGGGATCATATTAGTACCTTGTAGTAGAGGTAATTGGTTCGAGATGATAGAAATTATTTTCTCCTTGTGGAGGTATTTTATCTATCACCATTTTGTAGGTAATTTATTGAGCTACAAACTGGCCATCGGGTATGCTAGTAGAAGCTTGTTGGAGTATGTTAGGATTTATTTTGATAGTTTAGATTACCAACCCTTGCTAGTGATGATGACGTGTGAGTAAAACTCATTAAAAATTTCAACTAGGTGAACTATAACCAACATTAATTTTGCATGAGAAGGGATCACCGCAGATATGTAGGCAATTCAAAGAGTGGGCGTAGGCTTAGCATACTAACCCTTTGGACACCCCCTTTGTGTGGGTGTTATAAACTATCTTGAGGATGTTCTTCGAGAACATGATTAAATAACAAACCCTTATAATGCCCTCCTAATGTGGCCAAACGACAACTAACCTTAGGGTGTTCTTGGAACACATGCTTAAACATCTAACTCGTAGGGCACTTGGTTAAGCACGAATCTCATAGCATTCTTAATCACCCATGTGTTTCTCTCTAATTTTCAATTTGCGTGGTCTACTTAGTTTTTTAGTTGTTGTAGGATAGTGACCTTCATTGATTATTGATATTTGAGCTTGTTCTCTCCCATCTTAACCTTGGATACCATTAGAGGCTCACTTGGGAGATGGAGCTTCTTTGAGTAGTGAAAGTGAGATATTGCTGAGACATTGACCTTGTTAGAATAAGATGATATAGGTTTTTTGTCACACTTTACTCTTATTTGTGGCATTGTGTGGGAATGCTTGGGTAAGCACACATACTTTGTGACATTTGTAGTTTGTGATTGATGACCTTTGGGTGTGTCATCTCATCTTGAGTATATGACTAGAACTTATAGAAGCCCGATTGAGTGGCTTATTAAATTGCTTATGAGCTTATAATTCCAACTTGGTCTTGATGATGATGTCTCATGGAGGAGGCCATCATAAGTGAAATGATAACTACATTAGACCATGATTCCATAGAGATGATATGTAGGCTATCCAAATTATGGTGGGAACATCAGGTCTATGTTCTTAGGCTAGGTTAGGGGTACTTATCATCTTCCTTCATGTTGGAATTGTATGTTTTTGTTGGAATTATATATATATATATATATATATATATATAAAATTTAAGTTTGAGTTTGATCAATGTGTAGTTGTTATCAACCCCTTCACCTTAAATTTGTTTGTTTCCTTGTTTTGCATGCCTTGAGAGTAGATTTTTATTGTATTCAAAGGGACTCTTCCTTGGCGAGTCTTAAAGTGGTAACACTATGTTAAGTGATTATTATTATTCTATGTCATTTCATTTCCCTCGAGTGTGTTGATTGGGTTATGCGTAAATAATTATTTGTCATCCTTTAAATCAAGAAATTATAATTATACTTGATCATCTAATCTTGGTACCTTAATATTGGGGTTTTTCCTTTTTACTTGAGTAAACAACGTCTGAAACTACCTTACATCATGACCTCATCCTATTATGTTTGCATTCCACTTCTTAGGGAAGCCTTATGGTGGAAAATAATTCAGTTGATTAAATTACCTATTTCTCTATATAATTGTGTATCACACTACTTTGATAACATTTGAAAAATCATAAAATATTTTATCCACTAAGCAACTACAGTTAATAAGTAAGCATAATTGAAATAAGTTTAAAAAAATAAAAATAAAATTACATGGGTTTTGGGACAATTTTTTTGAGCATGACCTTCCCTTTCCAAACATGGTCATGTGTTTCTTTTGGTGGTAGGGCATCTATGTGAGTCTTGTGTCAGTGACTTTTTAAGTTTCAATTTTTCAATATTTTCATCAAGAGATTATGAATCACAAACTCCAATAATCATTTGATGTCATTTTTGGCCATCAATTGACCATTTATATTTTACAATCTCTACTGCTGCAACCCTTCTAAATAGTTGTTCTAATTATAATTTCTACTCGTGGACCTTGTATATTTTGGGATTACCTAAAATACAATGGTCATAGATGCATCTTAATCATGTTGATTTGTTGGTGGATGGTTACTGCAATCCTTTTTCTCTTATATCTTGCTTGTTGTTTTATTTCAAAAGGTCAAGTGTATAAAATATATTGAGCATGATTTAAACATACTTTGTTTTTTTAATCCTCATTTTGACATTTCATTTATTTAGTTATTTCACTTTGTATACTTGACAATGCTATATTTAATACATCAAAAATACTATTATAAGAATTAAGAACTTGATTTGCCCTTGCAATAAGCATGTGTGAAAACCACTCAACATTTTATACATAGTTGCAACCCAAATAATTAAATCATAACAAAACAATTTAAAATATATTTAAAATAAAAGGCCTAAGTACTTGTAAGGAAAATGTTGAAGTGTTAAAAATAATAATAATTAATTATTGATAATAAAAATCAATTGTATAATCACCACTTGAAATGGCCTTAAAATTTAATTAAACAAGAGATACACTTAAAACTTAAAAACAAAGAATATAAATTATATGGCCATCAAAACCAATTGTCAATAGTAATTCCAGTCACATACAAGGACCTTAGGTCAATATTAAAAGAATTATTTTATCCTTCATGATATAATGACCTTTTTCAAGTATAAGATATTATTAATAAATATGGTATGCCCCTTGTTAATGGGTTAAGGGTCATCTCAAGTGATCGTAAATCCTTTACAAAAAGTCATAATTCATCTTGGGTCACATCATCTGTAAGTTTTTTACTAAATTTTGATGGTGAATTTAGAGGCAACCCAGGTGCTTTTGGGGTTGGATATGTAATCATATATTGCACTGGATCCTTGATTTGGGTTACCTAGGTCAAGCTTTACATTTAGATTTTGATGGGGTGTGTCACATGCTAGAAAGAATAGGTGTCTCCTTAATGTGACTTTTCATTCTTTTAATCTCAATATTTAGCCACATAGATTTCTGCTCTGTGTCATCCTCTCCTTCACAATGATGCTCTTATTGCTAATTCCATGATTTTTTTTAATGGTTTCAAGAGAGAAACAAAGTTTCCATCGATGATCTTAGATGAGAGATTGAAGATAGTTTTCTTTGCTCAAACCAAGGACACCCTATTTTCCATTAAATCCATCTTAAGGATAGACTATATCGAAATGGGGATGAGGGCTAAAGTAAAATTTGAGATATCCTCCATGTTTGTAACCAATTTAATGACTATCTTGTTAAACAAAGATGAGGTTCTTTTAGAAGGAAAAGAGTTTGTGAAGAGGGAACATCGAGGTGGGTTGGATTGGATAAAGTATTGGAAACATTTGATCTGGTCTCTCCAAATGACCTCCCAAATTTTGGGTGTGAGTGTAGGGGTTTGTGTTTATTTCCTCTTTTAGAGAACTGTAAACACAATTCCTTAAGCTGGTAGAAGTGGTGGCCTCGTTAAAGAATTTCATTTATGTTGGGAACTAGGTTAAGGGTGTTGTTGATCCATTGGTAAATTTCAATTTGGTACTCTTGATTTGTCCCATCTTACCCTCACATTATCTCATGGAGAATAAAGTGGTAGTCTTAGTAGGATATGTAGCTAAAAAAATATTGAGGCTCATTGGTGTTTCAAGTGGGGTGTCAGACAAAACCACCAGTGGAGTTTAAAATGCTCATCTTCTAGGTCCCCCATATGAAAACACTATGGCCTCTAGATTTTGTGTTATCATTACTATGGTGGTCAATTTAATGTTTCAATGCTGGGTTTTTCTTGTATCATGTGGTTTCATTTTGCCCAGTGAAGTAGCCTGGGTCATTTAGTATGTCAGTGCTAAGTTTTAGTTTGCTTATACTTAGATTATAGTTCGTATAGCTTGTAAATTTATAATTTATATTTTGTATTGAGATTCTAGACCATCAATAACAATGTACACAAAATAATAATCTGAACCTTAATAATTTATATTTATAAAAGGTAAGTCTTAAGACAATTCACATAGTACAGGGAGGCCCTAATACAAGTGCCCCTCCCTCAATGTATCTTGTGATATATATAATACAAGTAACTTATGGTTGGTGGTTGACACAACTATCAACCCACAAACATAATGGACAAGAGACATTACAAACTACCTAACCTTGACAATACAACCACATAACCCCAATAATACAACCACATAACTTGTAATCATGGAAATATGAATCTTATGGTCTAAATTATCCCCCAATTTAAACAAAGACAGAGTGCCTTCTGACACAATACATATAGAACATGATAAACATTAGAATGAATAGATAAGATATAATTTATTCCATTAGAGTTACTAGTGACATAAAATGTGTCCAATTTGTCTAGAGACAAGAAAATACATGTTTCACCCTATGCAATTCTCAATGATTTTTTATTTTCTTAGAAAAGCAAAGCAAGGGTATCAAGGTCATATACCCAAAGAGGTCAAAGGGTAATTAACCCAAAACCAATCATAATTTGACCCTTATGTAACCCTTGAAAAAGCCATAATTACAACCAATTTTTTTTGATTTTTTTTTCAAAAGCCCCTGATTTATGTTTTTTCCCAACACTTTCTTTGTTTGTGGGCAACCTTGAAAAATTAAACAATGGAAATAAGGGCTACTGGTTCAAAAAATAAAGGTTTTAAAGAGTCATATGGTTGGAATTACTTGACATGGTTTATTTTATTTGACTATATAGAGTGAAATAATAACATATAATATATAGGGTCAAAGCAGAGGACTATATCAGGGCATATGACTGAACAAACATCCAAGTCAACACCTAGATCATACGGTGAGTGACCATGCTTAGTGTATGGTAATTGATCAGACTATGTTTACACTGAGGATGGTCGGATGGTGGGGTTCCATTTAGAGCAATATGAACATGGCAATAGACATACAAGTCTTATGGTGGACTACACGGGATAGTTATATGGGACGTATGGTGAGGGGAAAGATGTTTTCATAAGCCATACGATGGAGAATTAGATTGATAAGTTTATGATTAAAATTATATTACTCCAATGTATAGTTTTAAGGGCATACAATTATGTACTAAGGATTTATGGTGGAGTGATGTATTTGGAAGTGGATGTACTGTCTAATTTGGAAGAGTGTTTAGTCTCATACTTCTAGTAAGGTTCTTTTTTTTACCATTTGGTATGCTTAGTTTCATGCTGCCTGTTATATCCTAGTATTATATCCTTTGCTTTAAATTTTTTCCATCAAATTTTTTTATCATGTTGATACTTCATTCTTTTTGGCATAATTTTAGTTGTGTGGAGTGCCATCACATGTTCATCCCATTTGAGCATATCTGTCATATCTAACTATAATTTAAAAATAGATCATACTTGAGATGTACCTTTCCTATTAATTATTTTCCTTGGACCTCACTCACACCCATTGAAGTGGTCTCTTTTTAATTCATGTCGGCTAGCCCTTTCAATTGGTAGGGCAACCTCCTATTGAACATTGTTTCCTTGAGATTGTGATCGTTGAACTCCACTGACAGTAGAAAAGGACTTAAAATTATTCTCATGTGCTTCTAGTCATGTTTCTTTAAGTATGGGACTTTATCAAGATCCATAATCTCCAAGTTGTTACAATCAAGGTGGAATGCTTTTGATGTAGGAACATCAACCCATCTTTGTTTATTTTGTAATAAAGCTTATATATAGTCCAATGAGCCTTGGACGTGAAGGCAAATGTATTGTAAATACCTAATAAGGTCATAAATTACTTAGGAAATATTAATTAGATTATATAATGGTGTTTAAGTAGCTAGGAATTCCTATCTTGGATTCATAGGCAAAATCTAGAGTTTCTCTCCAAAACTCATTATTTGAAAATTCAAATGTACAAAGGAGATTTGTGAGCATAGTGATTAGTTTTAAACCTATTTTAATGAGTCACCAAGGTAAATATATATTGTGAACATGATTTAAAATATCTATAAATATATTATATCTCATTATATTATCTAGGAAGAGCCTCATGTTGGGAAGAGGCAAAGAAGGCAAGTTGTTGAAGTTTTAGAAGATAGGGGAAATATTCTTGGTCAAATCCAAGACCATACCAAGTTAAGATAAGTTTGTTACTCCAAGATGAGTTAAAACCTATAGATTTAGATATATTAAACCTTACAAATCTAATAATTTAGCTTTCATATGGATATTAAAGAGTGGTTGAAAGACATTCTCAAGACGAACTCTTGAGAAACTTGTGTAAGATAGCCATTTGCAAGGAATGTTGTATATATTACAATTGTTTATTGTATATAAGAAAGATTATCTATATGTAAAGGAGGTTTTAAGGAATTAAATGGTGATTTGAGATCTAATAATGTATAATCTTATCTTGTAATTACTATTCTAGATTAACTTGTTATGTTTTAAGGTTTGAAGACCAAGTTTGTATAAGATAGTAGTTTGTAGTAAGTTTCTTAAGATCGTGTAAGATTAGTATGAGGGCATTTTGAATTAAAAAGAGGTAAATTTTTTGTTTTAGGATTGTTTATAACCTATTTACAAACGTTTATAATCATCTCAAGTAATATCATATGAGATATTATTGCTACAAGTTCAAAATTGCCTTCAAGGACTAAGAAAACTTTGTTTTCATGCTTGCACAGTCTGAAAAACATGGTTTTATTCATCATTTATAAGTTTGAGAATTTTTTTTAAGGTTTAAAAAGGAGTAATGAGGTAGGAAATAACTTTTAAAATTAGTTTTAAGAGTTTAAACATCCTATTAAGCTCACAAAGCTAATTTTACTCCTCTTGGTCTGTGTAGGAGAGAACTAGGGCATGAATTGGGAAATTACTCATAATTTGAATTTAAACCACTGGAAAATTATGAAATTTTGTGAGTATATGTGAATTATATATATTAATTAAATTAATCTAGTATTACATAAATTAGTGGGGTATAGACGGACAAATCATCGAAACACAATCAAGCATATTAGAAAAGGCAATCCAAAACATAGTCAAGGCAAGTCTTCATGTTTTTAGATGCAAAAAAAATTTAGAATTACTGAAAATATGATGTTGGTGATGTGTGGAAATATTGGAAGGTTGTAAAAATGTTAAATCTTGTGATATTTTGATCAAATTGACATATGGATTCAAACAGACTTAATTAGACCTAACAGGGTTGGAAAGTAATTAAACCTTTTCTTGAGGTATTAAGACATTTTAAAAAGGTTGGTTACTTATTTCATAAGAAATGGAATTGGAAAGAATAAAATAAAGGCATAAATCTCATGCTCTATAAAGTATAGTAGCTATAAGGAATATCAAAAAAGTTTCTCATAAAAAACCACCTTAGATCAGGCCTATTAGGCCTCTTTGAGCTAGTAGCCCTGTTTTGTTGATAAAAAAAGGTCTCAAACAAAAATGCAATAAGAACCTATGTTTTGTGTTAAAATTAATTGGAATAAACCTTAATTGGTTATTCAAATAATAATTTAGAGTCCAAACTATGGAAAAAGCTCTTTTAGGCCTTCTAGGCCTAGTAAATTTCTTGAGCGAGTAATAGCAGAATTCAAAATTTGACCTTTTGAGTACTTCTAAGTGAGTGCAAATAATAACAAGAGATTGAATCAAAATTCAAGTTAGAAATTTAATAAGGTTTAAAGTGATTCAAGATTGGCCATAGGTTAGTGAATTAGATGGTGAAACACAAATTGAGGATAAATATAAGGTCAATAGTGGGTAATTAGCAAGATATTATCATATCATATTAATAAAATGAGAATTGATCCTGGAATTGCCATTAGCTTTGTAGTCTTCCATTTTCCAATGGAACAAAATATTAAGGGAGATTGTTTAATCTTCATGATTGTAACTCTAAGACCCCTTCATATTTTGGCTCCATCATACCTCTGTTCCTTTAATTTATTTTTCATCTTCAAAATTTGAATCTGAAGAGTTTCATGAAGTTACTTTCTCTCTAACTATCTGATTCTTCAAGTCTATGACATAATTCTTGCATTTGTTTTCAATGAAAATCAAATTGTTTTTTTAGTTATTCTTAGCTTTGGTTTCTATCAACCAACCTTGACCCAATAGGGCATCACAGTCCTTATTTTGAAATGAGATGATCATAAAATTCAACAAAAAGGGTTGGGTTCAAATAACTACCTTTTGTCCCATTAGTACACCCAATACCTTAATGCCATGTTGATATGATTCTACAAGTTGGAATGTCAGAGGCTACATAGTTGGCTTCCCAAGACTCTTCCTGGTCTATTTTAGAAGAATATTCACACCCGAACCACCGTCAATGATAGTGTTTGTCAAAATTATACCTAGAATTTCTACATGTACAACTGCTAACTATCGAGCTAGGTTCATTATCAGGATATATGATTGATTACTTGGTCACTTGACAAGGGTGGCTTGACTATAGGTTTAGACTTCTATTTTGTGTTATCTCCATCACTTGACATTAGGGTGCCTTTGTATGCTCCATGTTTGGGCTAATGTTATGCATGGTAGTAGTTAGAGAATTTTTGAGTTTTGAAATGTTTTTTAATGAGTTAAATATCTTCACATGGATAGGGGTATGCAAGACATATTTTGTAATAGATTTTTTAGACTCTAGTCTACTTGTTACTACACTTGTATATTCATTTGAGTGACATCATTATTCAACCATGGACCTCTCAAATTATACCTTAATTCAAAAAGAGTTTCCTTCTTTGTACATGGTTTAGGGTAATTAGATTTATTTACATGTGCTCTGGTAATTGACATAACTTGCTTGCGCTCGACTACTTGAATCATATTGACATTTTTTTGTAAAATTTTCATTGTTAGGTTCATGGGGCCATACCATCTATAGAAAAGTCTAGTGTCATTTTCATTAGGCCAATTCCTTGTTAAATGAGTTCACTCATTGCACTCCCAGCATTTTTTAATTGGCTCCCCTTTGGAGTCATATTGAATCTGAATCCCACCACCACTATTGTTCTATCTTCAGTAGCTCTTTGGAAACATAGTGGATTGTGTTGATGGCTCTCCTTATGTGAACAATACTTGGCCACTCTTATTTCAAAATTTATATTAGTAGTCTTTGACTAAATTCCATACAAATTAAAAAATATTTCACAAAAGATAATTACCTTCATTCTCATTATCTCTATTTAGTTCTTTCATCATCCAACATGTCTTTTCTCAAGGTTTGCATTGATTTTGGTTCACTAGTAGTGTAATAAGTGTCCTCATCTTCACTTTCTCTTTTTATGTGTGAATATGATTTCTTTTCTCACTTTTGATGACAATTACTGGGTTATAGGCATCTTCAAATGATGAAGGTGGGACCACCTTATTTTTTTATCACTTAGGGAAACAACCCTTCAATAAACCACCACTTTTTTTAGTCCATCAGCTAGTTCCTTCAAGTTTTCAAAGAAACTCCTTGAGTCTCCTATTGTAAGCCTAAATCATCTCATGTTTACCCTATATATTATTGTAGATCTCTATGACAATCCCATTATCATCCCTAAAGAGTTTAAATTCCTTTTTGAATGATTCCTTGAGTGTTATGCATGTTGCTTTGTATATAATTGATGCATAAATATACCAATCGATGGCCATTCCATGAAGGGAATCCATGAAACATCTTAACCACATTCAAGAATTTATTTGGCCATTAGTAGTCCATATAATGATGCATGACAATGCCAAACCAGATCATCAAATCTATTAGTAGTAAGTTTTGACAACTTATACTTTTATAGAGATGGAGTTTATGGGGTAATCATGGCTCTAGAATGGATTTTTTGAATAAAAGTATCCCTCTTAAGAATGGTAATGTTGGATATTTGGCCATTACGCTCGACCCTTGATTCAATAGGGATATATAGATTATCATACCCACTATAAAGTCCCTTTTTATACACACCAACTTATTTTTTGGGATGCCCCATATTTTCATGTAATTCCTTTATAACAACCTCTGACCCAAACTAGTCAGCAAGGTCTACACTCCAAAAGTGACTATGATAATCTCTACCCACTCCTTACTATGAGTGGTATAGGGTCCACTAGTCCTAACTAAATGTTCAAGCTTGGATTACACTTCAACCCCACACTTTATACCTCTCTTGATGTATTTTTTGAATTAGTTTATTGGTACCCTCCTTGATTATGTGTATCTATCTCTCACCTTTGTTCAGAGTTAATATCATGAATTATTGCTCATTATTGCCTTTGTTCGAAGGTAATAACATGAATTATTATTCTTACACATCAGTCTTCTTCTTCATAAACCCTTTATGTCATTGTAATATTTATGTTTCATGGTTATGTTTGACATATAAATTTGTGAATTGAATTTAGCTTGACCCAACATTATTTAAGTCAATGCCACAAAAATTTTGTATGATTAATGTCTAATGAGATACTAGACCATAAATATTAGCATACACAAACTAGTAATCCAAATAATAGCAACTTATAATAAAAATAGATGAATATCAATAAAATTCACACAATATAGTGAAGGCCTAATAAAAATACCCTTCCTCTAATGTATCTCTTGCTATATATAAGACAAATACAAAATGGTTGGTGGTTGACACAACCATCAACACTCTAACATAAATGATGAGAATGATTACAATTTATTTTATCATTTTAAGAATTAATGGAGCAAATCCTATATTGATTAAGATCTAAGTAAAGGGGTAAATGCAGGTAAATAGATAGTTTAATTGATTGACCATAAGTAACAAGTTTAAAGGAAAAAAAATCAACTTATCTAGAATAAAATGCACATCACTAGGTGATGGTAATGCTAGAAAAGATAAGAGGAATAGTTAGGAGTGCCTTTACTTTAAAATTAGAATTCCACCTACCTCAGGGAAATAACATAGTCATTTGGACTATACAATAATGCACTAATGGAAAAGGGCACTACGCTATTATCCTTTGGTGGATAAAAGCCCTAAAACTTTTGGGATGGATGCATGAGGTCTTTTAGGTTCTGTATGTGTCCTTAGGAATTTTTGATCATCATTCTATGTCACTCTATGGATGCTCCTTCAAAACCCTAACGAATAGCTTCACCTATGAAACAATAATTAAATCAAATGTAAAAGGAAAAGGAAAGAGGTGGGTCATGGGATGTTGCAACTGGACAACATAGAATCCATACTATTATGGATATTGCCTAAGTTAACCCTAATGATAGGGCCCTCAGATTGAATGTAGTTCTCCTTTAGGGAACATGCATAATCAATGTGCATGGTATGCAAGAATGAATTTCACTTAGGCCCTTATTTGATCAAACATGTAGATCTATGTGTGATGCTAAGTAAATATGCAAAAATTTGAGCTATACTATTCACTAAGTTTAATTATAATCATGTGCCAAAGTAGTAAGTGTTATGTATAATGCCTTGTGACTATTTTTTATATAGAAGAAACTTTATTTTGAATGGGAGACACTTGTTCGTAGGCCAACAAGGTAAATAGATAAATAGAATCATAAGGGAAGACCCAAAGGATGGTAAGGACTTGGAATAATTTAAAAACATGACTATTGGATTTTAGTGCTGAGGTGGATAATAGTGCTGGGAAATCCTATCCAAGATTGTGCTATTGTCTTGTGTGTAGAAAATTGGGTTATAACTAAGACAAACAGGCCAGGGGCCCTTGTGGATGGAAAAGACATAACATGAGACTACTTAGAGTGAAAAATAGGGGAAAAAGTTCATAATAAGGACCATATTGACATCAAAATACCAAAGTGACACATATGAACAAGACTCTTACTCATCATTAATAACATCTTGTGAAAGAGCTACAAAAGACATAGTACTTATGTTTGCTTGACCAAATTAGGGTGTGTATATTTCCCCCCTTTTAATCTAGTAATGCAATGGAATGAAAGTACTAGATTAAAATTAAAAAAATGCACACCTATACTTATGTGATTAACGTATGTGGATAATAGATGTGCTCTGACCTAACCCAGTCCTTGGCCAAAGAAGTGGACATGAATTGGAATGATGTTTATGAAGAGAAAATCCACAATATGGGTGTCCTCAGTACTGAATTGAGTAATTGAATGAATTATGAGAACCAAAGCCCTATTTCCCACACTCTAATATATGAAATGGGTTTGAGAAGAGATGTGTTTAGAGGTCAAAAGTGTTGCTTGACTTGTGTCCTACATAAACTAGTGTAATCTGGGTTTAATGAGAATAATGGATCAACTACTACAGATGGATATATGACCCAATCTGGTGAAATCCTAGTGACGTCCTAAGTGTAATCTAGTGATATGAACATAGAAAATGGTATAATTTTCCATTCCACCTATATAACATGGTGAAACCCTAAGGGATTGAGAACATGTGACCTACATCATACCCCTAAACTAGATATCTGAGTGATGTAGTTGTGTAACATGTATACTTAAATTTAAAGTCTAAGTTAATAAACCACACACATCATGACATACACTTTCATGTCTTGTGTGATAACCTAGAAGACAAAGAACATGTGCCTTGCATCATGCCCAAAATCTAATATCTAAATAATGTATTTGTGTAACCTATGTGAAAAATGTATATATAGGGATGTTGTATTATGTAATGCCCCCATAGTCATAATCTACGTCTAAAACTATATCAAAATCCTACGTAAAATCTAAGAATATGAACCAATATCTGCCAAAACCATGGAATGATGGAAATCGAAGTCAAACTATGGATCTACTTATATGAATATCTGAGTGTTTGAATAAAGAAAATATGTATTTTAAAATATGATCCTAATTATCTGAGTAAACTATATTGATGTGAATAGTGTATGTATG